>CM033792.1:14396522-14892748 GCA_019656835.1 Rhododendron ovatum
AATGCAAGTACAGTTGGATAAACAATACAAGCACTCAATCCAAAAAAAAAGGTAAGCTAAGCAGTTTTCCACTGAGAAAAGCATACATGTATGACTACACATTGAGTAAAACAGTGACATTATCACCGGTCACATTTGGGAGATTATGGAACAATACAGATGAAATGAATAAAGGATTCAACAGATAAATGGACAAACACACCTTAGTGGCAGATCTAGCAATCGCCTGAACAACAGTTTCCTTACTGAGGAAGTGAACAGCATCTTCCATCATCTGTTTACAAAGTGAGCAACATTGGGTCAAGGGGGAATAGATCATTAGAATAACTCCAACCTGGAATCAATGCTCTACTAAAGACAATGACTCGAAACAGCTCAATCTATCAAAGAAAATATCTATTCACAAAGGAGAAATAGGAAAACCTTAAGAGTCAGGCATGGACGAGAGACAGCAAACCCAAAAGCAGCAACAAGAGTAATCGCTGATACAGCAGCACCAGCAAACGGTGGATAGATTTTCAAACTGGCAACAACACCCCAGCCCTCTATTGCCAATGCAATCCCATAAAGAACAAGAAATGCCGCACTGCCCAAAAATTAATACACAGATTTGAGATGAATAAAGATTTAAGTACTTTGTTAGTAGAGGACTGTGTAATGCTCTGCCACAGCAAATAAGTCCAAAAGACCTCAACAAACCTGACATTTTTCCCACAATCAGCATGAGCATCATACACATATACAGGTAGCACCCTTGGAGAATATACAACAATAGGGGGTGAAAGGAGCACCTGCAGAGGAAGGAGCATTCTGTAACTTTCAATTAATATCAACTAAAGCAACCAACAAATATATAACTATTTTGACATAGGTAGATAACAAGAGAATTTAACATGAACAACATTCAAATCTTGGTGCCAAATAGCCAAACTCCACTCACAGTCAATGCACGGCCAGCCAAAAGAAACAGAAATGCGAAGTAACCAACAGAAGCTCCAATAAAGGGTTTATCTGAAATGCAACAGAAAAGTAGGACAAATGTCATAATTCCGGAGTAAACATAAAATAGAAATGTAATCCTCGCTTGGTAAGGACCAAAGAGTCCTCTAACATCAACAGTTATGCGGTAAACCTAAAGTGGAACGTTAGTCATGAAAATGGACAAGCACAGAGCGAAGAGAGAAAAGGGCGTCCCCTGATTTACCTTCAAACCATCCAACAAGAAACCCTGCCAAAGCCAAAAGAAAAGCAAGGAAACAAACAAAGATCATCTGCATCCTGGTCAAGTAAAAGTTGTTCGAAGCCCAGTAGTGGATCACACCAATAGCCAAAACAATGAGAAGAAGAACCAGAAGGAAAGCAGCCCCAATCTGTGCAATCACACAGGAACCCAAATCAGCATTGAAGCCAAAAGGTAATATAAAACAAGGGCGTTGTAACAAGCTTTGCTCACCGTCCAAGGTTTAACTATAATAATAACAGCTGATATTGCAGAAAGCAGAAGAAGAAGACCAATGATAAGGAATACACTGACACCACGAGAAAGCTTCCAATTGTCATCTTTCCTGTGAAAAGTTTGGCAGAACATCTACTTTGAAAACATCCTCGACAACATTCCAGAAGATAATTAAAAAATGAATAAGTCAAGATCTATGGCATGAAGATCCTTTTTGGAACATGTGCGTTCACTTACCATTTAAGCAAACCAGAACAAAGTGACAACAATGCAGGAATGCACAGTAAAGGAAGTAAAGCAGCAAGGAAATCAGATGTTGTGGCAGCCTTGTCATCTCTAGAACTGACAACCTCCAAGTAGGATGCACCGCAAAATGCCACTAGGACAACTATACAAGACAGGCGACCAAAAAGAACTCAGCATCAAAACAATGGTTTCACCAAGCCCATAAGAAAGCTACGTCACAAAACAAGAGGTATACAAGCATTACAGTTCAAGAGTCAACACTTCAAACAAAAGCAAATAATTAGAGGGAAAACTACCTGCAAATATTCCAACACATATGGCAGAAGACAGAGAGAAACGGTATGTTGCAAACCAGGATACAATTGGCAGCACACCAGTAACAACTAAGGCAATTGCAGAAGCCATAGCCCAGCCAAGGTACACTGATGATGCATAAGGAGATGCAACGCTGGCGTTGTCACCAGTCCATCCCTTGTAAGCTAAATCCTCTAAAGGCGTGGCAGATACTATTGCACCAAGAGCTACCACAGATCCAGCAAATAATGACATGCAGACAAAAAGGACAACACCCTAACAATGCAAGGTAACAAGTAATCAGAAGCAGACCCGGAAAGTTCTAGATCTTTAACTTTCAGAGAAACCAACAAAGGAACAATGAACCAAATGTTCAATTCATCGTAAAAAATTTGCACATCACGTACAATTTTTAAGGGACCAAAAAAACTACAAAGTGCACAACTTTGGGTGATTAAAGCCACATTTGCAAGTGGCCAAAGTCATATTCACCTTAATCATTGTACACAAGAAGAATTCGTTGTACAAACCAAACTACGTTTTTAAAGGAGAAATGCACGAGAAAACTCTACCGTGGTAAGCAAGAAAACTGATAAAGTAGAGTTTCCTGCAACATAACATACAACTTACAAATGAGTAGAAAAAGAAAGCATAACCTCATCTCTCAAACAACAGAGCTCTCCCACTGCCTGTTTATTAGAAATATGCCCGTTAGATTAAGCTTGACATACTTGGGTCCGTTGGCGATCTAACATCACATTGGAGCTCTGCTTTCAGGAGTTTCTCGGATCAAGTTTCATCATATAAGCTTCTTTCCTACAATATTTGTTGTTGTGAACTTGGTTTTTCATGTCTGTGCACCTTGTTTAGTGCAGTTTACTTGTTTGTATGTTTCCGTCTTTATGCACAAGACAATATGAGAGAAAAGAGGACATCAAAACAATAAATGATTGGGACCAGTTCTGATAAATTTAGATTTTGTGATTACTGGTGATAATTGAGTAGAAATTAAAAGACATTGAATTGTAACTATGATTGGCGATAATTGGGTTCTAATTCAAAGCCAATTCAGAGTAACTGACTTGATGGGTACTTGTTATGACGGTGTGCTTTTGCTACAACCCAATACGTGCACCTACTTACAATTCACATGGTGCACCTTTTGGTGGGAGAGCACCAACACACAAACTACAGAGCAGGGTCACCTAAGGCAACACAAGTGAAACCCCAAGTGCAAATGGCAACATTTCCATGTCCACCATAGCAATGATTGTGGTTGTTAATAAAAATAAAAATAGCACCTCACGCCCCTGTCAAGATTCAAACAAGCCACTGACTGACAACAAAATGTAGGGGGACACGGGTAACTAACGAACCTCCTTCATTCTCAGAGTCTGATGATTTCCTTCATGACAAGCACCATCAGTCCTTGAGACCCAGAACTGGTAACCATTACGAATCCAAATGGGAATAGCAATAGACAAACACGCCACCATGAGAGGGACAGTCAAAGACAATCCAAGAAGCAGCGATGACTTGCTGCAGAACATAATAGGATAAACTGAAACCAGTCAAAATAAGAGAACGGGGTTTATGGAGGAAGAACGAGAATTAAATGACAGTCAAATCCATCTCCATGCACCATCAAATGTGCGCTAAACAACACAAGAAGCAGTGCAAGAAGACACACAATATTGAAATAATGTAAAACATATCCAGGGTATACCTCGAGAAGGAAAGCAGCAAACCAACACACGTGCTCAGCAGCCAAGCAACAAAGCCGTACTGAAAAAAGTACATGGGAACTTCAGTTTAATAATCCAAAACCGGAGGCATTTGTGACAATATACATGTAGAGCTGAAAAAAATGCAAACCTAATAAAGGGTGGGGATGAATGCATCTACTTTGCAATGCACGGTTTGAAATTTCAATAGAGTTATAGCATCCAACTCAGAACAAATTGGCAAAAAGTAGAGAGACGCCATGGCTCAAAATCTTAGTTGCACAAAGCGGGAGCTGGGGCGCGTGTGGGGGAGTGAATGATCATAGAAGGTCCACATTTGGGAGCACCGGGGGAGCGTTTACAAATTATTCATACAAATATAATTATGCACAAAAAAAAAAAGACGAATTGTTTGTAATTCATGTCAATTGCAACTATTGTTTAGCAAATCCAAGTAATTGTGGTTTTTGTACGAAGTACTCGTGCAAATATGAGCAAGTATGTTTCTAGTCTCTTATCATTACCCTTCTTCTTCTTTTTTGAACTTGGTATTTTTTACTTTGTTTCTTTTAGAATTTACATGCTTAAGAGATTCTATGCTAGTGGGGAGCGGGCTCCTTTCCCAACGGGAGCGAGGTTCCTAGGAGAGCCTGACTTGGGAGCACGGATGAGAGGTTCTAAGGTGGATTCGCCACCCAGATATGAAGTACCTGCTACTAAGGCTCAAATAGTAACTCGCGGGTATTTTTATACTGATAAGGGACAAGCCTAACTCTCTCCCACACAAGTAGAGTTAGATAGAAGAATCAGAGATGCATTACACAGAATAACAAGGAAGAAAAAATGAGAACAGATTTTGAAAATAGTCCAAGCTTGCCCAAATCGTCGCAAAATGCAGCTCTTATACCAACTTAAGCCATCCAACTCAAAACTAACTATCAATAATTGGACAGTCTCACGACTCTCATATACTAAATTAGGAGGCATTTTGATACTGATGTAGGGCAAGCTCTAACAATAAGTAACATAATTAGGTCAACAAGAAGAAGGGGAGGAAAGATAAAAATAACTGTCACGACCAGTAGGATAACAAACAAACACAAAAGAAGAAAAATGGATCAGCCAAGAGACTACAGACATTGATGACATTTTGATAAGATACATGATTTCTCTTTCTCAGTTGTCGAGGACATCAGTATACCATAGCATTCAAACCGTATTTCATAAAAGTAAAATCCTCGTCAAATCTATTCTTCATATCAGCCATACATGTTAGGCTATATACAATGAATCTCCTCCTTTCTCCAAGCTAGGGTAATCGATAGTACGATTGTAAGAATACCAAAAGCGGTCTTTTAAATCATCCATGAACGTGCAGACACTAGAAAGAAACCTCCTCCATGTGGTACTATTTCCTGATAGGCGACAAGTTTATGGAAGAGAATGTTAAGGACAAGGAATCTATGAAGAGAATGTTAAGGACAAGGAATCTATTGCAAAGGGGCAAGAAACATGCAGCACATTGGCTGCGCCAAATAACGTACACAAGCAAAGGACAAACTGAGAATAAGGGAACCAAGACCCTAATTTCCTCGAGTTCAAGCAACGGAAATGGTACAGTGCTCTCACAGTGAAAGTATATACTCTGAGCTTTTACTTATCAAATAGCAATATTCTGAGCCTTTTATAACATCAATGCACTCAAAGACACATCAAAGGACTATGTTGTTAGGAACATTTTAAAAAATGAGTCTTGTCACCTGGCTGTTGTAACCACACATTATTAGGATAGTAGGCGAGTGCATGAAAAGACGCATTGCCTTTACTTGTCGGCCAACAATTTGAACAGTCTCATGAAATTCCAATACAATATCATTTTTTCTTTTCGAAACATCAATCGGTAAAGAAAGCCTTCCTTCTCATTATAGTCGAGGTTAAAAACTTAAATGAGTAGGTGTAGGTAGGCTGTTTCAAGTTAAAATAGAACAAACATTGTTTTCTACGAAAACATAGAAAATAGATTTCATTACCTTCTTAAAATACAAAGCAATAGTTTTAGACAAAAATCTAAGATCGTGAATCATTACCTCAAATCAAGCGGAAGTACAATAACTGTCCCAATTGACAAATTTTTGTTATCCACAAGGATGAGGATACGAAAGAATGCTTTTAAAGGAATCCAGAAGCTGAATTAGCAGATCATATCTCATCCATAGCTCAGTTATATAGGGCAGCATGACAACTGATATAAATACAGTAAAAGAGCAGCTAGACTTGGTCTTACATAGTTCATCTTGGAAGGAAACTAGTGACAATATTATCAAGAATTGAGATTGCCTAATGCAATAAGTTGATAACAATGTATTTTCAACAATTTCGACAAATAGCATAAAAGGTTCCACGTTATGGCAGAACTGGCAAGTACGGCAAAAGCAAGCCGTGACAAGGGAAATTAAATCCAACAAAATGCAACAAAAATTGCAAGTAGGAATTTTATACTACTTGGTGTACATGTTCAATATTCTTAAATCCATCCTACGCACTTGGAAAGTGGACGAACAAGTGAATACCAGATGAGCTAAGCAACAAAGTTGAAGCTACGGCAATCTGTTATGCAGAAAAATTATTCTGACATCCAGATACGTCCAAGGAAAACAAATTCCATCAAGTTCAAAACTTGAAAGTTTGACAAGAGTTATTATAAGTACAGTTCAGACATAACTTCAAGACCTTCCACAACAGAAACTGTCAATTGCAACAACCATAATAGCCACACATACATATTACAAATGTCAATACACTTAACAGCAACCATATTTTGCCCCTACACACATTTGAAGTTTTACCTCCTCGACCGATGATCAAGTGAGCTAAGACCAGAAACTGATATTGCCGTATTGGCAAAAGAAATTTAAGTTATCATTGTATCACTCAAATGACTATAATTACCTTGCGGGGTTTCGATGTCATAACCATTTCTTCAGCTCGAAGTGCCAGGAGGAAAGCATTGATAGAACAGACAACAGGACATAAAAGTAACACTGCTAAGCCAAATTCAAACTGCAGAAAAAAAAATGTGCAAAAATACATTAGGTCACCAACATTATTGACACCAGCGTAGACGGAAAAAAACACGAGAGCAATTCCAGAAAGAAGATAACATCCACATCGGAAAGCCCCTTGTTACCTGTTGGTGTGTAGCACTTAGAACTTTTATCGTCTTTGGGCGAAAAACGGCTACGACTACAGTCTCAACGATGAAACTGAAACTGAAAAGAACCCATGCTCGCTCTGGGGTGCCTGCTATGTGGTGCAAGACCAATCTACAAAATTGAAGCCATTTTTCTAGCCCCCGAAGCCTAAGTTCTTCGGACAGGGAAATTTGATTTGGCAGAGCATTATCAACACTATTTGAGTCAATGACGGTTATGTCAGTATCATCACGATGATCTCTATCTGCATCCAAACTACTTCTCTGCAGCAACGCAAGGATAGTT
This sequence comes from Rhododendron ovatum, assembly GCA_019656835.1. Lineage (NCBI taxonomy): Eukaryota > Viridiplantae > Streptophyta > Magnoliopsida > Ericales > Ericaceae > Rhododendron > Rhododendron ovatum. The sequence continues at coordinate 14,403,740 of CM033792.1, forward strand.
GGATCCAATCCCTTCTCCTTCAACATCATAGCAAAATTAGGATCTAATCCTTTATCCTGCAACATGGTAGTCAGTTCAACATCTCCTTGTCTGGCTCTCTTTTTCAACAAAGATGTTATTCTTGGATCATTCAACTTTTCTTGGAATGCAAGTGCTAAATTATCTAACACTTGTTGATTTACAGAAGTTGATGCACTCGACTCGTAGCCTTGACTTTCAAGACCACTACTAGAACAAACGACCAGAGAACTATTGCGTTCCAAATTTCTATCAATATCGAATGTCCCTGTTTCAGGCTCTTGAACAACTGAGCGACAGGAACTACTGTGCAATGCCAAGCTCGGCCTTCCACTATCTATGCTCTTATCACTATTAACCCCCTCGACGTTATTCGAGCTCTGTGTGTCACCTGTGCAATGTACTGCAGCACTACCAAGGTGACCCACCTCAGCGCTACTACTGCGTTTCACACTTGAGCCACAACCTTCAGAAGAGCTAGATGAGCTGTTCTGTTCCTTCCTACGAAACCCCTCTCTCAGGCGAATCACGGTACTCTTTAAGGCATCTCTCCTCGCGGCTAATGGGTTTGTGACTGATAAATGACGGGAAACAGCAGCACCTAAAAGTACAGATGCTACAACTGCATAACTAACACAATGCCCAAGATACCTGTAAGAAGGAAAACATAACACCTATTCAAACAACAGAAATACAAACAGAACCTGCAATAAAAATTACTGCTAAAAGTTTAATATCAAGGAACAAACCAGTAATGAACTCCGAAGCAAATAAGAAAGACTCGAGAAGCGCCCGCAACAAAAAGCGCCACAATGCGACTTTTAAGAAGCTGATATCCATATAGGCATGCCCCCATATTCCAGTCTATAAGAACAACGTACCACAACCAAATGAAAGATTTAGCAGCATCATAATAATCTTGAAATTGTATAAGCAGCATGATTAGCCACATAGATAGCCAGCGGCTAATGACATACCGAGAATTATTACAGCAGCTGATGTAATAGTCCCCAGCCAGCGTCCTTCCTTCGCAGTCACACCATACAAGACCGAATAAACAAAGAGTACGACAAGGGAGCCAAGATAGAGAAGTCCGAGATGTGAAGCCCTACAAAGACAAAGCAAATCAGAAAAGCATGCAGACAACGATATTTCAGCATTGACCCAAAAGAACACGTCATCTGAAACTGAAATTGCACAATGATTCTACAGGGACGACATATGAGCATTCAAAATCATTCACATACAGTATCAAAAAAAAAACAAGGAATAATCGTAACAAAAATTCAAAGTAGTAAATAAGCTAAAAAATCCTAGCCATACAATACCCATCAGCATATACTAAACACTAGAAAAGTCAGCAAGCTTATGAAGTAGATACAAATTTAAAGGGCATGAATGGATGGGGCTTGCCTTTTCGATTGTCGAGGATATAACTCATTGGGATCAGGTGGTTCAGGTAAACAAGCCAACGGACCCATTTCAATACAATCAGAATATGCGTATCTGTATGCCTTTCGCACATATTCATCAACATCTAAGCCATTTCCTGTTCAAATTGGAACAGTAAGAAATACCTTCATTAAAAAGTTGCAATAACAAAATAGAAGCAACTCGTTAAACCAATAAAATGGGATTTGAAAGGAGATCCAGCAAGGCCTACCATTAAAGACCATTCTGCAAATAAAAAGCATGTTTATTGCTAGGGCAATTGCTGATACACCAAAGAAGAAGCCAGAAGGTGAATATCGCTCGGATGCACTTGAACCTGCTGTAACATACACGGCGCAGAGTTCATATGCGCAGAGCAGGGCAACAGCCAGAAGAAGAAGAACAGCAACAGCCCCTGTTAGAGAAGCGATCAGATGAATAAGTATCAGGTTAACTGAACCTAATATTATAACTTTACAAGTGTGTTTTGATATGAAAATAGACAGCCACTTGATACGTTTCGAATCGAGAAAGTGAAATGGACAACAACTTGAAGTGGAACTCCAATCGCCCTTTTGAACTTTATCAAAATCACCAGTTGAAGTGTATTCCCTGTATCAACTTTATCTTTTTTGAAACCCTGAATTTTTGGAGACTGCAAAATGGCCCAAAAATCCAACAGGATGAAGTAGAATATTTCCTAGCCAAACCTCAATATCTCATTATCATAGTCAAGAATAGAATTATGCCCCTTCCCACTGGTTTTAACAGTGACACAATTCCACCTCTTTCTTTTATCCCAATATTTAGTTAATTTAAAAACTTCTTCCCTTGGTCGATTCCTCTTACAAATCCTTCAAAATTGGAATTTTATTTTTGCATTGGAAAATGAAAAGCATTTCAGAAACATGAAGAACACAACAACCAAAAGATGGAAAGATAATAGATTGTTTGGAGCAGAAAACTAAAATCTATATAAATTGTTTATGCTCAATTATCAAACATTTGAAGATCTTTTACATCTACGCTCCAACCTTTTTTCAAGGATGAAAAGTGAGCAGAGGCAACAAGGCTCCTGAGGCCTAAGCGTAAGGCGAAGAGATGCGGCCTGATGTCAAAGGATCGATGAGACAACAGATAAGGGTAGAAGGGGGAAACAGAGCAACAGCCAAGAGCGCCTCATGCTTAAGCCTACGCGAGTGCCTCAGGCGTCACCGCCTCAGTTAAGCCTTAGGCTCCAAAAATTAGTTGGCCTTTCCCTTGCCTACTCACTCTCTTGTCTGAGCAAACGCATATAAACTCTACAGAAAAGTATAAAAGGATTCATGTGCTTCTAAGATAAATTAACTACAAAAAGATTCAGGTCATCACCACCCAATTGATGGCTTAGATGGGTTTGGTTTGGTATGGTTACGTACAAACACTCAATGAAGGTCAACGAAATTAAAAGCTAACAAGAAAAAGGCTTCGGTCTAAAATATGGGAACATAGGAACAGGGTATGCCAGCATAAGAGCATGCATAGGAAATGCATGATACTTCTTGCAGTGGGGATGAGGGGAAAATAAGAGAGTATTATCCGTAGAGTATTGAAAGAAGAGGTACCTATAACAACATAAACATAAGAAGAAAAAAGGTGACTTAATCCACATCTGTTATCTCTCCTCAACCTTCTTTCTCCCCTTCGCCGTTCTATTTTCTTAGGTAGTCTAATAAACTTAGAATTTGATGCTGTTCTTACAGCATTTCCTAGAACTAATACATATGATTGACGCTAGAGGTATAAAACAGTGTTTTGGGAATGGTCTTTTTAAAGATAAGGAAGTGTACAATCATGAAAAGACAGTTCAGTAATAAGGGTCACTGACTCCATAAAACATAACTCGGCAGAAAAAGTTCCAATATGAAACCTGACTTGTGACAATTTGGAAGTATATCATGGTTGAGTTTTTCTGTTAACCTTTTAACTCTGGGTTAAGCTAGAAGTTCAAAATTGTTCAACATTAAGAACCTGAATCTAACCAACGTCGTGATTGAATTTATCAACACCTAATAGCAAATAGTATGATAAAATACTTACTTGAGCTTTGCCATTGTGTTCGCCACCAAAGCATGATTGAATAGAATGCCAAAATAAGAGCAGTGCCAGCCATTATCACAGCCAAACCAATTATATCTCGACCCAGTATTAAGATTAACCAGCATCCCCAAGCAATGAGTACCACAACTGGAGAAATCACAATCATCCAAGCAGATAGAGACAGGAAACCACATAATATTCCCAGCTGAGGCCCTTGTAAGATATCCGGCCATTTTCGAGCAAAAATCCAACTGAACAATCAATTGACAAACATGCATAAAATGGCATGATCGATAATGAACCCTCTACCACAATTGAAACTAAATATAGGCTAAGGAAGGTAGGCCATTAAGGAAAAATAACTACTCCATTCAATTTGGTACACATAAAGAAAATGCTGAAAATGAGCACATGCCAGGCTAAGGAAACACTGCATGCAAAGAGGAAAAGTATATAACTCAAGATACAGCTTTCTTAAGAAAATAATATAGCTAGAATGTGGAGATTCAAAAGATTGAGTTTTATGAACTATAACTTAACAAAGGAACAAAGTATTTGGTGACTGTGAGTTCACTTATGGCATATCATGCTTTACCACTAACTATTCTAAACTCGCCTTAAATACCATCAACGTAAGAAGCAATCTATGACTGCAAGTCCATGTATGTCCTACCATCGTTAAACAAACTATTTCAAAATTTGCCAAAAATACTATCAACGTGAGAAAACGCAACTAAGTCATCTAACACGTAAGAGATAATTTTTTCCAGTTCCCTTGCTACCATCATGTGTCCAACTCCAAATCAATTGCACCACTTCCATATCTTCACATATACAGGTACATATAAGAGAACACACACACACACTATATGTGAGTGTGTGTGGATTCTGTTCTGCTTTTCCCTTTCCCAAGGTGTTTCCATTTCCAGACCATATTTTAGCTAACATAACGTCCATTAATTAAAATAATTGAGCCACAACATGAAATTATCAGCAGAATAACATACAGGCATATTCAATAATGCGTTCAAGACTATATCAGGGAGGGAAAAAAAACCTAATGAATTAGTGGACAGTTCATAAAATAGGCAAATTAGTAACAAGAAGCGATAATCACCTATAGATTCTCCATGGCCGCCAATTAACTGCCCAGAGAATGGAAAAAGCAGCCGAGCCCAAAACAGAGAAAAGGGTCCCAGAAATTACACATGCCAGCATTAAGTCACGCTCGTCTCCTTCCATGACTTGGTTTCCCCTTTATCTCCTGACTAAATCATATATTCATCCGATGAACATACAGATATTTCCAAACAAACTAATACCCACACTAGGTGTTTGTCAAAAAAACCGTACTCTGCAACAAATAAATAACACCCGGAACCACAACAGGTATAGAATTAACTTGCACAAAAGGAAAACTAACACATTAGGTTCCCACAACAACGAAAACAAAAACATTAAATGAGGCAGGCTATAAGAAAATCAGTGAAAAAAAGCAAAGCTTTCCAAACAAATTACTACCCAAGCTATGTTTTTGTAGGCAGATACAGAATCTAAAGACCAAAAAGGAAAACTAACCCAACTAAAATCATGCATTCAATAACCCAACTAAAATCATGCATTCAAGACCAAATATTAAATCAGGCGAGCTATAATAAAGGCACAGCATTCCAAACAAACTCAGACCCACACTGTTTTTCAATTAAAAATAAAAAAACACGCCCTAACACCCAACAGATTTAGAATTCAATAACCAAAAAAGAAAAATTAGCATAATTCAATCCCTACATTGAGTTTCCACGCCAAAAAAGTTCAAAACTTCAAATGAGCCGAGCTATATATGTAAATATTTAAAACATCATAAATAGCTTTACCAATAACTTCACTCAAGTGCTCTCAACTTCCAGTGCCAAAACCGAGCCATCTCCCTTCAGATTTCCACCTGCATAAACTAGGTTAGGTTTTCAGCTCACAGCAGAACCAAACCAAACCCAAGTTTAAGCTAGGGTTTGGAGGGGTTTTCAGCAATTGGGAAAAGGTAAATGAGGAAATTGTGGTCTTTTTCTGCTTTCAGTTGGTTCCAATTGGTGGCAGGTGGAGAGATAGACTGAGAGATAAAACCCTAGACCACTGTAGGGAGTTGAGAGAGATGGTAATGGTGGGGTGGTTTGTTTTAGAGAGAGAGAGAGAGAGAGAGAGAGAGGGTTGGGGGAGGAGAGAGAGTCACTGGAAAAAAGAGTAAAGATAGACTACGAAGGGAAAGCGATCAAAAATTTCAGAAAAGTTAACAATAAAATAACAGCTGTGTTTCCTGCCCTGCGTATCTTGTCTGAACGGACGCTATGCCCACGCTCGATGTTGGCGCGTGCATATCACCGTTGAAACTTATTGCTTGTCTCCTTAGGCCCGTACCCAAAAAGGTTTTGCGGAATTTTTTTACTAGTAGTACTTTATTTATTTTTTATTTTATGAGACAGGTCATTTTTTTACAATACATTATCTTTAAGGTAAAAAATAAATACTTATTCGAATAAGCGGAACGAAGCCTTAAAAGTAGAATAACCTGTGGTTTAAATTCTGAAAAAAACATTAAGCTTCCAAAATGCTACGTGTTTTTACTTTCAATTCTCGCCGTGTGCTTTCGCACTTAATCCTCGTTCTTGTCAATTATAGTTAAGAAGTGTTTTAAACATATATTTTTACGCTCGTGCTTCTGCTCGCACCTCACAAAGACGAATTACGTGACTTAGCTCGCCCCTTCGAAAATTGTTAAAACTCAAAAATAAAATTAATTTATGGGTCTTTACCAAAAAAATTAATTTATGGGATGTTAATGGAAAAGGGGATTATGGGAGTAGAGCGTTGAAAATTACTCTTATTTTGCAGATCGTTAGTTAACTGACAGCTAAAGGGACAATTAATTCATCTGTGAGATCAATCAAACAATAAATGACAAAAGGGTTCAGATCGTCAATTCAATTCCAAGACTGGAAATCTGTCTTATTATTCTTTTGGCATTTATTTAATTTTTTCCCCATTATAGTACAACTATTGATAATCTTGTTTGGAATTTTCTCACTCTCTAGTCTCCCCCCTCCCTATCGAAATATATTCCCAAGATCTAGATAGTACTCCATTGTTATTCCGAAATGACAAGAGAACCAACCAAATGACTACTAATGGGTATGGCGGGCCCACTACGGGGCTCGTATTGATAATTTGAGTTGTTCAATAATTTTTTTTTAAATAATGAATGGACATAAAAAAAATCAGCTTAATTCGACATGTGCAGGTCTTCGATCCGATCTTTTATTTTTTAATTCAAATTTCAAGATCATTTTTTTTGAATTATCCATGCGGGATCTATAGTGGGCCCCGCAGGGGGCCGTTCGTACCACTAGCAGTCCTCGTTGTTATTTTCCTCGCAACGCTCAAGTATCAGCTCATTTAGAGTCAAGTTCTCACCTCTTTTCTAGTTTCTACGATCTACTAGATGACCACTGTATGATCAAGCTACGCACTACTGTTCAAGCTCAAAAAAATTCGTATCTTCATTTAGGCTGCGTTCTCCTAAATTTTTTTGTCTGAAACTTTTTTCGGTATTTTTTTACTTTTCTCAATTTTTTGTTGAGCTTTTTGTCGTATTTTTTGAAATTAATTATTCGTCTCGACGAAATGAATCAAAAATGTATATAAACATGGAACGATATTTTAAAAAAAAGTTCATATACGACAGCACTTTAGAAGAAAAAAGATAATTGTTTGGTAATTTTTTTGGTATTTAGTGAACTTTTTTTTGCTTTTGTTCATAATTTTTTTACCTTTTAGACTCCTTTCATCGAGATAGATAATTAATCCAAAAAATATATCGTGAATCTAATAAAAATTCAGAAAAAAATGCACAAAATAAAAAAGAAAAATAAGTTTAAAAAAATGCAACCTTAACCTCGATATAAAAATACCACCGGATGCAAGTGACCAAAAAATTTGCACACCTAGAGCAGTGTCGACTACATCCTCTCTCTTTTTTTATAATAAAAAAAAAATAAGAAGGAGGTTTCTCTATCTTTAAAAATAATGATAAAAAATAATGACTGCATTTACTATTGACCACTTACCCAGCAGAGTTTTTTCGCAAATAACCAACCTTCTCTTTGATGTGTTCCTTGTAAAATCTGGTAGGTAGTACCTCTTGGCTTAAAGGGTGAGTTTTCGAGTTCGAGTATATGGAGATGGAAAGACATCAAAGTACATTTCGTTTAAGGGTTTTGGATTTTAAATTCTAATCGTTATTCTATTTTCTCCAATCGTTACTATTATTTTTTTCTCTATCTCTCTCTCCAATCATTACTCATAATTTCAATAATTAGTTTATTTCTCTCTATACTCGTTACCTATAAATTTAAATCCAAAATCCCAAAACGAACGAGGCGTTAAGAGTATTAACTCTCTATCTCACCCTATAAACCCCCCCTTGATGACTGATGTCGCCAGTGTTGACCAAAAACAGCCATTTTTCTCACATGACCAGTCACATACACGCCTTAAACAAAACCTCGTATGAATAACTATTGGCGTGATTGACTCATTACTCACGGTAGAAAATACTACTATAAGCAGGAGCAGACTACGATGGTCTTTCCGTTTTCTTCTGACAAAGACACAAAAAATTCAAAATGAAAAAAACCAACAAATTATCAATGGATGAGGGAGCATAAAAGGAAAATAATGTACCTTTTGTCGAGTTTTAATAAAATCTACCCGTATTTTGTAGATTTAAAAAAAAATAAGGGAGCATAAGAAGAATACAAATTATAAACAAGAAAGATCAATTCTGAATTCCATGTCGTTGCTCTCGATGCACTCATGCTAATTGTTTGATTAGCTACATAAATTTAGTAAATCTGAGTCGTGCTAAAAGTGAAAATGAACCACGCGAAACCATGTTGGGATGTTATATAGGCTTACCCGCAACTTTAACGACCAACCAATACATTGGATGTAGAAATTTCCCTAACAAACTTCCCCAAAACAGACATCAAAACTCCTTTTTTTCTTAAGAGAGATAAGATAAGAAACAAATACATTTCGAACTCAATTTCACCACAGTGAATGTACTTTGGATTGATGGCTGATGGATTACCAAAGGGATATTTAGAAGTACTATATTTCCATTGTCTAGAAACAAAAGCTACGTATCTACAACAAGATTCTCATTTACCAAAAAGAAAGAATACCAAAGGTCAATGTCTCTCTTAACAAAACAAAGCATGTCATGAAGGCAATTTCGCAGAACTAGTCTAAATCACTCCGCACCGAAAAGTTTCCATTTTGACCTTTTATCAAACAGGTAGTGAGGTATCGAAGAAAACGCGCGCAACACAGTTTAGATGATTATCAATTACGCGCACACAATTCAATCAGAAAAATGCAGAGCAATTTGGATATAGTAAGTAATTTGGCATTGAAAAAAGAGCAGAGAGAGGGCTTCTTACCAAGAAAACTGCTAAGAGTTCCCAAGAGGTTTGGGAGACAGATTTTCCAAGTGAAATTTGATGACGAGGAGAAAATGATGGTCGGTGCACTTATTGTTACTTCCTCCGTCTCAAATTGTTGCTTTTGTTTCACTATTTTGGACCTAAAATTTAAGTAGGTAATCCGTAATCACAAATATTAGATGAGTCCAGATTGTAAAGTCTCACTCTCACTCGCCTTATTTATCAGAGATTGAATAGGTAAGTATACTTCTCAAGCTCAAGTCTTGAGTTTGAGCTATAATTGAACGAGTGAGAGTCGAACTCTCGCCTCATTCTATTATTTACTTTTCCTATGTGATCAAAGAGCACGTTATCATGCAAATCTTAAATAATCTTCTGCCCATGTATTTTTATTCAAAAGTTTTTTTTTTTTTTTGGGTAAGTATTCACAAGAATGTTATTTATAACTTCCTTTTTTAAAACTTTGTTCGTAACTAGTTGGTTAATTTGCTAAGTGCTACTTTTTAATTTTTGCAACACAGTTTTTGGTGGAGCAGGGACCTGTAGTGCGTTATCCGAGCCGTTTATCTCGACAATCAATGATTCAGATATATTTGTTATCTTTTATTGGTAAAATCTAATTTTGACCGGTAAAAGTTAACAACGAATCTGAACCATCGATTGAAGAAACGAACGATCTAAATGATCACTACACCCCTGCGGGGTCCCTAGATCCCAGCTTTTGGGTATGGTTTGAAATTGTCTCATTCACGTTAATGATTAACTTATGCACTGCAACTTTTTGATTCTATCCTTATTCAAATTTTTTTCGCGTTTGTTAATTTTACGCTAAACTTTTGTGTGATATGGCTTAATCTCGACGAGAGGAATCGGAAAAGTAAAAAATTATAACTTTTACACGAGTATTTTGGGAAATATCCAAGAAAAAATTATGACTTTTACACAAATATCTGATTAAGCTGGTTTTTTACAGGGATCTTTGGAAAAATATTTTACATTTAATGAACGACTCGGATTATTTGACTGAGACCCGTAATAGACCCCATATAAAAATTATGTGCATATTATATGCGTGAATAGCACAGTTGCTTTTAAGGGTCATCATCGGGCCGGACCGGCCCAGCCCGCCAAGTCGCTGCCTAAGTCCCCCCACGGGCTGGGCCGACCGGGCTTTTTCTTTTTGGTGGGCCGGGCTACCTACCATAAATTGAAGCCTAAGCCCGGCCCACGGGCTAACCCAATTGGTGGGCCAAAAGCCAGGCGGGCTTAAATTTCATTGGGCAAAACTAAACCAAGGGAAAAAAGAATGGGTTTTGTGGGATTTTGGGCTAATAGGCGGGCCCGTTGGCGAGCTTTTGGGCGGATACCACAGGCGGGCTGCCGGGCGGGCCGAGTAAAAATTCATAGGCCCGAGCCCGCCCATTACAAACTACGGGCCGGGCTAGCTCGCCCGTTTCACGGGCTCGGACCCGGTAAAAGCCCGCCGGGCCGGGCCGGCTTTGGGCGGGTCGCGGGCATTCGGGCTAAATGATGACCCTTAGTTGCTTTGCATGGTGAATTGATAAGTAAAATTACTCTATTTACCTTCATAAAAAAATATAAAAAATAGCACAGTTGCCAGCATAAACAACCCGGGAGGTCTGACTACTTACCCCGGTCAAAACAAGTCTGCGGCCCAACTTTAGACAGCAAGGGTGCGAGACAAAAGTTACAAAACCCAAAAAAAAAAACCAACAAGAGCAATTCTTTTCTTACATACAAATTGAAAAAAATCAATCTCATGACCTATAAAAAAAAAAGATAAAAAAAGAAGGGAAAATGACGGCAATGACGTGTTTTGATAATTAATATCTGTTAAGGACTTTTTCAGTATTAATAAATGTTCTTCGTTTGTCCTTAATGGGTATTAATTATCAAAACATGTTCTGGGTCGACATTTAAAAAAAAAAAAAAAAGAGGAGGTGGGCAATGGGGGGGGGGGGGGGGGCCGGGGGGGGGGGGGGGTTGTGGTGGGTGTGTTTTGAGAAAAAGCAAATATACTCCTAGTTTGCTTGGTCAAACTAGTTTTAGCAAATCCAGTCCAGCCTCATATTGTAGCCTCCTCATTTTCCTCACTGCCCTTCCAACACATGTGGTTGTCACCAAAGTAGCATTGGCCTCGAAGCCATTAGGATTGCTTAACAAATGGAGTATTGGTTTTAACAAAAACCTTATCGATCAATTACTAAAATATGGCTGTTTGTTCTGGAAAAATACTTTCGATATTGTTAATCTTGGCGACAATGGTGATGACGATGATGGTAACAAATGCATCTGCTGCAACTGTCTCGGAATGTGTGGTGGCTTGCATGCCTATATGCTTGAAATTGAAGGATTCGACGGAGGATGCATGTGAAAATGGGTGCACTCTTGGGTGCCAACAACTACAAGGTAATGGATTTCATGAGAGGCATGATCAACAAAAAGGTAATGAGGATTGATTAAAGTGGACAATTGATGTGAATAAATCGTTGTATAATTCTTGAAACGTTTGGACTAACAAACGTTTTATTACAGAAAAAAAATGAGGCCAAGCTGCAATCTGTAGAAAGTTGTTATCTTGTCGGCATTGATTTCGAGACTCGTATTCAATTGGAAAAAAAGGCTACATAGGGGTGGATTTCAGATAAAATCCCCACAAAATTAAGCAAAACGTAAGTACGTGTAAAAGGATATATGTATTTCTTCAATTCCTTGGTCTGTTTTATAGGACGTGTCGATTTTTGTAACTTTTTTTTGTGTTCTTTTATTCTTGTGTAGTTTTTGCTTAATCAGCATAATTGTACCATTCTTTATTCGAGGAAGGAGTTATTTGGTTGTTCAAGCTTTCTTTATCAATAACCCATGGAGTTTTTCTCTTACCACCTTGTGAATTTTGAGAGCTGCTCGTGCATTTGAGTTTGAGCGGTGCTATCCCACCGCTCTCCCCCACCGCAACGATCAATTTTCACCGTCTGTATGACAATTAATGGTCCGAATTTTAAAAAGTTTTTTTTTAGGAAAAAGTTAAGCTCTTTCTTGGAAGAGCCTTTTTAAAATCCGGACCGTCCAAAAGTTTGGACACTTTTGGACTATAAGATTGAGAGCGTTGAAACAGAGCTGTGAGGGTAGACTTTTTGTTTGAGTTTTTATATATCTCGTTTACTGTCACGCTATTTACCTTTCATTCGTATTCAGATGCATCAACTCTATAAGGCCTCGTTTGATTCAGGGATTAAAGCAGATAGGATTAAGAGTCATGAGATTAGTAATTCTGAACTATTTGTCCTGATACTTATTTAGTCCTAAATCCATTTATCTTTTTTTGGGGGGTATAGGAATCCATTTATCTTGCTAAAACTAACCTCCAATAGCTAGCTTTGCCATTTGTCTAGCAACAAACTAATTTTATAATTTCTTCATTTAGCCAAATTAGGCACAATAAATGGCCAAGTGCATAACGGCTTTAGCATTGGATGGAGCAACTTCGCCTAATTTTAACAAGATGGTACTAATATAGGTTACAAAATAATTTTTCTTGAAAAAATATCAAACTATTGAACATGTGCTAATAAACTTCTCGTAACAAATGCTTCGACTTTTTTTTGGTTAGCTTACTATGATCAAAATGAAGGGTTTGTTTGGAAGTCGAAGAAATTGAGAGAAAAGAAGAGAAAATATTTAAGAAGGAAAAGGGGGAGAGAGTTGAAAGAAAGAAAAAAAAAACTCTTTTTCTCTTTTTCATGTTTCTTCTCTTTTTCCACCTTCAACCAAATAAGAGAAGGGATATATATTTTAAAATTTTATCTTATTATCTCTTTCTTTCTACTAGTTCCAAACACACTTATAGGGAAAATGGCAAAAAAATATGTATTTCACAGTAGTGAGATTTCAAATTAAACTTTCACCCAGTTGAGAAATGAGCCTGATTTTGTCCACAGTCAATAAAAAATGGTGAACAATACCCTCACTCTTATTGGTTAAAAAATGTGTTGAACCACGTAGGCTCCACTCATTTGTACGAAAACGATGGAAAATTATCATTATTGTAATTTTTTTAGTGTTCAATTACCAAGAAATTTGTGAGACCCACAACTTCAACTTTGTCAATACAACTAACTTTTTTGCACAACAGAACCAAATTAAGAAATTTTAGTTTACCCGGGGGAAAAATATTTTATTTTTTACGTCAGTTTTTTCTGAAAATACATTTTTTACCTAATATTTACGGTAACTAAAAGGAGCCATGGTATCAATAAAGTTTTTCTTCACCAATCAAACTCTAGCGGCCACTAGCAGTGGGTCTCATTTAATATTGGACTACTTCATTATAGTATCTCACTGAAAAAAAAAACTTTTTACTGATGAATAGAAATATTAAACTTACTTCTCTCTGTATAGTTAATTGGTAACGGAGGTGGAAAAGATTATACGAGATTAAATTCTACACAGCCCTTCCGTGTAGAATGGGATGTGCTGCGAACCAATGTACAAATGACACGTCATCCTAATGGCCCATTTGGAACTTAAAACGGTTGTTCCTCGCTCATGCTCTCCCCCTTCGATTCTGTAGAGCAGATGCTTGATTATGAGAGCCCTATAGACAAAAATTAATTAAACCCTTTAGGATAAAATGATCAAGAAAATAAAATCTTTGCTCCGATTCAAACGGATTGAAAATTGAAGTTCTTAATTTTTTCACCATATTTTTTGATATATAAACAGTCTCAAAAAAATTAATTGTTTCAATTTTCAATCCGTTTGAACCATTTGATCTTAATAGGAGATTGATAACCATTTGATCTTAAAGTTCAATTTTTCAATCAAAATTTTTAAAGAAAATAAATAAATTCCTAAATGAAGCACTTATCGATATTCGATTTAGCTAAATATTTTTAAAGCATCCTAGAAAATGAATCATGAAAAATTGAATGTTTTGATTAGAAAAATGAAGCACAGTCGTATGAGCATACCCTCACCGAGGATGATCAAAGTGAGGGTGAAAAGATTGCACTCATGGTGGTAGTCCCTATGGTGCTGGACTGGTGGTGGTATTGGCTCGTCTCTGTGCTAGTGGTGAAGGAGATGGAGGATTTGGGGTTATGGAGGAAAAAAGAAAGAGATAAAATTGTTTTTGAAATTATTTTATGCAAATTTTGAGTAATTTTTATCCAAAATTTTACTCGAATTTGAGTAAATATTTGAGTAAAGGCTAGAGATGCTCTAACATTGTCTATCTTCTACCTTCACCAAAGATGTGTTTGCTTTTTCTCATTCTATCATTTCACCTAAAATGCATCAAATAGCTAAAAATCACTAATTTCGTCCCAACATTTTACTCTAATGTGAAAAAAACCTGCAATTTCAGATAAAAATTAAATTATTTTCGTGTATAATCCTTTGAATTTATCCGCACTAATTAAAAAAAGACTAATTGAGATTTTTAATTTGGTGTAAAGAAAATTCATAAGATTATGCACTGAATTATTCTTTTTATCCAACGTTTGAATGTCTTTGGACTAAAATTTCGAGAGACGGAAGAAGTAAATTTTGAGGTAGATTTGACAACTTAAATAGTAGACATAACTGAGCAATGCTACGGACACAACTCCAAAAATAACTATGTTCGAATAGTTGAGTGCACGTGGCCTCACACACATCACCTTTTCAAGCAAAACAAAACTAAAAACTGGGATCACAGAAAATATTTTCTTTAAAAATAGTTTTGAAACTAATAAAACTATTTATTAGAAATAGAAACTAGTTTTTGAAAAAAAAAAGTTTTGTGTAATTGCAATTTTTGAAAAATAATTTTTATATAAGAAAAGATTTTGAAATAAAAGTTTTAAAACAAAGCAGTTTTTTCAAAAATGAATTTTTTTTGTATAAAAAATGTTTTTGAAAAACAGTTAAAAATAATTTTTGGGAAAAACTAGTTTTTTAGTAAATTATTTTTTTCAAAACATTGTTGAAGAGAGAGAGAGAGAGAGAGAGAGAGAGAGAGAGAGAGAGAGAGAGAGGGCGCATGAGAGAGAACGTTTGTGTGTAATTTGATTAAGAATATGTGTGGTCTATTAAATTTGGTTATTGACAAAAGATTGCTAGTTTTGGTTATACAAAGTCCAAAATTTGATTATTTCTAAGTACGTTGCTAAATTTGATTAAACCACTGTGAGTCATATTTTTTACCAACATTGTTAATTTTAAAATTATATTACTTTTAATTATGCTATTGTGGATATCCTAAGATAATGTTACTGAGTTATTCCAAACGTGGGAATAGAATTACTTCTGATATTGAACTACGAGGAATTTGATTCATGGTAATCAAATTATTATTTCCACAAAAAATTACGGGCATTCAAAGTGAGCTTGAATTTCCATGTAAACAAAAGCCTTGATCAACCATTGTATGACACTTGGCAGTATTACGAGTAAAGTAAAAAATAACGAAGGGTTGTTTTGGCTTAATAACTAAGCTGAATTATTTGTGTGTCTTGCCTTTTTTTATTTTCGCTTTATTAGTTTATGTCATTTTTTTTGTGTATTGAATCATCTAAAAAAAGAATAAAAAAAAACATAAACTAAACCAAATTTCTTTTGAATAAATACTAGAAAAATTCAAAAATCCTATATGTTTTGGATTATTATTGTCTTCATTGTATTTTTTTAAAGATTTAGATCATAATTTTTGCTTGTAAAATTACGATCGAATAATTACAAAAATTGACTCAAACTAACAAAAATAATAAAATTTGGATAAGAAATCATACGGGATTATTAAGCCAAACAAGGGGTGTTTTGGCTAAACAAGTTATTTTTTTTTCATTTGTTAGTCTTTCGTTAATTTTTTTTTGTGAATTACTTAATTTGTCTCGATGAGAAAAATCACAAAAAGAAAAAAATTCATGGTACTGATAATTCATAGAAATTTGAAGCGAAACAAAGAAAGCAAAATTTTTTTGATAAAAATTTAAGAAAATAAGTTAAATGAATTATTTAGCCAAAACACCCCGCGGGGGACGGCATGTGGTGCTAGAAAGAAAATTAAAGAAAATAGAGGGGCGGGTGCGCATTATAGTGAAAGTGAAACGGTGGTGCTATTTGAATCACCACTTTTGGATGGAGCAAAACCCTCTTTCCCTCAAAACCCTTTCATTTTCCCCTCCCTTGGCGGCTGAAACGACTTGACCCCCCCCGTCTGAACTAGGGTTTTAGATCCGCTGATGGCCGCCGTCGCTCCTCCCGCAGATCGTATCCTTACCAACTTTAATCACATGGGTACCCTTTGTTCTTTTGATTTTATTTTTGTTTATTTTGCTTTACTGATCTTTTGCTTCTTCTTGTCACTGTAGATCTATGTGTGGTTTTATTGTTGGTTGTTGTACGGGGTTTTGGAATATTGGGTTCTGTTCTTTTTGAGTTTTGGGTATCGTTTCTGTTGCCTATTGTTTGCTTGAATGCTTTCTTCAATTGAGAGTTGTTTTTGTAAGGGGTGCAAACGAGCCGAGCTGAGCTTTGGTGTACTCGAGCTCGTTTAGTAAACGAGCCGAGCCCAATCACACCAAAGCTCGGCTTGTAAGCGAGCTGAGCCCTTTTTGAGCCGAGCTGAGCTTTGGAGTCTTAAGCTTGGCTCGTTAGTGAACGAGGCTAAAACTCGAGATCGAGCTCGGCTTAATTACTAAACGAGCCAAGCTGCCGATAAGGAGCGGTTTGTTTGCAGCCCTGACTTTTGGTAATAATAATAAAACTTTCTGTTTCTTGTGTTGCTGTTTCTGAGTTGTTCCCCCAATCGTTTATGTGTAATATACTGGTGATTACGGTTCTTTAGATTAGTAATTGAGTGGAAATTTTTAAAATTTGAAACATTGGCTATTTGTTGTAATTTACCCCTCAATGATATGAAGTCTAGAGATTTCAAATTTCACCCATGTTCAGTTAACCCACTGGTTGAGCAAAGATTCTGATAAGTATGAGTTTTTAGTTATTCTCAAAAAAAAAAAAGAAGAAGTCATTTTATCTTAAGACTTGGATTTTTTCCTTTACTCCACTTCCATAGAAGCTGCAGATTTTCTGCAAAATTTATCATTGGATTCTCATGCCAAGGCCCTAGAAGTACCTCCCGAGACCGCAAAGAAGGTGATTTGCTGCTCCTCCCTTTAATTTTTCTTAGTTAATTCTCAGTTTAATTTTTCTTAGTTAATTCTCAGTTTATTTTAGTGAGAAGCTGATTTTCACCAGTGAGTGGTTAAGGACCTAAGGTGGTGGTTGTTATCTTCTGTGTAGCCTGCTGTTGATTCAGTTAAAGCTGCAAATAGCCAGATCCAGTCGACCGAACGTTCTATGACCCCTTCATTGCAGGAGTGCGTGGATCCAGCGATGTGCTATCTCCCCAGCAGTTATCCCTCAAATCCATATTACTATGGAGGTAAGATGACAGCCCCTCGGTAAGATATGTTATAGACTTCTGGTACTCCTAGATAATAGTGTGTGGAAGAACTATCGTGTGACAGCTGGTATTGTTCGATTATCCTAAGAGTGCATACTTTGACACAATTTTGCTGCATCCTTACGTTGCTTTCTATATCGCAAAGTGTTGATATTGCATTTTTTGAACAATAGATATGCTTTCTTGACGAGACCTATTGCGCATTTGTTTCTAGGTTATGGAGGGACTGGTAATGAATGGGAGGAATACTCCAGATATATAAACCCAGAGGGAGTTGAAATGCCTCCCGTAAGTATTTCTGTTCACATTTTTGTGTTTCATGATATGTAGGGCCTTTTTGTTCTGGGCCTTCTTTTGTTTGTTGGTGGCATCCCTTGATACTTTTTCTGTAGGTTCTGTTACTTGAAAAAAAGTTGTTTTCGCTTTATATGTGAATAATATTTTTTGGGACTTCTGAGGAAATGTGTGTATGTTTTAATGCTATGTTATTTGTTACACTTTTGTTTTCAGGGAGTGTATGGGGACAACGGGTCATTTATGTACAATGGTTACGGGTATGCCTCCTATGGGCCTTATTCACCTGCTAGCTCCCCAGTTCCAACAATGGGACATGATGGGCAGCTCTATGGGGCTCAGCATTACCAGTATCCTACTCAATTTCTCCAGCCCCTAACCCCAAATAGTGCACCATACAACCCTACTCCAGCTGCCCTTCCCAAAGGAGAAATCCCCACTGCTGCATCTGCTGACCAAGCACCTTTGTCTGTGGATATTGCTAAGGGAAACTCAAGCAGCATTACCACCAATGGTGCAGTAAAGGGAAAGGTTGGTTCAGTACCCGCAAAACAAAAGTATCAGAACTCGTCTTTTACTTCAAATAGTTCCTATGGAAGGGGTGGTTTTCCTGCATCAGGTTTTCAAGATCCAAGAACTGCCTTCGATGGTATGAAGTCTCCTAACCCATGGTTGGATGGCTCAATGTTTTCAGATGTGTATTCTTGGCCTGTGACCAGCACATCGATGGCTTCATCGAGATCACATGCAAATAATGCGCCGGCATCAAGGAATCAGAATATTCGTCCTCATTCTCATCTCACTGTAAGTGAGGTCATTTCGTGTTGAGTTACTGTTCTTCATGTTGACACATTCCAATTGTGGTATAAGGATATTCTCATCCAGCCTTGGGCAAATGTTGAAACACTGAGGACCTGTTTGGTGAAACGAAAATTAATTACCAGTAATTTTTAATATGGACCTTCTAGTTGCTGAAGTAGTCAAGTGCTTTGAATAAAAAAGTATTTAGCTGCTTTTTTTTTTTGAATTCTTCAAGTTAAAGATAAGGTGCTGGTTCTGGTGAAAATGGGTATTAAGTTTCACCAAGTGCGTTCAATATGTAGTGGTAACCGGTTAGTCAATCTACAAAATTTTCAGGAATAGGTGTATTATATTTCCTTTGCTTCTGAATGCATTCGGTTTCAAGTATTTTATTATCCTGTTTGACAGACAGGGCAGGTCTTCTCTGGGTCAGTTCTGTTCTGGAATTGGCCTCTTGATGAGAGTCTGTCGACCGAAGCCAAATTGCATGTTTCTGTCAAGCAGTCCCCTATTAAGTTCAAACTCACCGGGTTCCAAGTTTGCACTTTCCCCTCCTATAAGTGGTATTGGTAGTTAGATGAAGCATTAATGTGGCAGCTTTAGTGTAATTAGTCAAACTGCATTGTATTGATCGTTTTCTAGCCAATGGGGGATTGATTTGGTCATTAATGCATGTGCGAAATATTGACTCCTGCATTTGTATGTCATCTGCAGGGTTTGCACCAACATTGCATGGGCACCACTAATGGATATACGAACAATATATACTCCAACAAGTTATATGGCCACTATGGAAGCACCCTTAGAACTGGTTTTGGTTTTGGATCTAACGCTTATGACTCACGGACATATGGACATGGGTGGTTGTCTTTTGATAACAAGTACAAATCCCGGGGGCGAAGCAGTGGTGTCTTTGGTTACGGAAATGAGAACATAGATGGTATGAATGAGCTGAACAGGGGACCAAGAGCAAAGAGCTCCAAGGACCAAAAGGGTTTTGTTACAACTGTGCCCTTGGCAGTGAAGGGGCAGAACATCCCATTGAATGGAACTGATGTGGATGAGAAGGATAAGTCTAGTGTGGTTGTGACTCCGGGACATGAGCAATACAACAAAGTAGAATTCCCTGAGAGTTACGGTGATGCTAAGTTCTTCATCATTAAATCTTACAGCGAGGATGATGTACACAAGAGCATTAAGTATAACGTTTGGGCCAGCACACCAAATGGTAACAGAAAGCTTGATGCAGCATACCAGGAGGCTCTGCAGAAGTCTGGTGGCTGCCCTGTTTTTCTTTTCTTTTCTGTAAGCAACATACTTTATCAGGACTATCTCGTTTATATTAACTCCATCCCATACTCTTGGTCCTTAACTTTTCTGGACCTCTTAAAGAAACATATTTACTTAAATTTGTTCTTTTTTTTCATAAACTTTTCTTCAAAAACTAACTGAGATGTTTGCTTGGTGGAGAAAATCTCACAATTTTGTCTCACGGGTTACTATCTCTGAAAAAGGATCAAGGGTATGGGACAGTTAGTTTTTTTTTTTTCACTCCGCCATTTATTTGGAATTGTTTGTGTCTAGGTTAATACCAGTGGGCAATTTGTTGGTGTTGCGGAGATGATAGGACCAGTTGATTTTGAAAACAATTTCGAGTATTGGCAACAAGACAAGTGGAACGGTTGTTTCCCTGTGAAGTGGCACATTGTAAAAGATGTGTCCAACAGTCTGCTGAAGCACATAATCCTTGAAAATAATGAGAACAAGCCTGTCACTAACAGTAGGGACACTCAAGAGGTGCATGATATTCTGGTTTTTTGCCCTCCCCATGGATCCGTCTCTCTCTTCTTCTGTTCATTGTACTTTTGAATCCTAAATTCCATGGCTTTGTGCGCAGGTCAAATTAGAGCAGGGTCTTCAAATGCTCAAAATTTTCAAGGATCATTCTAGCAAGACATGTATCTTGAATGATTTTGTTTTTTATGAGGGTCGCCAGAAAACAATTCAGGAGAAGAAGGCCAAGCAACAGCAGTTTCAGAAGCAGGCAAGACTCTTTCAATTCCTTGATTAATTATCAACTTTTTCCAAAATCCTCTGCAAAGTATATTTAAATTATTTACATCTAAGAAGCTCAGCAATATCACATCGGTCATGTTCTTTCCTCTTGTATCAGTCGTCTAGATAGTTAGCTAAGCTGAATTTAGTCTGTGTGCACCAATACAGGCATGGGAAGGAAAGACTTCTGTTGAAAATGGGGAACTGAAATCACAGAAGCCTTCGGAGGCTGCATCTGATTTCATCAAGGAGCCTGCTCTGGATGTTCAAACTAATGGGGATGTTAAGCTTTTTGAAAATGGATCTGTTACAAGTACTGGAGACGGGCCAAAGGATGCTAAATTGGCCGCAGTGTCGGAGAAAAGGGTTGTGGCAAATTGTTGCTAGCTTTCGCGTTCTACTTAGGGGGTGGTCTACGATTCTTTACCGGAGCAAATTAGTCAGAGTAGTCAGAGTTGTTGCTGGTTTCAATTGGTATACGAAGGCTAACTCTCAAGTTGGACCGCCCTTTGGGAAGCGGCTTTCCATTTCCCTACGTGGTTAAGGGGATTGGGTTCTTTTAAGAATGATCAAAATGTGGACCCCAGTTTTATCCAGGATGGGTTGGTTACGTTCTCTCTTGCTTGTTTCGTTTTTTCGTCTTTTTTCTTTTGTGGGTTTACTCTATTTTGGGTTGAATTGAAGGATGATTCTCTCGTCTTGTAAATCTAGTATCTACTTTGTTGCTAAAGCAGCTAGCTTTTGCCTTTTGTATTATTGGAGAGTGCTAGAATCAAGTTGGGAAAAGTATGCATTTTGCATGGATTTTTTCTGCTCATCTGACATGCTTGGTTCATCCATTCTGAGATCAGTCTTGTAAAAGTGTTCAAAGGCAAATGAGGTGGAATTATAACTTATAATGGCTGTTACAAGGTGAAAAATTTCATTGGATTGCTTCTTTTGTGACCTTTGTTTACCTATCCATCCGTATTTTCCTTTCCTAAAGTACCAAATATACATCAAGGATTTTCGCAAAAGTTTTTCTAAATTAAATTATATTTTGCACCCAGTCAATCAAGATATTAATTTTGTTTCTTGCACTTCAAAATTAAATTCATTTTATCTCAAAAACTTCGGGGTTGCTTGTTGACTGGCCTAAAATGCCTCGTTCGAAAGGAAAGGCGAATGGGCAAAAAGAACGTTAGGGAAATCTCCCCCACCTTATGAATATCTGTCTCAGCTCTGATGTTAGGGAAATAAACTAAAATCTATATCCATATTATAAAACATGGCAGTTTTTATCTAAACATATAAACCCAATGTCCTCTGCAACCGTCAAATCGTCTTTACTTAATGATCCTAGCCTTTTGGTTAATAAATGTTTCCTTGTATATATACCTATTTTAGGAGACTTTTCTAATCTTTTTACTTATGTATTGACCTGTAGGATAATATACACTTTGAAAAATAAACTTTCCTTTTCAATTGATTACCTTTTAATTTCTCCTTTTAAGTTGATTTCATTTGTTTAAAGAGGGTTGATAAAAACAAAAAATCATCAAATTAAACATACGAGTCACATCTCAAAGAAAATGTATTATTTTTAAATTTCTTTGATGTTGCATTAAATTAAGCATGTCATTATTATTTTATGTAGCTGATTAAACAAACTCTATTTAAGAGTATTTGAATTGGCAGGATGGCCAACAATAGAAAAGTAAATCCATTTAAATTATGTACAACGCATGTAGGAAATCCATTTAAAATATGTTCAAAGCACGTTACTTCATGCATTCAGATGGACAATCACTAGTCTATTACATTGTGGGGGGCTTCCTCCTCATCCACAAGATGATAAACTTTGTAGCATATTTTTTGATAACTCAATATCCAAGCCAGTGAACCAACTAAATTCGGGGGACCTCATCGTCCACTAGCCGTGCAGATACACCATGGGTTCTCAATGTATCACATATGCTTCTAATAGTTTTGAGTTTAGGCTCCAGCTACTGCTCCGAAAACAAAAAAGATCAGTCACGAAAATCAAACAGTATAGCTAAAAATCTTTAGGCAAATATGCAGGCAACAATGTGCATACCGCATATCAAATAGAGAGGGGCAAATTCCGTAGCAAGAACAAAAAAAATCGCAAAAAGAAAGGCCTCAGAGATCTTGGTGGATAGGAATCATCAGGTAGGATTCATAAAGAATCCAATCACGAGTAGCAAATATAAAATCACATCACCGGCCTTTCCTTTTTTTCTTTTCAGAATTTCGAAATTAAGATAAATAAGCCTAATACACCAGAATTGATCGTTCAAGCTCAGGTTTTTAACTGGACGAGGCCCCATTCCGTTATTGAATTAAAGATGATATATTGTGAGAGAATGCACTGTCTCATCTTATAAAACGAGAAATAAACACTTAAAAAAAAATAAGAAGTAAACGGGGCCTTCATTTATGAACCCTATCCAAATCACTAATACTAACTTTAATACCAAAAACTATATACCAGAAAACAAAAATATTGATATTGGAGGGGGGGAAGAGCACAGGATGATGAAGTCAGAAGTAGCTGGTTGTGTAATCATCTCTTCAAGAAAGAAAGAGAAATCATTGGGAATCCGTCTGATTTATTTCATCATCCAAACATCATCACGGCCTCCCCCAAAGTGCATTTTCAGAAATACTACTACTATAAAGCAAAATCCAAAATACAAAAACCTAGTAATTGCAAACTACTACTGTAATAACGATGGATGTAGAGAAGTGTATCTACCTTGTCACCGATAAATCCTATTAAGATTAGAATAATCGGAGCTAAAGGGAGAGGTATATACACGAAGATGTCTGTATATACGTGTTGTTCAATGTAGCCTGACGATAGATCCCTTGATCCACCGTACTGTTATTGGAATCCAATCAAGGAATTTGCAATATCAGGCGTACAACAAACATCCAAGTTTCTCTCTCACTAGTATTTGATCGGCAGAAGAACCCTAGCTAATGGATCGACTCTACTTATCAAACCCTAGCGCCTCCCTCGTGTTTACTGTAACCCTAACGAAAGCATAATTCTACCGAAACCCTAGCGCCGCTCTGGTTGTACAGGCGATGAGATATTTATAGAGAGAGGACAGCGGTTTACGTAATGTGGGTAAAACGAGACGACGACGTTTGGCGTTAAAAGGGTGGATCCGGATCCTTAAGTGAAGCCCTAGTACTAAAACGGACTCGGACCCTTTCTCCTCCTATGGGAGATTTTCTTTTCTTTTCTTCCTCTTTATCACGTGTTAGAAAAGTTTATATTTCTTATACGTTAATGGGGTCCGATCTCCTCTGTCCCGAAAATCCTGTGCCTCTCTGTGCTGAGGGGTCTTTCAGCCATTGAATTGTTTGAATTTTTTTTTTTTTTTTTGTGTTTTAAATTTCACGACCGGAAAACACCTCGGTACAGAAACACATGAGTTTTCCGAATGAAGGATCCAGGCTCCCATTAATGATATCAACTCATTCTCTAGCATCAGTTGAATCTAATACGGAGTACTAGTAATTTACTTGAATGGAGTTACACAACCGGAAATTGAATTATCAACTTAATTCTATGAGGAATATATTCAGAAAGGGGTCTGGGCTTAAATAAATTCATATCATCAGGATTTTCGTTTTAGCTTACCTTTTTGTTGTTTTTTGTTGGTTATTTTCTCTTAATTTTTATTACATTCAAGACAATTTCCTTGGATTAATAGTTCGTTTTTCGATGAATCAGAAAAATGTAAAATTAAACAACTGTCTCTAAGCATCTTTAGCGTTGTATATATTTTTTGACTTTGGAATGTATGTTTATATTTTTCTATTCATCTCCTTGAGACAAAAGATTAATAAAAAAGATTTGACCTGATTTAATAAAAAATAGGAGAAAACAACAAAAAAGACAGTAGCAAAAATACAGCAAAAAGTTAAGTCAAACAAACTTGAGTTTATTTTTTCTTATCCCCGAGGTACAAACTGTATCGATTCGATCCCTAACTTTTGAGGCGAGTGTTTAATTATCCCCAAGCCAGGCTTTTTGCATAAACATTCTCCCATATCGGTTTGAAAACACGACCAAAGCGAAATTGGGCAGCAAGCACATGCTGAGAAAGTCTCTGTCAGTTACGGCAGCAGCTTCACAAGCATACAATTTTAGAACTCCCAGTTCTCTTTTATCAACCTAAGTGTCCCTAAAGGAGTAAGAAAGGGCCCTTTTCCCTAAATAATTTGGACAAAGATCAGTAGATTACTTGTCAAGAAACTTGAATAAATCGATGAAACGACAAAACTATATTGAGAAAATCAAACCATTAAAGCTTAGGAACCAATGCCAAATCACATCATCGACAACGGGCAGGGAAAACTTTGTTCTCATTATCGGCATCGTTACAACTTACAAGTTAAAGGGACATCTGACTGGTTCTGCTTTACGACTATGGGATCGCGGTCTTTTGTCCTGGAAAAGAATGCTATAACTGGGTAACTGTACAAAAACTCACTTCTTTCATACATAACCCGCTGCTGAATTGAGTCTTTTTATAGAAATGGTATCTGGATCAATAAATAAATAAACAAAAAAGTGGGGAGTAGATGCTAAGCTAAATTTGACTTCACTTGATCGAATTCAAAAGCTCTGAAACTTGGTTACTGCATTCTCATCCTGCAAATGGCGATACTTATCAGTGAAAACAAAATAGAGAGAACTAGTACTTCATAAGTTTGATATCAGTTACTATGTGGGCTAGAATTCATCATGCTCAAACATAAATTACTCTGATTGATCCTCACAGTTTAAACAAGTGCAAGAACTGAAATAAGTAGATATTTTCAGTCTTTGTGCCAACACGTAAAGGCCTTGAGACATACAGCATACTCCCCTTGTACATTTCATGCTTCACATATTTAAGACAGATCGTGAGACCAAGGGCTATCCCGAAAACAGACTTAAATTTCATATAAAAAGCTAAAGTGTATGGATGGTAGTTTGCAATTTCTCCTCCGACACGGTGAAAAAGAAGACTAAACCACACATCTTCAAAATGATTTGCCATGTCCGATGGCTATGGGGAGAGAGAGAGGCCAATGGTGTTGTGGAGCATGTGTGCCACTGCTGCTGAGAGAGAGAGGGAGGGAGGGAGGGAGGGGGGGGGGGGGGGGGGGGGCAATTGTGTTGTGGAGCATATGTGTCACTGGTGCTGTGAGGGTCTGCAAGAAGACGAAAAAGTTCCGAGATGAGGTTAGTGCTATTGGAAAAGGCTGTGCCTAAATCGGGTCATGTGAGGAATCCCCTGTTTTCGCAAGTGAATCAGAGCTGGAAGCACCAGACAACTATAGCCCCTCCCCCAACAGACAACCACCCTCCCCAATCATGGCCTCTCCTCCATCTTCCCTCTCAAGGCCCAACCTTTTGGGATTAGCTTGATCCCACCCGCGGTTCGGCCTCAATGCCTACTCCACGGGAGAGAGAACAGTTTCCATTAATATTGTATGAGCACAATGAGATAAGAAATACCCCAACCCAAGCTCTCAAGCTCACTAGTATTTTTATCTCTCTCACTCACACAATACTCACACAATTTTCTATCTACCAAAAAACACCCACTTATAGTTTGGTTTTCCTGACTCTTTTTCACACACCCACTCAAATCACTACACAAACCCCTTTTAAATACAAGGCATGGGCAGGAAGCAAAATGGAGCACAAAAAACCTCTTGAATAGCCGAGAACCTTCTGGAGGTGAAGCATCAAATGCACAGCACAGCTGGCAACCCCATCTCAAGAGAACTTCCAAGGAAATTAACTTCAGCCAACAAATACACCACGAACCAACCTTTTCTTTTTCTTTCAAAACATTACCACATGGGCAAAAACCCAACACAACCCCCTCCCCTTCGCCTTCCCTCTACCCCCTGCCCCCAACCCCTTGACCGACCATCTAATTAGGTGGAACCAAATGGCTTTGCATAGAGAGATATAAAGTAAGGAGAAAAGGTGGAGAAGGAATATTCGTCAGAGAGAAACATGAATGTGGGAGAATTGGGATGGAATTAAACAAACTGTTATTTTGACATGTTTCTCATCACATAGATATCCTTGTGTTTGAGTCGAGCTATGGTTGGAGTCAAAGCCACATCACATTCCCATCAGCTGACTAAATGACAGATAGCAACTGAACCATAATGTGAAGAATCAAACGTTCTAGTGGGGAAGTCTAAAACCTACTGGCCGAAGTGATAAAGGGTCATACTTTTTTTTTTGGTTGGGTGGGGGATAAGTGTAATCTAAATCTAGACTTAAAAAATTGCTTTAAGAGGAATGTTTCTGAAGTTATTGTAGTCTCTTTAACCAAACTCCAATGAAGATACTTCGATTCTGGTCAACAGTATGGGGACAATGAACTTAAACCTTGTCTTGGGTACTGGTCCACAATGGGATGTTTGGGGTCATAATTTTCTACATACCGTGCCTATGGACAAGAGAGAGATAGTGAAGCAAAAATTGGTTTGGAAAGCATCAGAGTAAGAACTCTAAAAGATGATATCATAAAACAACATAAAGCAACGTCTCTTTTTTTCTTGAAAAGCTGTAGTTCAACTTACTCTTTCGACGAAGTGGACACAAGGCACTCTAAGAACCTGTCCTTTGAAGACTACCCTACGATTCACTGCTTGGAGAACAAGCAGCAGAATGCTTAGATAAGTACTTACACTGTTGATTCCAAGTTGTGTCTCCATACTCAAAGGTAGACAAGATGTCTTCCTAGTTGAGAGGGGGGAAGGAGGGCTTCACCGGGTTCACATACCGAGGAGGTTATTAGAAGTATAACACTATATATTGAGGCTCAAATTCCACAAAATACTAAACATGAGATCTTAATATGGACAGTGGCGGAGCTAGGAATTAGGGCTAGTGGGAGCACCTTTTACACACACTTTAACCAAAAAAAATTGTGATAAGCAATGCTAGAATAACAAGCAAACTTTTATGCTACAAATAACCAAAAAAAAAAATAATAATAATAATGAAAGTTAAAGACAACACAAATTGTCACAACTGATTCAATACACAAGAACTAAAATGCAATATTTATCAACCTTGCTCCAATTAGAAATAATATCTTTTTTCCAAAATTTTATTCGAAAATCCACAAATTAGAATTGTGTTATGGGTTCCATCTATGGAGAGAAAAAAGCAAGACTATCGCGAAAAAAATTTGTAAATAATTACTAAAATATAATGCTTATATATCCCATGGTTTAGCCACTTTTAATTTTTGGACATTATGCATTAGAGATTTTCAAATCGTAAGTGGTGGCTATGTTTGAATTAGACATCTCATTTCGCCAGTGTATGGAATTGTTTCTAATTCTGAAATAAAAAGTTGAGAATGAAATGATATACAAAATATATGGGAGTGATTAAAAAGAGAAAGTTACATGGAAGACCATTTATAAAACAAATGCAAAATTTTAAAAAAAAGAATTGAGTGCGGTCCCAGGCTCCCTCTGGGCCAAACCTCCCTCTGGATTGCAACGACGAAACTATCACCTGGCAAATTACGTTGACTGGTCGTACTAATTCTCAACCAACTAACAAAATAACATAAATGACTTAATTTCTAAAAAGAATTCAGTGTTTCACTTGGCTAAGTTTTACTTCTCAATTAAGTCAGCCAATATTACCATGCATGACTGCACTATTAACTGATCTTAATAGTGCAGCAAAAGGGCACTCGCTCAATTTCACGTGAACAAAACAAAATTCAAGATTACTCTTCACTTGCCCACGATGTTTACTAGAGTTGCTAATGTCACAAGTTACTCAGGTAAAACTAAAACTAATAACAATAAAATACTTGCAAAAAGATAATCACGACATACCAGAACTATGATAAGTGGACAATGTATGCTGATCAAACAAAACAAGAAAGAGGGCAACGTGGTCAGCCAGCTTACCTTCAAAGCCGGAGAAGATCTGCCTATGGATAGCTTCAGTTCAGAAGCTTCGCTGATAGGTGTAGACACACCAGAACCAATGCTAGGGTTGTGACCCTACAAACAGATAATGAAAGCACAATTAATATTGGTCTGAGAGCCAAACGCCTATACAGCAATATTAAGGCACTGGGATTGAACAAACGTCTAATTAACATGTTCTTTTCTATACAGATTTTAGCAACAAAAGGGTTGCGAAAAGCTCTGGAGCAGAAATTCCCACGCACTCGAAGAATTTTGAGAAAGAAAGAAAATAAAACCCGACTACACAAGGGTTTGTTTAGCTCCCAACCCAAACTAACTAAAAGTTCCCCATTCATTCCTTTGGCAAGAAGAAACTTCCACTCAGCCATGATCTTCCAAACAAAGGGCCATACATGTAGATGCTCTTAAGCCCAAAGACTCGTAGTAAAGCTTCTAAAACTCAGCCCACACAGCTGTAACCAAACGGACTGGATTGCAACCGCATGAGAAAACTAGCACTCATAGGCTATAATTATGACAGAAATATCCTAAAACGACAAATTTGCAGTAAACGAAACTATCTCAACTCCTAAAAAACATAACCCAATAGTAACATATTTGCAGTGATGAAACTGCCGACAAAAAAACTCTAATTGACTTCCTATCCTCTTTTGTTGCTTGACGAGTGTGTGCATGACACAGGAAACAGTTAAAGACTTATCTATACTCTTTTGTAGCTCTGCAAAGTGTCCACTGTTTTTAGAGGCGAATGCACAATTATTCCTCTCGAGGTGAGGTGTGGCATTCAGGCGCCAGCCTCTAGAATTTAAATTTTCTTTTTAGTAAATATGGTAACAATGTTAAGTAGTAAAAGTTATAAATGCTCCTCTTAACTCAGAAACATATATGTTAATCTTATAAATGCTTGCTGAGGCATTAAGTAAGTTGAGTAATCCATCATTCCCATTATCAAGTTTCTAATAAAAAAGCAGTATGGGTTAAAGGAAACATATTTGAAAAAGCTTATTTATTGAACAGGCTAAATAACATTGAGAGAAAACGATCCTTCCATTCAAACAAAGACAAACAATTCATTTCTTACAGTTTTATGTTGGGAAAGAATCGAGACTGAATGCCTGGAAAGACTTAAAAAACTTCAGTAATCACCAAAAATAAAGGAAACTGAAAGATATAAGGTTTTATACACCCAAAATTCAGAGGCATTAGTGTGCAGAAGTCCACATATTTAGTTCTCGCGTTTCACCTCTATTTGTGTTTCTTCAAGCTTGTCATTGCTAAGTCCTTAGAAGAAGATACAGTGTGCACCCACTTAAAAGGCAAGAGTACAATGTGTGCCTGAAGCATGTATTTCAAAACCAAAAAGTGAAAGACACTATACACGGGGGCTCGTGACATATGTCTGACATACATCCTGCATAGAAGGTGCATCTGTGTGTCCTAGCAGTCTACGACTCTTGTTAAGAAACAACATGAAACACAGGCAACTTCGAACCATATGTGGGTTTGTTTCAAAGTTTTCTAACAACAGAAATATGAGGTTAAGAAACATTTTGTTTCAAAGCGGAAAAAACCAAATTACATCCTATTGTTTCATGTTTGTCATAACATATGATATACATTCCTGTCACAAACACAGACATCTAAAGATATAGAGATCACAAGGTTCTCCCTGGAGAGACCTTAACATTACAACACACACAACTTTGTACTAGTAATTTACATTACAGGGAAAAATAGAACCAGCAAAGATATAAGAAAGCCACGGTCTAGATGGTGGAGTCTTTAAGGTGAGAAATTCAAAATGCGCAAAGAAAACAACTTTGGAAGACATAACTGATAATATGCGAATAATGAAAAAGTCCTTGAATAATCTCAGGGAAAAGGTCCTGTATCAAAGCAAAATTGATGCGGTCCATACAAAGAGGTCACGGAAATTTGGTAATTTACATGGAGGGAAGTTATGGCCTTATGGACTGGATGGCTCTAAGGCCCAAGCCTTAATTTGGCACATGTGGGATGAATAGGGCCAACTTGGGATATGGCTAGACATGGGTTGGATTCTTAAGAAGTGTCTTTTCGGTTCTAGTCAAGTTGTCTATTTAATTTCTAGTCAAAGTCTTTAGAGTCAATTAGTTGATCAAAGTGTCATTTAGTTTTTTCATGTAGTTAATGTTAAATGAAGTCTTCGATGAAGTCGAAGAGTCAATTAGTTGATCAAAGAGTCATTAAGTTTTTCCATGTCTTTAATGTAGTCAAAGAGTCTATGTTCAATGTGTCTTTGGGAGTCTAAAGGTTATTTATTTTTGGAAAGTTCTAGAGTCAAGTTGAAATGGGTATAAATAAGATTTGTAAGCCTTATGGCAAATCATGATTGAGTGAATGAAAAATTGAGTAGCTTTCAAGCTCTTGGATTATGTGATGCAATTATCTCTTTGGTGTGATGCTAAAGAGCTCCTAGGTGTGATGCCTTGGATTTTCTAGGTGTGATGCCTAGACCTATCCTTCTCTAACCCTTTCATCTCCTTCTTCTTACAAATTACCATGCATGTCTACTGTTCACAGCCCCAAAAGCAGCACCTTCCTCTTGTGTTTGACCATACTTAGCCCTATTCCAAATCTGTCCTGCATCAATTTGGTATCATAGCTTACGGTTTCTCCACTATGTTCTCACAAAGTGGGAGATCCTATGCGCCACAATATACCTTGAGCCATGAATATAGAAGTTCCAGATTTTGATGGAAGAAATAATCGTAGAGTGTTCTCCAATTTGCTTGCGTCAATTGAGGATTTTTTTGAATACCATGAGATGAAGGATGATCGAAGAATAAGATTTGCGAAGATTAAACTTGTTGGCTTGGCATAGATGTGGTGGTATGGTCTTAAAGGTCATATTAGAAGATTGGAATTGCCACTGATAAACACATGGCAAGGGATGAAAGCGAAGCTCCAAGAGAAGTATATGCCTTCACATTATCATGTGAAGGATTGTCTTGTAAAGGTTTGTGAGCAGCGCGTTAATTCCAGACCTGTCAGCAAGGTGTTCACAACAGATTCGTGAAAAGCTCACACCTAAACGTTGCTACTGATGTTAAGCCCATTACAAAACTGCCACAACCAAAGCAAGCTAGTGTGGAGCATGTGCATCAAGTGACTTCAAAACCAAAAGACGTTGTTAAAGACACAATCTCTACATAGTTGATGTCACAAGAACCAGGTTGTGTCCCAAATCTTCCCAAGGTAGAAGAAAGTCAGATTTGTAACGCTGAAAATGCTCCAATTTTTGAAGTAAACGCCTTGCAAGAGGTTGCCAATGCAGTTGCTGAAGTGGCTAAAGTTGCAACCCAAGAATCTCGTGTTCCTTGTGCTCTTGAGACCAACAAACTGAAGCAACGAGCTGCTGATTCAGAAAGTAAATTACCATTGGAGGGCAACAAATTGCCTCCAAAGCTTTCCGACATAGAGCCAGATGACATTAGAATGAATGGGCCGAAGTATGCTGCCCAAGATTTGGTTGAATTAGGAGATTTTTCTTTTACTTCAATTGAATTTATTATACCCGGAAAGTTCAGGTTTGGAATTCCAAAGATAGTGTCGCTTTCTTTCACACGACCAACCAAAAAAAGAACGCAAGGTCAACTTGAAGATTTTAAGAAGCTCTGGATGCAAATTGAAAAGCTTATGGATTCGTATTTTTCTACACTTCAAAACTCGAGGTCGAGTTTTCTCCAACCAAGGGAGAATGATGCGGCCCATACAAAGAGGTTACGGGAATTTGGTAATTTTACATGGTTGGAAGTTATGGCCTTATGGACTGGATGGCTCTAAGGCCTAAGCCTTAATTTGGCACATGTGGGATAAATAGGGCCAACTTGGGATATGGATAGACATGGGTTGGATTCTTAAGAAGTGTCTTTTCGGTTCTAGTCAAGTCGTCTATTTAATTTCTAGTCAAAGTCTTTAGAGTCAATTAGTTGATCAGTGTCATTTAGTTTTTTCATGTCGTTAATGTTAAATGAAGTTGAAGAGTCAATTAGTTGATCAAAGAGTCATTAAGTTTTTCCATGTCTTTTATGTAGTCAAAGAGTCTATGTTCAATGTGTCTTTGGGAGTCTAAAGATTATTTATTTTTGGGACGTTCTAGAGTCAAGTTGAAATGGGTATAAATAAGATTGTAAGCCTTACGGCAAATCATGATTGAGTGAATGAAAAATTGAGTAGCTTTCAAGCTCTTTGATTGTGTGATGCAATCATCTCTTTGGTGTGATGCTAAAGAGCCCCTAGGTGTGATGCCTTGGGTTTTCTAGGTGTGATGCCTAGACCTATCATTCTCTAACCCCTTTTCTCCTTCTTACAAAACACTGTTCATGTCCAATGTTCACAGCCCCCAAAACAGCCCCTTTCTCTTGTGTTTAATTATACTTACCCCTATTTCAATCTTGTCCTGCATCAAAAATTGTAGGGAAAATGAGGAGGTAAAAGCAATAGTAAAAACCAAAACAAAAAATGCTTTAAAAAGTGGTAGAATGATATGAATGACAGAATGAGAAAGTTAAGAGCTATAAATGGGCTAGCACAGAGTTGAGGAGAACTGTTAGAGATGCTAAGTGCAAAGCTTACGACAATCTTTAAACTAGATTAGATGGCACAAATAGAAAATCTATCATTTGTAAACTTGCTCGAGACTATGAAAGTATGAGACTTCAAGTTGAATGCATACAGTAAGGACACAAGAGTGTCAGTGAAGGATCATCACATAACAAAATGTGGAATTTAAAGAGAAAATGTTTGGAAAACATGGAGAAGAGCTAAAACAGCATGGTAGGCGAGGAGAAACTAGAGGATGTACTTGTCCTTGAATAAGGAATCTTGAGACAGAATTGCAATAAAGAGGATGAAATCAGGTAATGCATGAGGACCAGATGGTATCCCTATTGTGATGTGGCAATAGTTGGGCGAGGTCAAGTGTGCTGGTTAGCAAAGTTATCTAATAAGATTATCACAACAAGAACAATGTCTAAAGAGTAGAGGAAAAACATTTACTTACCTACAGAATAGTAAAGCAGATATTCAAAGATTAAACAATTACAGAGGTGTTAAAGTTGATGGGTCACACAACGATATTTTTGGAGAGTAAGATTGAGTGGTAATTAGAGAATCAGTTTGAATTTGCTTCTGGTAGATCAACTACAAATGAATTTTGTTAACAAAGACAACTAATGGGAAAGTAAGAGCAGAGGAAAAACCTTAATACGAGTTTTATCGAGTTGAACGGGCTTAACCTAACTTGGCTTTGCTGAGAAGTGCGGCGTATCGAGAGCAAGGTTAACGATTGATATCAATTTTGCATAGAGTTTTTTAGAAAACAAGAATGTGATTAAAATAAGAACCTAAACTTTTTCTAAACAATCTGATGGCTACTACAGATTTTATCTGACTTCGTCACTTTTCTTTTGTTGCTTTGGGATTCTTATATTTGAGAGGGGGTCCTATTCGGTCGGGACCATGATTCTTTCTCGATAGGAGAAAGGTTCTAACTGAATTGCAGTATCGAGGCTCTGCAGCGTATTCAATATCTCAACCAGGAGGTTCGAGCAACTGAGACACTAAATTTTTAGCAGCAACTCTCATCTAAGAGTTGTTCTGTAGATAAACGTACAAAACTCAAAGATTCAATCATCTAGATTTCGACAAAGACATTGATCCGAAAAGCAGAAGAAGTTGAAAACCAATACTAGAAGTGATAGAAGGGAAACCATACCGCATATAAATGACTGTTGTCCCGACCATCTTCAAAGAGGGATGAGTAATACGTTGGATCATAAATAGAGCCTCCTAAAGCATCATCACAACCAGAACTTCTAACTACAGCAGGAGTCGCAGGACTTAGAAAACTATTTCTCAAATCAAAATCTGCTTCTCGCGGAGCCGAACTGTCTACGTATGAAACACCCAATCTGTACATCTGAACCCATAATGATGAGGACAATAACCTTACGACGAACCCAACGATTTGCATGGAGAAGGTGAGTTTCACTGAAAATATGACATAGGTTCCATATATCTCAGAAGAAATGTTCCTGCATACGCAAACAAAGCTTTTTGAGTTGCAATAACAATCATCAATACTGCATCTAGTTATTAAATGCAAATGCATTATTTTAGTGCATCATAGTCGGTTAGAGCCAAACAAGCGAAGGTGCATATGAGGAAAATGTTTACATGGTTATTTATCATGTAAGAAATTTTTGGAGTATAGACTGGTGTATGGGTCTTTTTATTATTTAGCCTTTTCTTTATTTTTTTTCCACACTTGCTTAGTTGCTTTTGTACTTGGGTGGCAGCATCCCCTTGATGCTTTTTCAATAAAATTTATTACTTACAAAAAAACTAATAGAACTTCCATCACTCTTTTTCTTAATCATGGCTGGTGATATGTTTTTTTCTTTCTTTCTGTTAGGATCAAATTTTCTTTTCTTCTTTCTAGCTTTAAATTATTTACTGGGAATCCCTTACGATAACTCTCTCTAATGAATGCAGAGTTTCCAAGCTTCCTTTCTAGACCAACGGCATATTCTAGCACCCATGCAGCACAAAAATGTAATTTTTGCAATAAAAAAGTCCAAAGCCGAGATTCTTTGTTTTGATAAGTCTGAATGCCAAGCCTACATTAAGATCTGTGAAAAAAAAATATTCCTCACAAAATAATTTTCTTCCACACATGCACAATGGGGAGAGTCCCGTTCCGCATCACATGCCTCTTCTACCGATCACAACTGTGACATAGCATTACAGGCACAGGTAACTTGAAGTTCACTTTTATATTTTAGATGTACTCATGCTTTATTTATTTGCAAAAAAGTCAACTAGTTTTGAGGTCAAGTAGGTCATTCAAGTTGCAATTTTGATTGTTGATGAGGATGGTATAATTGAATTTCTCTCATCCTTAATCCTTTCATGTAAATAGCTGGCGCTCTGGAGACTTGAGCAGTTGTCCATAACCATCAAAACACCTTGACCTTGATCCATGACTATGACTATGAATATGAATCTCCACATTAATAAAAAAAAAACACGACGAAGACCTAAAGCTATGGTGCAAAATGGAGAAAGGACAAACCATCAGCTTAAACCATTTTTGGTTATGGAAAAGGGAGGGCACAACCAATGATTTACAACTCAGGAGTTTCGTTTTTAAGAGAAATATGTCAGGGTATTTTTAATGAAGAACTCTTTTCCATGAAAGTCTATGTTGAGAGGGGATTAAGTCTATGATGAAGATGCAAATAATTTTCGTGGCTAAGGAGGAGCAACTTTCAAACTTCGTTGTGTTTCACTATGGTTTGACTTTTGAGATCCGGGAAAAGGTGGAGAATATTGATGATTTAGCTTCTTTCTAAATTGGGGAGCAAAGTGGGGTCCCTTCCTTCTATTTGCCTTTGGGATCTCGGGATAAATGTTGGGTAGGACCCGGTGTTGGAAAGGTTCTGAAAAATGGAGGGTTGAGTACAAGGAGGCCTGCATTCTCAGGCAAAGCTTTGTTGAGAAAATGGATTTTGAAGTTTGCACGTGCCAAGGAAAGCGCACGTGCCAGGGAAAGCTTTCGGGGAAGGTGTGGCTTTTTACTATGGCATGACATGGGGTGAGTTGACTGCTATAAGGATATCTTTTCAATGGGAGGTAGTCTTTGGAAACTCATTCGGAACCCCTGGAGAATTTGTTGGATGAAGATGGGAGAAGAGGGTCAGATGACTCAGATTCTCAAAGGATAGATGGTGAGGAGAGAACTAAAGCACTCTATTTTCAAAAAAAACTACAGCACTCTCATGTCTTTACGGCATATAATATGGATTTCCCTCATTAATTCAGGACATCATGGATTCAAGAATTTGAGTGACCCAAATGAAACCAGTTACAATCCAAACTGCCTAAATTCCCAATTTACCATAACATTGTAGATGTAAAACATTCTGCAACTTTTCGAAGTTTATATTCTGGCCATTAGCAATAAACATATGGATAGCAAGAATAGTGAATAAAAAAAATAGAAAATACTAATGGTTCTTCTCTGTATAGCTATCTCTTTGCTCCGAATTATATACCCAACAACGTAAAGAATAGAAATATTCAAATGCAAGAGGTATTCATCTCGGGAAGTAGAAATCTCAAGTTAATAAGAAAAGACAAGCGGCAAATAAATAAGCAAACGCACCAAATTTCATGGGCGAAGAGAATGAACCAGACGATGTCGAGCAAAACTGCGCAGAAGAGAAGAACAGCATATGTCCGGGCAAGTCTCTGACTGCTACTCTCAATTGCTACTAAAGCAAACAACGCAATTGCCAAATTAATCAGCAACACTCCGTTGTACAGGGCTCCCAGAGATCCAATCAATGCGCAACCAATCTTAAAAACACCAACAAGGGTAAATTATATCAGTTTCTTTCGATGGAATAAATGAACACAAGGAAAATCATCATATTACCTTTTCTCCTTTCCCCTTTTAACATTTGATGTTCGGGTTCTAGCAAAATAGAGGGCAGCAAATGGTAGGTTGAACAAAGTGAAAAAATGAAAAACTCCACGGAGTGTTACATTTACGCCCCCTAAGTAAAATATGTTCCATTATGTTATTTCGAGTTTGATGCTTGATTGCTTGTTATTCACGTTTCAGGACGCGAGGATTGATTTGTGCCTGAATTCGGAGCGATCAGGAAACCCTAATTCGGGATAAAAAACAATGGCGAAAACATACATGTACATGAATTACACATATGTGGCACAAAAACTGAAAATGATATCACAGATCACAGCATATTACTAGATAGCTAAATTGTGGGTGTGTCTGCACGAACAAATTCAAACGAAATGAGGAAGGGAGGGAGGGGCGTTAATGTTGTTATGTACCTGAATGTAGATGAGAACAACGGCGAGGAATTGAATCCTATCGTAATCACGAAGCCACGACTGTATCTGACTTGTTAATGCAGAACAAAGCATCATATGCCGGGTTTTTCCAGATTCAAATCACCCCACGATTCAGAACCAATCGCAACAATTCAAAACCAAACCAAAAAAAACACGAACAATACATGGACCGAAAGAGAGAGAGAGAAAGGGAGAGAGGGGCGTCTACATTGAAATAGAAAGGTAAGGAGGGAGAAATTGGAATCGAGGGCGGATTGAACCGTGCGAATTCACGAGGGTTCTCTCATGTTGGGATTCTTCCTACTTTTGAAGGCGCTGAATCTATAGAACAGACATGTATATATATTAATATATGTATGTGTGTGTGTGTGTGTGTGTGTGTGTGTGTGTGAAGAAGGATGAGAGAGAAACGAGAAGAAGGCTCCGTGCCGTAGTTAGTCCCTCCCTCCCATCTCAAAGGCAGACCACCGTGTCTCCCTGGAAAAAAAGAAAGGCGAAAAGCTCCCCCTTCTCAGGGCCCGTTTGACTGCTTGGCTTGAGTGTTGAAAGATGCTACATACATGTTTGGCCCACGTGGACTCTTATTGTGTGGGCCTTACATGTACGTGAGAAGTTGTATTCGATATTGTGTTTTTAGCATTTTTTTACCTACTCTCACATAAATGTGGGGCCAACACGCACCAATATGTATGGATCTTACATGTATATGAGAGATTGTATTTGGTGGTATTGTGTACATAGCACTTTTGTTTTGCCTAATCGAGTGGGCCTCCTTACATGTACGTGAGAGATTATATTTGGTGTTGTGTTTGGATCAGAGACGGCTCTATGTAGATGAATCCATGGCCAACTGAACACCCGAACAATTTTTTTTTGCTTAGAATATATGTAAAAATTATGGGCTAGTCTTTTTTTGAACACTCAATGTAAATATCAATGAACATTCAATTCTAAAAGTCTTGAACACCTAACCCAAAAACTAATTGAACACTCAATGACAACCCATCAATCCAGGTAATTCATATTTGAACACCTAACATATTTTCTCAAGTAAAGCTCATAATCAGTAAAAAATAAATTATAAAAAGAAGAATCTACTGGTGTAAGTATTATACTCTGCGTTCTCCCTCCATCATTTTTATTATCAATAGTCTAAATGTGTTAATTTCGCATTTATGAAAATAACTTCCTTTTTTTTTTTTTTTTGTCTAGTTAGCTTATAAAATTACGGACCAAGCTTTAAAAAAATTCAACTACATTGCAATCCCGTTTATTTGAATAATATTCCTTCGAATTTAAGACTACGATATAAAATTTCATCATGTCATCCTGAAGAACAATAGATTTTCGAGAAGGTCAACCCCAATGTTCTCGCTACAATTTTTTCAAAAGGGTTTTAGTAAATTAATACGCTGGTTAAACGTTAGCACAAAATATAAAAACTCAAAAATCATCTAGGACAACTGTAAAATTTTAACCCCTACATTCTCAAACACAGTCTACTATGAAATACAACTTTAAAAAAAAATTAATTTTTTGTTTAAAATTAGGCTTAAAATTCTTATTTCGCCTCGTAGTTAATTTTTTTAGAATAGAGGTTATGTTTTTTGACCCTACTATTTATACAACGAAATGAGATATTGTACATAAAATATTAGTTAATATATCAACTAGTAGAGTTAATTTAATTTCTAAACACCCTATCACAAATTCCTGGAGCCGCCACTGATTTGGATTATTGTGTAAGTAGTAAGTAAAGCCGATCTTGACTCCTGACTTAAAGCAAGTGTTACGACCGTTTTAGGCCTCCAAAAAATTCTAAATTGTAAGGGCCTTTCCTACTCTTTTTTTTTTTTTATCTTTTATTATAGTCCAACAAAAGATGCCCTATTTTTAATTTTCATTTTAAACTTCCGAAAAGTCAGGGCCAATTCTGGTAGTAAGAGAGACACTAAGTGCACAATCATCTGAACATAATACCAAACACAATTCCTCACATATACATGGGTCTCACACACATTTAACACGAGACGTCCCACGTGTATGTGAGGATTGTGTTGGGATGATTGTGCACCTAGCATTTTTGATGTAGTAAATGTTTTTTTTTCTCACATGTATGTGAAGGATTTGATGTAGTAAATGTTTTTTTTTCTCTCACGTGTGTGTGAAGGATTGTGGATGGTGCTGTGGTTGGATTGTTTTTAGAAAATCTTCAAACACAACTTCGAGTGTTGTTTGTGTTCTGAACCGTTCGATGTACGTGAATCCATGTGCATCAAATCTATCTATCTATCATTATCTTTTAAGAATGTGTTTAGGCTTACCAATCCTCCAAACTTCCATCCCTAATTTTCTAGAGTTTTGATTTTCTTAAATACCCTATAAGAATGTATTTAAGCCCCCAGTCTTCCAAATCCTAATTTCAAAGATTTTACATTTTCTTTAAAAATTAAAAAACCCCACGTTCACCCCTCCCTCCTTTCCTCCTAAAACACCTGCCCGTTACCAACAAAAAATAAAAAAAACCACGTTCACCACTTTTCTCTTCTTCTACTATTTAATCTCTTCTCCTGCAACTCCTCGCCACTTTTCCTATTCTTTAGGCACATGATAATGTTCATTAATTGAGATCAATTAAACCCCACTTCCATAGAGAGTAGTGAAAGTAGTTAGAATATTGGATAAAGAGTAAAACATGTTTGTGGAGACAAAAATACCCCTTAATTTTCCCTCCGCTCAATTTTATTTGTGCTCCCTTCTTTCTTTCTTTTTTTTCCTTTCACCTTCTGTTGTCTTTTGGCATCCCAATTTACCCAAACTGTAACCCATTTTCCTACCAAACAGCCTATATTAAGCCACTCTTCAGCATTTAATTTCCGTTCTTGAGCACTATAAAAAATCATTGGAAAATTACGAAACTCGCATCAGATTCAAAAACTCAACAAACACAATATTAATTAAAAAACACAACAGATTAACAAAAAACGTTCCTTCTTTACGTCAATTTTTTTTTGCCTGGATAGTTGAATTATTATTTTTGCCTTAATTTGGAATTTTTTCGCACTTTTAGTTTTACGTCAATCCTTTTTTGGATTATAGGTTCTTCTCGACGAGAAAAAATTGAAAAGTACAAAATTATTTTCAAAACTAATTTTTTTTTGAATAAAGACAAATAATCCAACACAAATAATTTTTTGATTATTTTTGCTTTTATTCAAAAAAATTAAACTTAATTTTGAACTTTTTAGATTTCCCTCATCGACACAAACTAATAATCCATAAAATAAAAAAAATTTAGAAATATGAAAAAAATTGAATAAAAGAGACAAAACACAATAGAAACGTTAGTAAGACAAACCTAGCCTTTTTGCAAATTACAATTTATTCATTCAGCTTTATTAATCCGATTCAAATTAGTTAGATTTTGGTGAGTAATTGTTAACTTTTTTTTTAACTCGAATAATGAGGGTTTTTAATGGTTAATTTGGGTCCTTGTGGAAGATTTGCAGAGGTAGGTGGAGGGGATGGGGAAGGAAGACTAACGTTGGGGCATTTCAGTTCCATACTAAAAAAATTGAGTCTTCTAAAAGAAATAATTTATTACTGTACCATAATCTTTACATTCTCTATAAAAAGTAGAGTGAAATAGAACATTTAATGCAATTCTGTCATATGCCCTTAGGGCACATATTAATAAGACCCTTTCAATATTTTGTTCTGCAAATTTTGAAAGCAATATGCTATGTTCAAGAACTACACTGAATTAAAGACCAATGAGCTGTAGTCTGAATTTCTTTTTTCTTTTCTGACACAAGTAGTCTGAATTTCAATGCGGAAAAAATTAGGACTTTAAGGCCCTATTCGGATGGAGTAAAAAGGGAGGGAAAAAATAAGAGGGGTATATGCAGAGGGGCCACCCCTTTTCCCCCCGTTTGGCATCCCATTAAGTTCCCCCCATAATTTCTTACCCTCTCATCGTTTTCACCTATTCCAGACTTTCTCTGGTCTTAGATTGGGGCTCCTCTTGAGGTCCCCAAAAATAATTCGGCTGTGGAGGGGTGTTTTGTGAATGAAGATACCCCTCGTTATCCCCTTTTCCCATCCACCATTTAACCAACTTCTACTATCCATTCTACCCATAATCATATTTTCCATTCAAACCTATCATAAGACTCCTTATTTAGTTTCAGGGCTCTCTTAGAGTGCTTATTAAAAGACCTTAGAGTCAAAAATCCATTATGACCATTTAAGATAAAATGATCAGAAAACTAAAATTTTCGCACCGGTTCAAACA
Organism: Rhododendron ovatum; assembly: GCA_019656835.1. Classification (NCBI taxonomy): domain Eukaryota; kingdom Viridiplantae; phylum Streptophyta; class Magnoliopsida; order Ericales; family Ericaceae; genus Rhododendron; species Rhododendron ovatum. The sequence goes on from CM033792.1 coordinate 14,445,594, forward strand.
GATTGAAAATTGGAATACTTAATTTTTAACTATATTTTTTCATATATAAACGGTGTAAAAAAACATGTGTTCCAATTTTCAATCAATTTGAACCGGTGCGAAGATCTTAGTTTTCTGATCATTTTATCCTGAATGGTCATAATTAAATTTTGACTCTATGGCTATCGTTGATTAACCCAAAGAGATATTTGATTCTATGACTTTTTTAGGGCTAATCAACGAGAGTTCTAGAGTCAAAATTTAATTATGATCATTAATGATAAAATGATCAGAAAATTAAAATCTTTTCACCGGTTCAAACGGATTAAAATTTGGAACACTTAATGTTTTTAATCATATTTTTTAATATATAAACTGTCTAAAGAGGTTGAAAAATTAAGTGTTTCAAATTTCAATCCATTTGAACCGGTGAAAAGATTTTTATTTTATCCTAAATGGTCATAATTAAATTTTGACTCTATGGCTCGTTGATTAGTCCTAAGAGATATTTGATTCTACAACTTTCTTAGGGCTAATCAATGAGAGCCCTAGAGTCAAAATTTAACTATGACCATTTAGGATAAAATGATTAGAAAACTAAAATCTTTCCACCGGTTTAAACAGATTGAAATTTGGAATACTTAATTTTTTTTTAAAACCAAATTTTATAAAAAAAAATTTGTTTAATAATAATACTAAATTCGTTAATAGAAATAAATATTACGGCTTAAATTGTGAAAGAATAATTAAATTTGCAATTACATATAAAACGTAATACATAATTAATTTAGAGACTGCATAAGGGCAAAAGGGTCATTTTATATCATTTACCATTCCTTATACCCCCTATTAATCCTCCATCTAAACCAAGTATTAGTTAATCCCCATTCTCTAATACCTCATCCAAACAACCTACTATTTAATCCCCCCTCATAAATATCACATCAATGTGGGCCATCATTTATTAATTAATACCACATACTATCTTATCCCCTTATTAACTAATACCCCAAATTTTTTTTCCGCATCCAAACGAGCCCTAAGCGTGTAATTGTCTACTTTTTTGAATGTATAGTATCATTTTTCATGACCCTTTTCCTCAATTTAGTCAACTATACATGGAAAGATTAGGAATTTAAAAGTGTGTAATTGTCCATATGTGTTTTCTGAGATATATGAATATGTTTGTATTTTACATATGTCCCACGACTCCCAGACCCTCTCATAATGTTGTTTATGCTATTTCCACTCATCTATTATGTAGTTAATTTCATTTGAAAGTGATCTTTTAGTAAAAATGTATGTCGATGGATATAGATATACAATTAATTAAAAACTAGTGTTGTGCTCGTTCAATGCACGGAAAGGGAAAGAACACATCGTAGACATTTTGTTTGTTGCTCCGTGCATCGAACGGGCACAACGATAATAGATTCTAAAGCACTGTTGTGTCTGTAATTGTGTTCTGAGTTTGTAATGGTGATATTGTTTTTATTTTTTTCAAATCATTTGCTCGCTTGCTTATTTTCACCTTTTTTTATCCTAGTTTTTACTTTTTAGTGTGTTTTTTGGCTTCTTTCCTGAACTATTATCATGCTTATTGTTTTTCTATTCCTCTCGGGCCAAAAACTCCAAAAAAAAAAAAAAACAATAATAGTCGGGAAAACATTAATTTTGAAAAAGTTAATTCAACTCAGCCTTAATAGATGTTTGTAGGGACAATATAAAACAACTAGAAATAGGAAACTATCTCAAGTTTGTAAGGTGTTTTTGGAACTCAAAAGAAATAAGGGGACAGCAATTATTTTCCCTCCTCCTTTGTTTGCTTCTTGGCAAGAAAGGGGAAAAATCAATCTAAAAAATGTAGTAGAAAGTTATGTTCCTCCTTCACACTTTTGTGATTAGTTCCTCTCTTTTTTTACATAGTATTTTCTTTGCTTTTGAAACCAAATTGAGAATGGTGCAATTGTATAAAATACTCTATTTGAAAATGGTGATGGAGCAATCAATACATTCCCGTGTTAACCCCAAGGGGTTGGCAAAGTGGGCATGAGAAAGCAATAAGTGCTTGACCATGAGGTCGCATGTTTAAATTTCACATAGGCCAACCATCTTAAACTTTGGGACCACGGGAGGTTATGGTTGGTCGTTACCTTTAGGGCCCCAGAATTAATCGAGGTGCGTGCAAGCTGACCCAGATATCTCTGGTAAAAAAAAATTACATTCAGTGTTTCACATCATAAGTCGTGTCTGGACCACCTTATGATATAATCTTAAATAAGTAAGATATTTTAAATGAAATAAGTGAAATAGATAAGTCATGTCTATTTATCTAGTTCACTTGTTGTACTGGATCTTACAGAGCATGCTAATATACAACACGATTTGAATTTAATCATATAAAGCATCTCTTTGTACAGTGATGGAACAAAGACACGATCGATTGTCTATTCTCAACTTTGACGTCTTGCCTTCTAGAGTTGTGGTTAGTCACATACTAGGGCTCTTCGTTCCCGTTTTCAATCCGTAGTCGCGTTCTCAATTCTCACTCTTGCGACTGTAGTAATTTCCAAATTTTGTCTTAAAAAATTCGAGCACAAAAGATAGAGAAATGTTTGGGTGACAAAGCACAATAAACAAAAATTAGAGGAAAATAAGTCAAAAGTCATGAATGTTAAAAGACAATTTTTAATGCCTTGTTTGGATTCAAACTTGAAAAAAAATTCCAACTAAACAAATACTCATTACCCCTACTTTCAATCATTACTCTCATTTTTCTCTTCACTCATTACCCCTATCTTCAATCATTACTCTCATTTCTTTCTTTATCTCTCTCCACTCATTATTCCTATTTACAATTATTACCCTAATTCTTATTACCCCAAACCCAAAAAATTTCAAATTTGAATCCAAAAAAGCTTAAATAGTGAGAAATAGTAACAAATCAAATTAAGGATTACATTTTCTCACCAAATCTCCTAACAAAATGGACCAATGAAAATTCATCATTCCTCTTCATTAATACAGTGAGTTCAATTCAACCCACAAGCTGTCTTTTAAGCATTCTTGCCTTCTTCACATTCATAGGCCTTAATCTCTACGGTGAATGAGCTCATGTAAAATTGTTATTTGAACTACTCCTTCTGTCTCAAAAGAGAATATTTGTTCGATTAAAAAAATGAGGACTTAAATATGATATAGATTCATTTTTTTTTCCAATAAATTAAAAGAACTTGTTGATATCTGATAAATTGTTGACATCATTATGAATTTTTTTCTGAAAAAATTAAATTAATTTTAAGTTCTAATTTTGCGAACCGGATAAACTATTCGAGATAGGTTAAACACCATGACTGTATGTGTTCTAGGTGTTTGTGTGTCTATGTTTGTCGTGGTTGTTTTCAAAATGGATGGTTGGGGTGTGTCTCTGTGATTGTGTGGGTATATGCGCTCCAGGTGTTTGTGTGTTTGTTTGTATGGGCTGTGTATGTTTTCTTGTGTCTTCCTTTCAATTATGTGTTGGGGACGGGGTTTGCAGAATTTATTTTTTTCATTTTTCTTCTTATTAGTTGAAATGGTGTGGATCTCACCACAAAATGAAGACATTCTTATCAAAAAGTGTATTGCAGAGGTGAGACCTACAACATTTCAACTAATAAGAGGGAAGATAACACTCACCCATTTTTAAGGAGAGTGAACAAAATTGCACTCGGGTTTGCGTCTTGGGTATTCTGGGCTGGTGTTTTGTCTGGATATGGGCTGTCTACAAATGTTGTTGGTTCAGGGCTATGGCTCACTAACTGGTGTAACGGTCTTGTTCGTTGGAATAGTTTGATGGGAGTTTGGAGTTGGGACTTATGGATCTCATATGCTCCATGAATGAAGCTACATCTGAATCTGCAATTGAGGGGAATATTTTAGTAGTAATATAGATGGGTTTTTTTTTTAATGTATATAGCAAGTTTCTGAATATCGTATCGGCTAGAGTATCGATTTTTCTATTGGTACTACAGGTAAGATATTGAGTACCGTTTTAAATTTATCGTTATTAGTGTTATTTTTCCGAAAAAAAGAATTTACAATACAATAAACGCGTCTACTAAAGATATAAATGAAATGTAGTCCGGTATTTGTCTGATGTCGTTCGGTACTAGAAGAGAAAAATAAATTTAAAACTAGTCCGGTATTGACTGATATATCTGGTACCAGCCGGTATTTGAGTCGGAACGAAATTAGAGAGATAAGGTACCAAATTTGGACAATACCGGTACCGTACGGGATTCCTAACCTTGATATATAGTCTTAGATTGGGGTTTTGATAATTTAGGTGAGTTTGAATTAAAAAGTCAAGTGACTTATTTTTTTGTCTCTATTCAAATTTTTTTTTTGCATTTTTTTATTTTGCGTTAAATTTTTGTGACTTATTGATTCGTCTCGTCGAGAGGAATTGAAAAAGTAAAAAAATATGATACAAACTCAATTTTTTGAATAAGGACAAAAATAAGTCAAAAAGTTACTCCCTCCGTCCGGATTTAATAGTCCTTTTTTTTGGAGTTCTTGTCATTTTTCAATCGATTATATCTTCCAATTTATAATGTTTACTTGATTTCGAAAACATTGTATTATAGAACTAATTGAGATATATCAAACAAGATCCATATTCGATATGAAATTTATTAAGAATTCAAAGAAATAACCCATTTTTTAGCCGATTAGAATAAAACTAGGGATAATTAAATCCGGACGGATGGAGTAAAATTTAACGCAAAATTTTTTTAAATAAAGACAAAAAATAAGTTATTGTTGGACTTTTAAAGCCAAATTAGCCTAGTAGTCTTGAAGCTCAACCCAAAAAAACTCGATAAAATCGAAAAAATCCGATCAAATCAAACTACCTCGAATATATTTAAGTCCACCCAATTGTAGTAGGCCAAAATATCAGAAGGTTAAAAGGGTTCAAAGGATTAATCTGGTGGACACATCGTTCAGTTGTCTCAGTTCGTTTACAGGTAGAAAAATATCTTTACACATCATGCCACGCGTGTCTCGAAGGATAATCAGGCTCGGGGGACCTCCCCAAGCTTCAGTCGTTGTCTGGACGGTTCACGCCTATTTTCGCTCGGAAGAATATTTTTGTTGCTCTAAAGAGCATCCCTCCTTCGGCTGTCCAATCGTTACTCGGGGAACTTAGTTCACGTTTCGAGCGGTAGACGTCATTTGATGATGAGTTTACTCGGAAGGCATGTTCAGAGATTGCCGTTGTGGAACATTCTAGAAGCTTCTGATGATACGTGAGATATCTTCTTTGATAAATGATGTGACCTGTGTGCGATGTGACATCTCTGACATTGACTAATGCGACTCTGTAAACCTTGGGAAGTGGCGTTCATTAAATGGCTCGACACGTGACGTCATCCGAGCATGGCAATGCGTGTGTGAAGCAAAACCAACTTGTTCAGCACTCTGCATCTTTGCCTATTAATAAAAGAGTACACCTTCTAGGGCAAGGGTGGAAAATTCACTCAAATACTCTCTTCTTTCTCCTAGCATATTTTCTTACTAAATTTCTTTCCTCCATCTCCACTAACTGACTAATTCGTCGAAGCTTCTTCCTGGAGGTACACACTCCTCCGGTTCTACAGTTACACGAAGATTGAAATCACTCCTCTACGGTTTAACACAAGGAGAGAAAGATTAAAGAAGGTCACGGTGAAATCAACCCCCCGCAATTGGCGTCTCTGCTGGGAGGAGACACTTTTTCCTAACACACAATGGACTTGGATTTCCACCCTAGATCTTCCCTTTTCCTCTCCTTCTCTCTTCCACACGAAACAGATGGCTCATTGTCTTCCACCACCCGGTTTGGAGAATTTTACCCTCGGGTTGGCTGGGTACGGGTCTCTTAACCTCCAACCTAGCTAGACCGCAAGAACCGTTCCACCAGTTTCTTGACAACTTTCGTTCCCTCGAACCGAGTTAGACATTGCCATGGCGGAGCAGAAGCGCCAAGCGGCGATCATAGCCCTACTCCAGCAACGGCTATAAGATCGGGATGGTAGCGTGGCCGCTACACCTACCCACGTCCAGCCTGCTGAACGAAGCCAACCGAATAAAGCGCATAAACGAAGCAGGAAATCACGTCTTGCACAAACAACCGAACAAGCGGTGTTCGAGCGTCGAACTGTCTTCGAGCGTCTCGAACACTCCCCAAGACATTAACCAACGAGCTCTCATCCACGTCTAGCAAGCCTCGTCAGAGCTGAGAGCTCAAGATCCTCTGTTACGAGTTCAACGGCTAGTACCAACAGAACGGGTGCTTCAGGCCTCATGCATCACCCCTCATGATGGCATTTAGAGTCAAGGAATGGGAAGCAGCCCATGGATTTGAATAACCCACCTTGACGTACCCATACGGGTGGATTCCCCGAACGATCGGAGCAGTCAAGACCAATTTTCGAGCATCATCATGAAGGACAACACTCGGCAGATTCTCGTGGCCACCACTGACCATCAAGTAGGGATGGACGTTCGGATCATGACAACACAATCATTTTCTATGATCAATTCATAGGCTTACCAACCGTGTATTAACCCGTTGATGAAGGTGTCGAGCTTCATCATGCTTGTTTACCTGGCTCAAGAGGAGAAGCCCAAGAACCATCGGGAGGAGGAAGTCAACGACATCGGGAAAGGATTAAACATGCTTGACACCATCACCTAGAACACAGGAAGGTTCCCAAGCCTCGTGTTGAAATTACGCCCCCCACCGCTCAACCAGATCCCGTTCCAATTGACAATTTGAAGCTCGGGAAGGCTAAGGCATCCCCCTTCATTGACGCTATCCAATAGGAGTGACCGCTGGATCAGTTTTTCATGCCCAAGCTTAAACGCTATGAAGCAAAGGAAGACGCAGTTGCGTTCGTTTGCCGCTTCAGACAAACAATGAGCCTCCATAATTCACTGACGCGCTCATGTGTAAGATCTTTCCTCTTACACTAAGCGAGCCAATCATGTTTTGGTACAATCAGCTGAAGCCCAAGTCTATCAAATGCTTCAATGAGCTGGAGTTCGAATTCACCAAGCGTTTTGTGATGAGCAACATCCACCCGAAGACGCTGTCTATGCTTGTAAACATGAGAAGAGCAGCAAGAGAGACTCTTTGGTTGTACATCGAACATTATTGGGAAGTGTACAACCTCATTACTGACTGTGACCAGAGCGTTGCTGCTGAGCCTTTCATGAACGGTCTTGATCTTTCTTCGGCAATGTTCCGAGATCTTTCCCGAAACCCCGCGAAGACCATGGGGGAACTGATGGTGATCATTGAAAAGGACTACGTCCATGAAGAAATCGTTGCCGAGCGCCACGTTCCGAAGGCCTTAGAACCCTTCGAGGCCCCAGCTGCGGTCAAAAAACAAGTGGTCAACGTGGGGGAAGGACGAGGTGCTCAGAGCAGCACGAGCCAACGATACAACAAACCAAACAACAAAAGTCGGCCTCCACAACACCCTCAACAGCAACAACCATGGCAGCAAGCAAGGTGGGAACCACGGCCGAACGAGTATGTGGCTAAGCCAACCGCGTTCATCTAGCCTATCTATAAGCTCCTAAGCATCATCGGTCAACTTCCTTTCTTCATTTGGCCAACAGGATTCATGGGCATGGTTGGAAGTGGCCCTAGGATGTGCACGTACCACAAGGAACGTGGTCACTTCGCTACTCAGTGCCAACCGTTCAAGCGATACTTGGAGGAACTTGCTGCAGCGGGGCGTCTCAATCCTTGGATTGATACTCGGAAAAATCCATTTCCCCCTCCACTGCCGATCATTGGAAACATTGTGGGAGTCATCCAAGGCCTTATTTCCGAAGGACGAACGGCCGAGCTCCGGTTTGAAATCAATCGAGCTGTCGCTGCTTTGTCTGTTTGTAACATTGGCACTTTAACGAAACGAAAGTGGGAAGATCCGATCCTAGAAGGTACTATAATTTTTACCTCTGAAGACTTCAATGGAGTTCAACTTTCTCATATCGATGCCCTTGTCGTCACCATCACTATTGACAAATCAACCGTTCAACGAGTATTGATTGACCAAGGAAGCTCGGCCGAAGTATTGTTCTACTCGACATTCAAAAGCCACAAACTCACTCCTGATCAACTTCGAACGGCAACCACTCCGCTCGTAAGCTTCACCGGCGCCCTCGTCTGGCCACTCGGTTCGATATCACTTCCCGTGCGAGCTGATTCCTGAGTGATTGATGTCAAATTTGTGGTGGTCAATTTTTCCAGCCCCTACAACGTCATCCTCGGTCGAGCTTGGCTACATGAAATGCAGGTAGTTGCTTCCACTCTTTACCAAGTTATGAAGTTCATTGGGTGGAACGGTTGGTAGGAGAGCCTTTGCGGAGACCAGGTTCAGTCCAAGAAATGTTATATCAGCACCATAACAAACAAGTCGAGTTTTATGGAAGTACAATGTGTAGAGGTAGTAGATATTCCCGTTCTTGAAGACGTTGGTTTGCCTACCAAGCAGAGATTATCCGAGGAGCTTGTGAGAATGCCAATCACTGAAGATGGAGGTCGATACTTTCTCGTCGTAAGTTCACTAGATAAAACCGAGCGTATGGAGATGTTTAACTTCCTTAAGGAAAACATCGAAGTATTTGCTTGGACTCCGCAGGAAATGCCGGGCGTGGATCCCTTGTTCGCCTCTCACTCGCTCAACGTCGATCCAAGCAGAAAGCCGGTCGTACAGAAAGTTCATCGTTCGGCAGCCGTGCATGTGGAGGCAGTTATGACAGAGGTGGATCACCTACTTAAAGCTGGGGCTATCTGAGAAATTCTGTATCCCACCTGGCTAGCAAATCCCGTCGTCGTTCCCAAGAAAAATGGAAAGCTAAGGATTTGTGTCGACCACACGAATCTTAACGATACTTGTCTGATGGATCTCTTCCCGCTTCCTCGAATAGAACAAATGGTGGATGCTACCGCGGGTACGAGCAACTGAGCTTTATGGATGCGTACCGAGGCTATCATCAGATTGCTTTAAAAAAAGAGGATCAGGAGAAGACAACTTTCATCTCTCCTCGGGGAACTTATTGCTACAACGTTGTTCCATTCGGATTGAAGAATGCTAGGGCTACTTTTCAACGAACAATAACCAAAATGTTTCTTGCCAAGCTCGACAAGACATTGGAAGCATATATTGACGATATGGTGTACAAGAGCAAGCTCGGAAAAGATCACCTTCGGGATTTGGACGAGATCTTCGCTATTCTGAAAGGGCACAGGCTTCGTTTGAATGCTAAGAAGTGTGCGTTAGAAGTGGATTCGGGAAAATTCGTCGATTACATGGCAAGCCGTCGAGGAATTGAAGCTAATTCGACGCAACTCACAGTCATACAGAATCTCCGAGCTCCAACTACAATCAAGGAAGTGCAGCGAGTCACGGTGATGGTGGCCACGTTGAATTGTATCATCCGACGCTCAGGAGATCTTTGCCGACCCTTCTTCCAGGCAATCAAGACTAGTCGACGTAGGTTCGTGTGGACCGAGGAATGTGAGCTGGCTTTGTAATCATTAAAGGAATACCTTTCCCATGCTCCACTCCTCGTCACATCCCTGCCCAATGAGGACTTGTACCTCTACATTGCTGTCTCGGATCATGCTACAAGCACTGTTCTCGTTTGGAAAGAAGAGATGGAGCATTTGCCAAGTTTTTACTTGAGCAAGACGATGACGGACTCTCAGACGAGGTATCTGCCTATGGAGAAGTTAGCACTGGCTCTTGTTTCAGCTAAAATGAGCCTTTTGCCTTACTTTCAATGCCATAGGATTGTGGTCCTCACTAAGTTTCCTCTCAAAGCTGTACTTTGGAAGATTGACTCATTGAGCAAGATCTTGAAGTTTTCTCAAGACGTGGCCAATTTTGACATCCAATTTGAGCCCCGAACTGCCATCAAAGCCTGACTTCTTTGCTGAACTTACTCTTGGATTGAAAGATGAGGCCAATGCCTTGGCCACTGCTGCGGAGGAAGCTCAGATTGCTAATGAAGAAGCTCTTGTTGAGTGGAGTAACCCTCCCCCCGAGTCCCTGCGTGCTCGTTATACCTTAGGCAGAAAGAAGCCTAAGAAGAAGGGAAACTCTTTTAAGGAGATGCTTGGAGGATGACGGTTGATGGAGCTTCAAACATCAATGGGGCTGGGGCTGACATTGTCCTAGTTTCCCCAAGTGGAACCATGCACGAGAGTATGGTTTCCATTAGTTATCCCGCAACGAAAAATGAAGCTAAGTATGAGGCCTTCATCGTTGGTTTGCAACTTGCCCTTTAGATGGATGCAGACTCGGTCCACGTGTTTTATGATGCTCGGCTGATTGTGGGCCACTTAAACGACAACTACCAAGCCAAAGACGATCGTATGAATGCTTACGTTAGTCATGTTTTGGCCTTTCTAAAATGGTTCGGCCACATTGAAGTGGAGTGGATCGCTCGGGAACATAAGGCTCACACTGACGCCTTGGCAGGTCTTGCTTCGGTTTACAAGACCTCGGGCAGTTGCACGATTGTCTTTGACGAAGTTGAAACTCCGAGCTTCGAACCATCTGTTTGTTCGATTATGGCAATCACATTTGGTCCAAGGCAAATGAATCCCATCATTGCCTATTTGAAGAATCAAGTTCTCCCACCGAGCAGACGTGAAGTACACAAGATCCGTTGCCAAACAGCAAACTATTTCTTGGATCCGAACGATAATCTCTACTGAAGAACGTTCACCGGCCCTGATTTGCATGTTGTTCATGAGGATCAAGTGGAGAGTGTCCTGGATGAACTCCATTCAGGCAGTTGTGGTGCACACTCGGGTGGATGAACTATGGCCCAACGATCGCTGACACAAGGATATTGGTGGTTGAAGATGGTCAAACAATCGGAGGATTATGTGAAGCGCTGTGTTCGGTGCCAGTAGCAAGCATCACTCATCCACTAGCCTGCCTTCCCTCTTAAAATGATCACTAGTCCATGGCCGTTCGCGGTTTGGACCTTTGACATTGTTGGTAAAATGCTGAAGGTGTAAGACCCCTAGTCTTTAATAGTGCTTAAAGTTAATTATGTGTTATACTTCCGCTACTTGGGTGAGTTAAATACTTGTCTTATATGCTTAATAAGTTTGGAACATAAGTTGGCATATGACACACACACACACACTCAAATAACTTTCCTATTAGTCTAGCAAAACAAAATAAAGTTTCTACGTACTTCTATTCTTGTTCTTATCACTGCCGTTGTGAGAGAGAGAGAGAGAGAGAGAGAGACGACTGGAAGAAGAAGAAGAAGAGGAGGAGGAGGAAAAAAAGAGAGAATTAGGGATTTGGCTTGCTTAGCGTGAATTGGAGTTCTTAACTTGGTAATTAATGTCTCTTCTACTTGAATATCATGTTTCTTGACTTAAATACCATGCTTTGATTGTAGAATTCATGCTCTAGATGCTAATTTTGGTTGAACTTAGGTTTTGGGTTGAAATCTTAAAGAAGCTAAAGAACCCTAATTGAACCTCTTCAATTTCATGTTTAGAACTTCTTTTGATACATGGATTTGATGTTCTTAAAGTAGCTCTTTAATATATCTGAGTTTGAGCATGATTAGTGAAGTTTTGGTGTGAGTATGAAGTGCATTGAAAAGTTTTGGAGTCGGAAATTGAAGGAGGAACAAGCTGCGTTTTTTTGGAAAATCTGCAGAATTGAAAACTCTAAGTCTGACCTGATTTTGGAGAATTTTTTTAAGGTAGTTTGAAAGCTCCAAAAATTATGAGATTTTTATTGAGAGTTCCTCTATGAGTTCTTTGTCTATGGTAAAAATTTCGGGATCAAATTTGAAGTATTGAATTCTGTAAAAATTCGTAACCTTGCAGTGTGCAGTTTCAGACTGTGCTGACTGCACAGACACGTGTTAGGGAAACGGCTATAATTTTTAGCTTGAGCGATGAAATTGCAATTCGATTTCTAATTTTGAAAGTAGACTCATAGACCATAAAAAATGCATAAAAATTGTGTCTTAGTTATTCTTGTGCAAAGTCAATTTTTGGCATTAAAGTGGATGAAGCTGCAGATTTTGTAATTATCTTCTTGGGCTAGCTATCTAACTTCATATGTTTATCTTAGGACCTTATGTTCATAAAGATAGGCATGTTTAGCATCTTCTAATCATATTTTTATTGCCTAATTGTTTTAGGAAGTTCGAGTGGTTCGTAGAGCCGAGGTGAGTGATTTAATACTTAAATACATGGTTTTGAACTTGTTTTCCTTAACGAGCTTATTTGAACAAGTTTTATAAATTGTGTACTCCATGGAATAACAATGGAAGGTGAACCTATTTGTGAAATATTTGCGAATCTATTTAATGGCATTCCCAACATTCGGTCTTGCTAGGGGACGGCTTAATGGCTAGCAAAGATGTTTGAGGTTGGTGTGTGTTTCAGGATAATGCGTAGACGTTTGGCTTATCCACTACAGGGGACGCCCGGTGGCTTTTGAATTTTGAATAGTGGAATGTGCATTATATTTGGCTTATGGATTTAAGTTCTTTGTTTTAAGATACTATCAAATTATTTTGCATTGTCCATGGAAGGCATGTGAGTTAAGTATTAATGATTCACACGAGCTTTGGCTTATATATTTTCTTTTCCACCTTTTAAGAAGCGACGCGTTGTTTGGCGGGGTGTTTACTTTTGATATGTGTTGTATATTTGGAAAAGGAAATTATGCTTCATAGTCACTTAGCTTTGTATATGGTTTGTTTAGTTTGTAAATTTGTAGTTAAGCACAACTCTAAGAGGTTTACCTTATGGTTTGTAAAACCTATGTAAGACTTTGGTTTGTTATCAATAAAAGCTAGCTTTTGCTTCCACTGTTATGTTTTAGCTCCTTTCGATTATCACTTGTTTAAGTGATATTTGATTTGTGATTTGGCTTTAGTGAGAAGTCACTGGCAGTTGTCATGATTAAGATATCAAAGGGCAGGTCAGGGTCGTGATAGAAGGCACCTGGAGGATTTGAGTATATGCTCACTGCCACTGACTTATTCACTAAATAGGTGGAAGCCTCACCGCTGGTCAAGACTACTGCAGGGGACATGGAACGTTTCATCTGGAAGTATATCATCTCTAGATTTGGCGTACCTTACGCCATCCTTTTCGATAACGGCTCCCAGTTTGTTGCAGCAGCTATCAAGACCTTTTACAAAAAGCGCAACATCACGATCCACAACTCGTCTGTGGCTTATCCTCAGGGCAACGGCCAAGCCGAGGCATCTAACAAAACAATCTCTTGGGGGCTCAAACGACGCTTGGATCGGAAGCTCGGATTATGGGTCGAAGAACTCCCACACGTTTTGTGGTCTTATCGTACTACTCCTAAGCGATCTACAGGTCGAACACCGTTTTTGATGGCTTACGGAATGGAAGCAATTCTTCCCTTATTGTAACGCCCCTAATTTTGGGATTGTTAAATAGGAAATTACATTGAAAATCTAAATAGAATCTGCCTCATTATTACATCATAACTCTCACAAGAATACTTTTATCAACAAAAGGAGAGGAAACTAAGGTTCCTATCTACAGCTCCATCTGCTCCTCAATCCTAGCCACCTCCTCGACTTCGAAAGCCTCCAAGGTGTAAAGATCTCCCTGTTCATCTACGAGGTCTGACACATAATATCGACGTCGCCACCAATATAATATGTCAGGGTCACCAAAGGTAACACTATGAGCTATAGGAGCTCAATAGAATAATCTATACCCACTAACCCTTAACTTACAAACAATAGATCATAAATTAACAATTCCACAAAGTACAATGCATATTTGACAAAACGGTTACCAATGATACATTCACATTTACTATTCAATTAACGTTGGTGTCCGTGATTTCTGAGTTTCTCCTACGCGACTTGTCATAGACTGTGTCACAAATTTCCACTTTTCATATACCACATCATCATTTCCAAAATTGTTTTTATACACCCAACCTCGATTCCACCGTTCCGGTCTCCCGAGTATCCTCACAATGGTTCCGCCGCACCGGGTTTCCATTGGCACACAAACTTTGCATTGGCTCCTCTCCGCGGATAACCAAGCCACATACCCAACTGCGGTTCCGCCGTTTTGGTCTTCGGAGTATCCTCACAATGGTTCTACCGCACCGGGTTCCCATTGGCACACAAAATACACACCACACAATGGGTTACCACATCCGGCCACATTGCGGTTTCCAAAATATTTCACCTTTTCAAAACACGCATTTTCATTAACCACACCTTAGGTGTCATGTTTCTAACTTTCTCGATTTTTGTGTCACGTTTTCATGCATAGACTCCGCGGTAGGACTTTTCACAAAAGTAAACATAAATCATTCATTGTAATCTTGAAACCAAACTAACAAGATCATCCAACTCCATATTACTTATCATGCTCAAATCACAACTTAAAGCATAACGCCATATGTACGGATGCCTTTGGAGTGAAAATCACTTATGCTTTAGCACACCACAAGACAAGTAATTGTAACAATTATGTATACATGCTCATAACCATCATAAGATCAAAATACGAATACTTCTAAACAAGCAATAAGTTTCTATCTTTCAAAATCCGTTCTTTCCTCTTTTGTGGGAAGTTTAAAACAACATATGTTTATTGAAGTAAAAGTCGGTTATTCAACATGCTCATACTTCCATTAGCAAAATAAGTTTACTAACTATCACGCATTTCCAACGTATAAGTAATATACAACTTTATATATACTTGGAGAAAGTAAGTAGAGATATTCTACCATTCTTCTTGGCGGTAGGTATGACTACGGAAAAAGTAAGTACATCGGATGGAGTAACTTTCTACGGTGAGCTTTCGGTAGCTTCGAAAGAGAATGGTTTCTCTCGAAACTAGATCTTGACTAAACTACTTAAACTTTATGGATCGAAAGGGTGGTTGAGTGGCAGTTTGGTGGTGGCCTATGATGAGTTTTTTGTAGAACTCAAGAACAAAGAAGAACAAGCAAGAACAAGGCAAGAATACAAGACTTTCTTGAGAGAGAAGTTGAAAAGTTTCAAGGTGTGTGTTGATTGGCAAGTGAGGGGTCCTATTTATAGCAAAACTTACTTCTATTACTCAATGAATAAAATTTTTCCTAGCAATTATTGTCCAATGGTTAAAAGGGCAATTATGATAGGTATGGTCTTGTCTTGTCCTAAGAAAGCTTTCTTGCAAGAAAGGATAAAATGATGTTTAGGCTAGAGAGTAGTCTTCCCATGTCTAGTCAATCTTAGGTCTAGGTTGGAAGCAAATCTAGGATTATTAAGGCTAGGATTATGTGCTTGAAAAAGACTAGAAATGGGTTGTCACATTGTACGTAGGCTTGAGTGTGAAGATGGTAAAAGAGGTAGCTTGCTTGAGTGACCAAACACATGCACACACTTCACTCTTTCTCTCACTCTCTCGGCCTCCCCCCCTCTCTCTTCTCACGGCTCTCTCTCTCTCTCTCTCTCTCTCTTGTACTACATATATATATATATAACCATATATGTGTACTTAGAGAATCTAGGAAAATAACTTTGGTGGGTAATTTTAGGGTTAGGGCTATAAGTCTTAGGTTTGTATGCATGGCAATGCTAAGGTTACTTCTTTTAGAAGCAAAATAATGACTTCTTTTGGTATGACTTGTCTTGTCAAATATATATACACTTTGGTAAGTCTAGTCTCCATTATCCAATGGATAAACATTTCTCTAACATTTGTTATCCAATGGTTAAAGAGGTAAGTAAGGTTGATATGACTAGGTTTACTTCTTTTAGAAGCAAAGTAATGGCTTCCTATGGTCCAAGATTCCTTTATGACTTGTCTTGTCAAATATATATACATAATGGCAAGTCTAGTTGCAATTATCCAAAGAATAATATTTTCCCTAGCATTTATTAACTTATGGTTAAAGGGATAATGATGATAGGTATGACTTTGATATGTCTAATCAAATCTAGGTTCTCATTATAGCAAGTCCTTCTCCTATTACTCAAAGAACAAAAATTACCCTAACAACTATTGTTCAATGGGCAAAGAGGGAAATGATGGGCAGAAATATATTCTTTGAAGGAATATTCTTTTGAAATTGACCTTTCAATGGAGAGAAAGGACAAAGCACTTTCTAGGAAAGTGACTTGACCAAGTAAGCATGATGATGACCTTTCAAGGCCTAAAAGGTTCATAAGGGTTGGAGGGGTTCATAAGTCTCAAAGATGGTCCAAAAGGTCCATCTAAGGTTAGGAGAAGGTAACTAGGTTTCTCTAACCAATTGATTGGAAACTAATTTTCTAGCCAAGTAGGATTTCTAGCCAAGAAATGTAATTTAAAGATTTTATTTAACTCATTAGGAAAATATACAAGTGCTTTTATAAGCATACTTGTCTTTAGAAAATGACTAAATTGTTCGGTGTGAAAAGATAAAATTTTATAAGTCTCAAATCTAATTATGACGGATTATTAAAGTTAAAAGAAAATTTTAAGAGCAAAAATTCAAGTAATTAAAATAAAATTCAAATATTTAATGAAATTTTTATTTATTAAAAATTAGGATCGTTACACTTATTCACCTTGATTCCCACAGCTCGAATGGAGAATTTCAATCCGGTGGATAACAACGCACTTGTGGGAGCCGAGTTAGATTTCGCCAAAGAACTTTGGGATAATGCCAATCTTCGTCATGCTGCATACCAACAGGAAGTGGCTAGAGGCTATAACAAGAATGTTCGGGCTCGGCCGTTCAATGTCGATGATCTAATCCTTTGGATGGTTGTTGAAGCTAGCAAGTTGACCAAGCTCAAGGATCCCTACGAAGGCCCTTACCGAGTGGTAGAAAATATCGGCCATGGCATTTACAAGCTTGCCGAGATGGACGGCACGCCAATCGCTAATCCTTGGAAAGCTAAAAAACTTAGGAAGTTCCATGGGTAGTCTTGGCGACCTTTCAGTTTCCCTTGTTTTTGCTTGTATTCTTTCTTTTTTGTTCAGATTGTAAGCCTTCGAGCATCTTCTTAATGAAAGAATTTCTTTTCTCATTGTTTCTTTGGATTAATGTTTGGTTTGCTGGGTATGCCATCTAGCCCGCATTACATCCCTCGGGAATAGACACTTTCACCCAATAGTCCTTCGTTCGGGATATTGGTTCGCTTTCGGGTTCAGGCACTTTTACCCCATTCATTTACGTTCGGAATATTCTTACCTTCGAAAAAGGTGGTGTTACGCTTGGATATTGTAAATGGCGAAATCCTCGTAGCCTTTCATTCTTTGGATTACCCTGAGCGATGGGGCTTGGTGTTTTTAATTCTTTTACCCACTCTTTTGCCTTACTGAATTTCCGCTTTCTCCTCGGCAATCCACTAAGGCAAGGGGCTACTATATAGGTAAATTTCGGACAAAAAGACTTATGAAATTTCTGGCATTTTTTACATTTTTTGGTTACGTGCAATCAAACTTATGAACTTCCAGATACATATCTCACAATTTTCAATGAGCAATGGGTAATCCGAATGCGAACATAAAGTAGCATTCACAAAAAACGGAATTATCATCAACAACAACAGAACCCATGTAGTCCCCAATCATTGGGGGTATGGGCGAGAGAGGATTGGAGACAGACCTAATCTTTGGCAATATGCACAAAGTGGCTACTCTCAAAATACCACTGAAATAGTGCCCCCTATACCTAACAAAACGGAATTATCAAACGAGCAAAAAAGACTTGTAAACTTTTCTTAAAAACTTCCATCATTAATTGGGGCATGGCGGGTGGTGCATCGTTCGTTGCCATCCCCTAAAAACATTCCTAAATCAGCCGAGGCATGGCAGTGGTAGATCGTTCTGTGTCATCCTCAAACGTGTATTAATTACATACTTCGGTGCGGCTAAGGCCTATTGTTCGGCACCGACCATTTCAACTAAAATGTTCAAATTCAGAAAACAAAAGCAAACTAAAACTCCAAGGATTAAACTTCGGGAGGAATGACAGTTGGAGACTAAGCAAGGTTGTCCGAGGGAGCTTGAACATTTGTGGCCTCGATAGGGTTGGCTGTTGGCTTTATAGCTTCGGCAGGAGCAAGGGGGGCACTTCCACTAAAGTCCTTCTATCGTCATCTGGCTCAACCACTGCGTCATCCAGGCCTCTGTTGTATTCGAGCATAAAGCTTTCTTTGTGCTGCTCTTCCTTCATCTCAGCCTGGGTCTCGAGGAGTTCATCTGCTGCATCCTACTCGGCCTGGTAGTATCCTTGGTTGTAACGCTCCTGCAGTTCCTTCTCCATCTGAGCTTTCATTTCCTCTCTACCCAGAGCTCTCCCTTCCGTAAGACCTTCGTCCTTACCCTTAGCCCTAGTTCGCTCGACTGAGTCCTGTAGCCCCTTGATTAGATTTGCTATCTGAAGCTCCTGGTTCTGGCGTATGGACTCAAATTGATCTAAACTTTTCTTGTAATCCTCGGCCAAGCCATGATGGTGCTCCAACGATTGCTTCAGCTTCTTCGTATGCTTATCGTGCTCAGTTAGGTAGCAATTAACACTCATAATGGATTGTGTGGCTTGCACCCAATACAAGTAAATTTCGTATGAAAGTCAAAAGCTGATAAATATAAAAGAACTACTTTGCATAATTGAAAAACCACTTACCCTGGCCGAGTGAAAATAGTAATCGCTCAGAGCAGTCTTCAAGGTCTGGGGGCTCTTGATATCCTTTTGAAGGACCAGCCTAGACTGGAGAGTGAAAGCTAAAGAAGGATCCTCTTGTAAGCTGTCAAATTTTAGGATCTGCTTTTTGTTCGAAGTAATGAAATTCGGCATCCATGGCGTGTTGAAATCCGAAGCTAAATATTTCCCTTTCTCTTTCTCTCTCTCTTCTTCCTTCTCCCTAACCTCACCCCTCAACAAATCTCTCCCAGCTCCGGGCGCCTTAAAAGTGGTTTTGGCCCTCTTGTTGGTCAGTGCGTCCTTCGGGGAGGTGTGTGGAAAGGGCTAGGGTTTCCTAGAAAGTCTAAGTTTAGATTAGATTGGATTTTATTAGATATGATTAGGATAAGATTAGATTGGATTTTATTAGATATTATATATATATATATATATATTGCTAGATATTGTAAGATTATATAGGATTTTATAAGATATGATAAGATTATATAAGATTATGTTTAGATATTATAAGATTATGATCTAGATTTGATTTGATTTTCTTGATATGATCTAGATTTTTCTTCCTACTAGTATAAATAGGCAAGCCTCCTTCTCTTTCCACACACCACCAAGGGAAAAGAAAGAGAGAATAGAAGGGGAGAAAGAGAAAAGGGAAACAATCTTGAAAATTTATTAGTGATGTTTTGAATGGTGGATATTCGTGGGCTAGTGATGTATTTAGTCCAAATATATTTTAAGGCATTGATTCATGGACAAAACGGCTGGTCATATTTGAGGTAATCCGGGGAGTATACGTATGCTTCCCACTTTCGGAATCCTTTATTCACTCTCATTTTTGTACTCCTCACTTGAATATGAGCTTTGTTATTCTGTTGTATCATATAGTTCTCGGATAATTTCTTTTTCAGGTGTGGAGCCGGATTAGTGAAAATTGAATCGGAGCATATAGGGATTAATTTGGAGAGGTATTGGAAGAGTTGATAATTTTGGTGCATCTAGAAGATTATTTAGAATGTGGCTTAAGTTTTTTTTGGTGATGTAATTTATTTATGGAGAAAATAGCGGGACGTTACAACAGCAATTCCACTCAAGCAAAAATAATTATGACAGAGTGAAATAATGAAAATAAACATGTGATCTATTCTTACTTGGCGATCACCTTCGTGTTGCAACCTCGAATTGCCCATACTCAAGCGGAGGGAATTGATAATTACCCCGAACCTCGACATAATCCAAGGCCCATTTCTCCGAGTCGTACATACCCTCAGAAATGATCTTCTTCATCTTTCTCCGAGAACACAAATAATATCGGGAATATCTAACATTCCGAGATATCATGTAGTTCTCAAAGATATGGTGGGCCTTGAGGTTAAACATCTTCACTTCGGCAAGCTTTATCACCGAGTGAATGATGTGGTAGGAGTTTATGCTCAGCTGGCATGAGGAAAGCTTGAAATGATAAAGGATCTCCCTCAAAATCCTGTGCATTGGAAATCGGAGTCCTTCTTCGGTAATGGCCATCAGGGGCACTGTGATATGTTCGTTACTAAATCGAATTCGGGGACCCTCGACGGGCAATATCACGACATTGTTTGGGATATTGTATACCCTCCGAAAAAAAGATAAACCCTTTTGGTCCTCGAAGCATTTCCAATATGGGCAGGGGTCTCTTCCCGTTAGGTCAGGGATCAAGTCGGGGTTCAGAGGGGTAATTTTTTTCCTCTTACTCGGCGCTTGGGACGACGACTCACCAGCGCCGCTTATCTCTTCTTCCATTCAGCTAGAAGGCTGCGGGCGTCTCTCTGTCGGCTGCATCCCTTTCGGATTCACCTTCATCAGCTCTTTCGTCGGCCTCGTCTTCCTTTTCCTCGTTCGGTACTTCACCTCCTTTATCCGAAGGCTCTTCGTTGAGGTCGATTATGTCACTGTCTGGCCCCATTGTTCGGAGAGGGATAACTCTAGTAGGGTAATCAATCCCCTCTATACCTTCGGGTTCTTTCCCGCTCCATCGGGTGTGGTAGTTCCGAACGAGGTGTTTGATTGCCTCAGAGATCTGGGGAGCGATTCTCTGGATATGTGACAAGTTACTCTCCACCGAACGATACGACTCACCTGATGAAGTTGATTTTGAAGAATCCATACCTAGAAACAAAAGTGCAAGGAAAAGACCGTTAGCGAATTGCATGGTCAAAGTTCCTAGTGTGCCTACGTTCGGTGTTCTAGTTTTTTTCAAGCGTTCCTTAGCGCTCCTGAGCGACGATTTGGCATATTGATATACTAAGCATATGACTCTATCGTGCGTAGAAAAGGTCTCAGAGTTTCTAAACCCTAAGTTCCGTTCGGGGAAGCTGTCTTTAAACTTATTTGAATGTCTTCCTTTGGAAGAACACGGGTTGAAGATGTACATGAGTTTGGAAGAACACATGAACATCTTCAACGTTATCTATAGTGTTCATGCAGTTACACCGATTGAAACAGAGAGAAAACCCGATTGCTTGGGCCAAAACATGCATGAAAATGACCAAAATGCAAGAAAAAGTATCGAGAATCAAGAAATACCTGAAAACCAAGAAAAATCTGTGATCAAATGCTTCAAATCTTCAGATTATTGGCACTTTTCTAGTGATAAGCGTTGCTCTGCAGATGAAACGATTGAGAGATGGAGAGAAAAAGTGATTTTCTCTCTCCATCCTTCTCTTTTTATACCTAGGGCAGAATTCGAAGCGGTTCCTAACCCCTGGCCATTGGATTTGAGCGGGAGATTGATGGATCGTTCGATGAACGACGCGTGGTGATTGAAGGGATGCATCATACCACTACCTAATGGCATCGTGACGCGTGGCACAATTTGAAACCGACGATTACAAAGGCATTAAATGCAAGCCCAGAACGCATGCTGGAAGCTCAGATGAACTTCTCGTTCGGATAATCTTTGCGTTCGGCCAATACACTTATTAGTCGGATTGTTATGCCATTGTTCTTGTTCGGCCACTATATTCAACTCCTCCTTTCCCACCAAACATACAAAGCAGGAGTTGAAGGGCTATTGTAATGGGCCGAAATATTCGAAGGTTAAAAGGGTTCAAAGGATTGATCTGGTGGACCCATCGTTTAGTTGTCTCAGTTCGTTTACAGGTAGAAAAACATCTTTACACATCATGCCACGTGTGTCCCGAAGGATAATCAGGCTCGGGGGACCTCACCGAGCTTTAGTCGTCGTCTGGACGATTCGAGCCTATTTTTGTTCGGAAGAATTTCTTGTCGCTCAGAAGAGCATCTCTCATTCGGCCGTCCAATCGTTACTCAGGGAACTTAGTTCACATTCAAAGCGGTCGACGTCATTTGATGATGAGTTTACTCGGGAGGCATGTATGGAGACCGCCGTTGTGAAACATTCTAGAAGCTTCCGATGATACGTGAGTGATGAAGCAACTTTGATGATAGCTCCGATCCGAACCTGCAAAACAAGAAGATAACTTATGTCACCGGTATGGTGGCATGCCAACCACCCTCCGATGCCTAAGTCAGTAGGGACTTTCTCGTCAATTAATGGGATTTCTCTGTGTTAGAGTTGTGTACCTAATATGGTGTTCTTCCGTCGTATTTATAGGCATTTACTCTCGGAGTTTGAGTCCTTGTTGGACTATACTTCGTAGATTCTGGATCACCTCCTTGTGGAGTTGAGTCCTATCTTAGCTAATAATCCATGTGGTTCCTTTCAGGGTTAGGACTCTTATCTTTGATCATGGTTGTGTTTATCTTTGGCCCTTTGGGCTTATCTTATCCTTCTCTTATCCTTTAGGATTCCTTCTTCCATTCGTGGTATCTTTAACTTAAGCAAGTATACCTTTCGTATGATATCGTAGAGGTTAAGCTTCTCAAAGGAGCTAGGAGTCAGAGCTGGTCCTTCCAGCTTCGGCTGTAGGACGGACCTGGACGGTTATTGCTCTGTTCTCTCATAGGTCCTTTACAGAAGCTTGGAGAGAAGGGAGCTCGTACTCCCCAGGTCCGTAGGCCTGGTAGTGCTGAGCGCGTTAGGTATATTTATACTTATCAGGTACTCCCCTGTTCCTAAGCTCTAGATTCGCTTTAGAGGTTGGGAACATTGGAAAAGCTCGAATGGCGGTTATTGCTTTTTGGCTGCCCTTCAGAAAGTTTTAAATACGTAGGTCTTATCATGGGACAGGTGTCAAGATCTCTTCGTACTTTGATTTTATGAGGTGTACGACGAAGATTTAGGAACCGTTCTCGGGACTAGGGCTGATCTTTTAGGTTTCCCCCTTCTTTGATCATCCTTCTTAGTACAAAGAGGCTTTCAAAACTTCTCAAGCGGTTTCAGTGTGAAATTTTTCTTCGTCGTTCTTCTCCGTCATCGCGTTAGAGCTCATCCTTCGTAGGTACGCTCCCTCTTTCTTTGCTGTTCTTTCTTTGCTTTTGCGCTGGATCCTCTTTTTAGTATAAAGATTACGGACCCGACGCGGGTCACTCCTGAGGAATTTATCTGTGCTAGGTTGATTGGTTTTTCCTGTATCAATTTGCACTCTCCCATTATAGAGGATTTTACACCCTATTCTCTCGTTCTTCAGAACAGGGTTTTTCGTGACCTCTTTTATCTATCTGCTCTTTGTACCCACGATTCGCTGTTGGGACCTTAATGGCAGAAAGTTTTATTAATTTTTCGTCGATTCTTAACGCTGAAGAGTTGACCATAGAAGAGGAGGTCTCGATGCATCGTCGTAGTAGTATTAGGGCTTCGCCTGCTGTGGGTCAGTCTAGCTGTGTTAGACATTCACTACCCCCTGTTTCTCTCTCAAGGGGTTCTCGTAGGATTCCCGCTTTTTCTGTCTCTAACATTCCTTCTACCATTACAAATGAGGAGTTGGCTGCTCTTAGAGTTAGATATTCTATTCCAGAATCCGTTTCTCTTAGGAAGCCCTCTGGGTCAGAGCGAGCCTGTTCTTTTGTTGAAAATGGGACTTGCCTCTATGTTGGCTCTTTAGAAGGAGGTTTACGTCTGCCCTTGCCCACTGTTGTGAGAGATATCTGGGGTTTTCTTGGTTTGGCTCCTGGCCAAATTGTCCCCAATTCTTGGCGCCTGTTAATAGGCTGTGCCGCGCTGTGGGGAGCAATGTCTGATGGGCAAATTTCTTTGTCGAAAGGACCTTTCTTGAACCAGTTTTCTGTTAAAGAAGCCCCTGGAGGTTCTGGGTGGTTTTATTTTGCGAAGAGGCCTGGTGGAGGGGAGCTAGTCACAGATCTTCCTACAGTGAGTAAAAATTGGAAAGATAAATTCTTTTTTGTTGGTGGTGATGGTTGGGAGCTTCCCAATTGAGAGATTGGAACATGTACTCCTCAGATTCCCAGTAGATGGGGAATTCCCACTACAAATTGTAAGCCAATGTTTTTCTGCAATTTGTTGTCTGAATAATTTAACCCATATATTTATGATTTACTTCCAATTTTGGCAGCTAGAGTCCCATTTCCGTTGAGCTCTTCCCAAGAAGCAGAGCTACAACAAGCTAGGGGCTACTCTGTTTTGGTTTGCTGTCATGTCTCTAGCTGATTCTCATATTGCTTTTCACTTCTTTTCTTTTTTAGAAGAAGAAGGTGAATGTAAAGAGATGGCACCTAAGATGGACAAAGCCTTACTGGCCCAATTGAAAGCTGAGAGGGTCAAGCAGTCACCTGGAGCTGTGGCTCCAAAAAGGAAAAGCTCTCGCCTTCAGAAAGAGCTGAATGTTGAAAGTTTCTTGGATGCTGACCTATTTATCACTCCTGCTTCTGAGTTGTCAGTCGAGCAAACTGTCAACGAAAATGTTGAGAATTTAAAGAGAAAAGCAAAGGGTACTGTTATGGGAAGCACTCCTCCTTCAAAGAAGTCAAAGGTCTCTGCTGGTCCTTCTGTTTTGGGTGACCGTCAAAAAGCTCTTAAGCTTGCTTCTGAGTTGCTTTATACAACAGATGAAGAATTGATGGGGGATATGTCTCTTCAAGAAGTTAGGGAGCAAATGTTGGTTGAATTAGCCATGGTATGCTCT
Source organism: Rhododendron ovatum (assembly GCA_019656835.1). Lineage (NCBI taxonomy): Eukaryota > Viridiplantae > Streptophyta > Magnoliopsida > Ericales > Ericaceae > Rhododendron > Rhododendron ovatum. Next base: position 14,470,327 of record CM033792.1, read on the forward strand.
TTTCCTTCTGACTTTATCACTTTTCAATTTGTTATTTTTTTTCTTTCTGACTTTTTGCCTATTCTTGTAGGCTGCAGCCCGTGGTCGGTATCTCACTTCTCAAAGCCATAGTCTGGGCAAACAGGTTGTTACCCTTACAGAAGCCAATTTTAAGCTTGTGAAACAAGGTGCCTCAATGACTGCTGAGCTTTAAAAGGCTACCACTGAGAGGGACATTGCTTTGAAGTTGAAGAAAGAGCTGGAGGTAGAGAGAGATACTACCGTGGCAGCTGCTCAAAATCTGGAGCAGAAGATTTCTGAATGGGACGTGGAGATGGAGAAATACCGGACTATGAGTCAAGGGATGCTTGAGAAGGTAAAGAATGCTCGAAGGGAGGCCATTGAACTTTTCCTGCAGTCCCCTGAATATCGTCAGGATATAACCCAACAATATTTTGATGGATTTGAAGCTATGAGGAGTCGGGCGGTTTTAGCTTTTCCAAATTTGGATTTTTCAAAATTTGAAGTTGATGATGAAGAAGCGCCCTCTAGCTTTGATGGGGGACGTAGGGAGGAAGAGGATGGCGATGATGCGGCGTCAAAAGACACATCCATTCCCAGCTCAGCAATTGTATCCCTTCTACAAACTCCAGAGAAAGTTTCTCTTCCCCTCGAATCTCCAGTCCCTGCAACAACTCTTCCTGGTCCATTATCTAATGATGGAAAGGCTGTTTGATAATCTTGCCTTTGAAACTTCTTAAATTCGTCTGGTTTTGTAACTAAATACTTTTTAATACTTTCGTATTTTGAGTATGTTTCTTTTGGAATGGCCATTAGTTTTGGCCTTAACTCTATAACTTGATAGCTGCTGGTGATGATCCTGGTGATGAGTCTGTTTAGAAGGCTGACGTAGACAAAATGGAAGAATACTTTCATTCTGTGTTTTTATGGTAATTCCGTATGGTTTTTACCTACTGCTTTTGCAGTTTTTTGCCCTCTTTTTGAATTAAATTCCAACTGGCTGTATACTACGTTGTACTCCCCTAAGTGTATTCATCGTTTGCGTCCAAACAATGGATATACTTATTTGTTTTCCCCGTGGGTACTCATGTAGGGGAATTGTAGTTTTGTAGAATGTATAGCTATGCTACATCTAAGAGCTTGGATATTTTTCCTGAGCTCATCATTTTGCATAGCCGTGCTACGTCTAAGAGTTTGGATATTTTTCCTGAGTTCATCATTTTGCATAGCCGTGCTACGTCTAAGAGCTTGGATATTTTTCCTGAACTCATCATTTTGCATAGCTGTGCTACGTCTAAGAGTTTGGATATTTTTTCTGAGCTCATCATTTGGCATAGCCGTGCTACGTCTAAGAGCTTGGATTTTTTTTCCTGAGCTCATCATTTGGCATAGCCGTGCTATGTCTAAGAGCTTGGATATTTTTCCTGAGCTCATCATTTTTGCATAGCTGTGCTACGTCTAAGAGCTTGGATATTTTTCCTGAGCTCATCATTTTGCATAGCTGTGCTACGTCTAAGAGCTTGGATATTTTTCCTGAGCTCATCATTTTGCAAAGCAGTGCTACGTCTAAGAGCTTGGATATTTTTCCTGAGCTCATCATTTTGCATAGCCGTGCTATGTCTAAGAGCTTGGATATCAGATTGGCTCTTGAGATTTTAATATTTGTTGCGTCGTTTTGTTTACCCAAGGTAATCGGATGTGTAACTTCCCATTACTCTAGGCAGTTTTAGAGCGGCGGTTGTACCCACAGATTTAATTACGATTGTGCTAATTGGTTTAGCAAGCGGTTAGTTATCCGCCTATATTTTGTTATAAATACTGTCGAATGCCAGAAGTTCAGTTTCACTTCATAAGCAGTTCTCATTTGATAATGGCGAACAAAGAGCAATCCTTGTGTCAAGAGCTCAAAGATCTGAAGGCAGCCATTGAGGGGCTGTCCTCCAAGGTGGAGGCCATGGCAGAGTCTATCTCTGTCATGGAGAAGACGGTCTGCATGATGCTGATAGCCAACTGGGACCAGTTGGCAGCTTTCCGAGGGCAGCCAGCCCCTCCTGTTCCCTCCCCTCCAAGGGAGGGAGGGAGATAGTGTTTAGGCTGTAACTTTGTGGGTTTACCCATGAAGTTTTATGTAAAAATGTTGTCCACATCCTTTAGGGTGTGGATTTATTATTAAAATTTTGATTTTATTTTTCTGCTTTCTGCTTCTCTTGTTTGATCATGCGTTTAGGAGAAGAAGTAAATAACTGTCCCTCGTGGGGATTTTATTGGCTTCACAGAATCGTAAATAAAACACATGGTCCTAAAACATTTTTCTACTAAAGCTATACTTAAAAATTGAAAGTTTCCTAAAAACAAAATCGAAACTAGAAAGCAAAAAATATAATCCCATTACAAGCACCTACTTGTAGTACTTTTTGAGATGCTCCACGTTCCACGAGTTTGGTAGTTCTTTTCCCCTTAGGGTTGCAAGCCTGTATGCACCAGCTTTGACATGGTGCAGGACCTGATAAGGGCCATCCCAGTTTGGGCCGAGTTTGCCCACCTTTTTCCCAGTAGGATCTACTTTCCGTAGAACTAGATCACCAGTACGAAAACTTCTTGGTCTAACATGTGCTTCATGGTATTTAACCATTCTCTGCTGATAAACGACAATTTTGGCCATTGCTGCTTCCCTTGTTTCTTCCAAGAGATCTAGCTCAGCCTTGAGATCCTGTTGATTTTCTTGGTGGTCGATGCTTGCAGTCCTGTAGTTGAGGAGTTCCACTTCAATGGGGACTACTGCTTCTGCCCCGAATGCAAGAGAATATGGTGTTTCTCCAGTTGCTGTTCGGGGTGTGGTTCGATATGCCCATAGCACATTATAAAGCTCATCTAGCCAGGTTCCTTTGGCCTCTCGTAGCCTCTTCTTAATCCCTTTTTTAATGGTTCGATTTGTAACTTCGACTTGCCCATTAGCTTTTAGGTGAGCTTTTGAGGCATAATGCACATGTATTCCCTTGGATATACAATATGCTTTAAACTGAGCATTGTCAAATTGTTTTCCCCAATCTGTAACGATTACTCGTGGCAATCCAAAACGGCTAATAATTAATTTCCATAAGAAATAAATGGTAACCTCTACTGTGATTATGGTGAGTGCCTTAGCTTCAACCCATTTTATGAAGTAATCCACAGCTATTATAGCATACTGGACTTGCCCGCAGCCATTGGAAGTGGGCCAATCAGGTCCAACCCCCATTGGGCAAATGGCCAAGGTCCTCTCATTGGGGTTAGAACTGTAAGTGATCCATGAATGATATTTGCAAAGCGTTGACATCTTTCACATTTTTGCACCATAGAGTTGCAATCCTTCTGCATGCTGGGCCAATAGTACCCTAACCTGAGGAGTTTGTAAGCTAACATGCGGCCACTTTGATGATCTTCACATATTCCTTGGTGGACCTCTTCCATTGCTTTCAAAGATTCCGTTGTGGTGAGGCACCTCAGGTAAGGTAATGAAAAACTTCTTCTATATAGCACGTTACCTATCATCAAGTACTTTGCAGCTCTGATCTTGAGCTGTCTAGCTTTAATTTTATCCTCTGGTAGCGTCCCGTTAGCTATATAGTCAACTATGGGTCCAGTCCATGAATCACTGTAATTGATGGTTTGAACTTGTGTATCCGGGGAGGCGATACTTGGTAACTCTAAGTATCTTACAGGCGTATTCCGTGGAATAGCATCCTCCTTAGCCGTGGCCAATTTTGCCAAATAATCTGCTTCATTGTTTTCCTCCCTTGGGATACTGACAATATTAAAGCTTTGCAATTTTGCAACTTGAGCCTTTACTTTATCCACATACTTTTGCATGATCCCCTCCTTGACATTGTATTCCCTAAGGACTTGTCCCACAACTAGTTGTGAATCGCTTTTGGCTAGTATATGCCTAGCTCCAACGGCATTTGCCAATTCCAATCCAACCACTAGGGCTTTGTATTCGGCTTCATTGTTGGTTGTTTTGAACTCAAACCTGAGCGCGTAGCTAAGGCGTTGTCCTTTCGGGGATGTTAGAATTAAGCCTGCCCCGCTTGCGTCTTTAGTTGTTGATCCATCGACCTGAAGGACCCAAGGTTTGGGTTCTTCTCTGCTGAGCTCCTCTTGCTCTGGATATGTGTATTCTGCAAGGAAATCTGCCAATACCTGTGCCTTTATGGCAATTCGAGGTTTATATTCTATATCAAATTCACCAAGCTCTATTGACCATTGAATTAGTCGGCCTGACGTCTCCGGTGAGTGGAGAATCCTTCGAAGCGGTTGGTCTGTCAACACTTTGATTGGGTGAGCTTGGAAATATGGTCGTAGCCTTCTGGCAGCTATTATCATTGCAAAGGCTATTTTTTCAGCTCTGGGGTATCTTAACTCAGCTCCTCGTAATGCCCTGCTAGTATAATATACTGGGAGTTGAGTTCCCTGTTCTTCCCGAACCAAAACCGTGCTAACAGCGTGAGGGGAAACAGCTAGATACAGGAATAGATTCTCCCCATCCTGAGTCCTTCCCAAGAGTGGTGGTGACGCCAGATACTCCTTCAATTGGATGAAAGCCAGTTCCTCCGTGGTTGTCCATTCAAAGGCCTTTTTCAAAACTTTGAAGAATGTTTGGCATTTGTCAGTTGCCCGTGAAATAAACCTGCTCAAAGCTGCGACTCTTCCTGTGAGCTTTTGGACCTCCTTTATGTTCTGTGGTGAACGCATGGTGAGTATAGCCTGAATCTTTTCTGGATTTGCTTCGATCCCTCTTTGAGACACCATGAAACCTAAGAACTTTCCTGATGAGATTCCAAAAGCACATTTTGTTGAGTTGACCTTCATTTGGTATTTTCTGAGAACCTGGAAGGTTTCTTCTAGATCATCAACATGGTTATGCGCCTTAGCACTTTTAACCAACATGTCATCCACATATACCTTTACATTGCGTCCGATTTGATGTTTAAACATCCTGTTGACCAACCTCTGGCATGTCGCCCCTGCATTTTTAAGACCGAAGGGCATTACTTTGTAGCAATATAATCCCCTATCGGTGATAAATGAAGTTTTTTCTTGATCTCCTTCGTGCATTTGGATTTGCTTATACCCTGAAAATGCATCCATGAAGCTAAGAAGCTCATGTCCAGCAGTGGAATCTACCAAGGAGTCAATTCTGGGGAGGGAAAAGCTATCCTTTGGACATGCTTTGTTGAGGTCGGTGAAGTCTACACACATTCTCCATTTGCCATTAGCTTTCTTCACCATAATCACGTTGGCCAACCAATCAGGGTAAAGAACTTCCCGGATGGATTCTGCCTGAATGAGTTTATCTACCTCCGTGGCTGCTGCCTCACTTCGTTCTGGAGCTGTGGCTCTTTTCTTTTGCTTGACTGGGCGTACAATGGGGTCGACATTCAGTTTGTGAGACATGACCCTTGGGTCAATTCCGGGAATGTCTTCATGGGACCACGCAAAAACGTCTTTATTCTTTTTTAAGAATTGCAACAGCTCTGATTTTGCAATCATATTTAATCCTGTTCCAATCCTCACCGTCTTCCCTGATTGCTATGGCTCCAGGAGTTCTTCAATAAGCTCTTCCACGGGCTCTCCATGTTGAAGTTTCTCTTCGTCTCGAGTGTCGAGACTCTTTATATTCATGGTGATATTAGCTCCTTTGAGTGAGGTAACATAGCATTCCCGTGCTGCTTTCTGATCTCCTCTGACACAGGCCACTCCTTCTGAAGCTGGGAATTTTAACATCAAATGGTAAGTGGAGATTATTGCCCCAATCTTGTTTAAAGTAGTTCTTCCTAAAATTGCATTATATGCTGAGGGACAGTCGACTACTATGAAGTCAATCATACGTGTAATATGATTTTTCTCCTCTCCCATAGTAATTGGTAGTGCTATCTGACCGGCTGGATAAACAGGTGTACCTGCAAATCCAACTAGTGGTGACACCATAGGCCTTAGCCTTTCTCGTCCGACCTTTAACTGGTCATATGCATGAAGGTAGAGTATATCAGCTGAACTTCCGCTATCGATCAATACTCTTCGTGTAAGGTAATTTGCTATGACAATGGTTATGACCAAAGGATCATCATGGGGAGTCTGAATTCCTTTAAGGTCTTCTTCTGAGAAAATGATGGGTATCTCCTCTTTTTTCTGGATTTTGTTTGGCCGGTCAATCGTGTTGATCTCCAAATATTCCTCTGTTCGCAATTTTCTCAGATGGGCCTTTCTTGCATGGCTGGACTCTCCACCTCCGGCAAATCCTCCATGAATGACCTTGATCTACCCAATGCGGCCGGACCGAGATGGAGCTCCATCTGCTTGCCCTTTGTTTGCATCTTCCTTTCTGGGTTGCTTCTGGTGTTTCTTTGTTACAAAACGCTGAAGTCTCCCTCTTTGAATTAAATCCTCAATCTGCTGCTTCAAGTCGATGCAATCATCTGTATTATGTCCGTGGTCCCTGTGGAACCTGCAGTATTTATCCTTAGCTCTCCGGCTAGGATCGGATCTCAACTTTCCTGGTCACTTGAGGTCTGGATCGTCTTGTAGATTGCTGAGGATCTGCTCTGCCGCAGCTATGAGTGGGGTAAACTGTTTGTATTTTCCTTGGGGAGGTCCTCCGGTTGTCCCTTTTTTGGGGGATAACCTTGAGTCCACCTTTTTATTCCTAGGTTCTCCCCTTGATTTGCGGATAGCTTCTCGCCTTCTTTTGTTTGTTAGGGAGAATTCGCCAATCTGTGATGGCCCTGCTTGGGGATCAAAACCATCACGTGCACGCCTGGCATAGACAGCCTCTTCTGCGTTCATATGCTTCTGAGCTCTGAGCATGAGCTCTGCCATGGTTTTTGGTGGTTCTTGGGACACAAGATATAGAAATTGCCCTGAATACAATCCGGCGATATAGGCGGTTATGCTCACGTTGTCGTCAGCTTCATCTATTTGGACCACCTCCTTATCAAACCTTGTGGTGTATTCTCTTAATGATTCCCATTTCCCTTGTTTTACCATCAGGAGATGCGTTGCTGGTTTGCCGTAGCGTTGACCAACAATGAAGTAACTTACAAAGCTTGTGCTAAGTTCTTTAAAGTTACGTATACTTCCCAGCGGGAGCTTGTTGAACCATGCTTGAGCACTTCCTTTAAGGGTAACTGGGAATGCTCGGCACATTACCTCGTCGGGCACTGCTTGTAAGTGCATCAAGGATTTATATGTTTCAAGATGATCCAATGGGTCCGTGGAACCATTGAACGTCTCCAATTGGGGCATTTTAAACTTTCTCGGAAGAGGGCGTCTCATAACTTCAGGTGTGAAGGGTGAATCTGTATTTTGCACCAATTCCTCTACCGTGGCAGGGGTTTGCGCTTTAACATGTTTCATTAACCGTTCAATCTGGTTTTGCATCTTGAGTATCATCCCTTGCTCTTGAGGCGACTTCTCTAGGGGTGGATTGCCATACTTTCTTTGATTTTGGCTTTCCTTTTCGCTAGATTCACCTTCCTCCATATCTTCATCGTCATTACGGTGACTATTTTGCAATCTAGGGATACTTGACTCGGAGATTTATTTTCGTAAGTTTGCGTTTTCTTGCCTCGCACTCTGTAACCCTTGAGTTAAGGTCCTTATTTGTTCTTGCATATGGGCAAATGCTTCTGGGGTGATTTGATTACCTTCCGGTAAATTCATCGTAGCGGCCTTAGCCGCCTCTGCTACTTTTGCAGCCTTTTCGGCGGCGGCGGCGGCTGTCTTGGCAACCTTGGCTGCCTTAGCAGCCTTGGCAGCAGCAGTAGTTCTTGCCGTAGTAGCGGCTTGTGCAACGTTGTCGATACCCGTTTATTCGGGGTTTGAAGCCATTGTTGTTCTGCTTGATCGGGTCTCTACCATGCAAAGCCGTTCACCGTAAGGAAAAATACGTTTCCCACAGACGGCGCCAGCTGATGAAGCAACTTTAATGATAGCTCCGATCCGAACCTGCAAAACAAGAAGATAACTTATGTCACTGGTATGGTGGCGTGCCAACCACCCTCCGATGCCTAAGTCAGTAGGAACTTTCTCGTCAATTAATGGGATTTCTCTGTGTTAGAGTTGTGTACCTAATATGGTGTTCTTCCGTCGTATTTATAGGCATTTACTCTCGGAGTTTAAGTCCTTGTTGGACTATACTTCGTAGATTCCGGATCACCTCCTTGTGGAGTTGAGTCCTATCTTAGCTAGTAATCCATTTGGTTCCTTTCAGGGTTAGGACTCTTATCTTTGATCATGGTTATGCTTATCTTTGGCCCTTTGGGCTTATCTTATCCTTCTCTTATCCCTTAGGATTCCTTCTTCCAGTCGTGGTATCTTTAACTTAAACAAGTATACCTTTCGTATGATATCGTAGAGGTTAAGCTTCTTAAAGGAGCTAGGAGTCAGAGCTGGTCCTTCCAGCTTCGGCTGTAGGATGGACCTGGACGGTTATTGCTCTGTTCTCTCATAGGTCCTTTACAGAAGCTTGGAGAGAAGGGAGCTCGTACTCCCCAGGTCCGTAGGCCTGGTAGTGCTGAGCTTGTTAGGTATATTTATACTTATCAGTGAGATATTTTCTTTGATAACCGAGGTGACATCTCTGTGCGATGTGACATCTCTAACATTGACTAATACGGCTCTGTAAATCCTAGGAAGCGGCGTTTATTTAATGGCTCTGACACGTGACGTCATCCGAGCATGGCAATGCGCGTGTGAAGCAAAACCGACTTGTTCAGCACTCTACATCTTTGCCTATAAATAGAAGAGGACACCTTCTAGGGCAAGAGTGGAAAGTTCACTCAACTACTCTCTTCTTTCTCCTAACATATTTTCTTACTAAACTTCTTTCCTCCATCTCCACTTACTGAATGGTTCGTCGGAACTTCTTCCTGGAGGAACACCCTCCTCCGGTTCTGCCGGTACACGAAGATTGACGTCACTCTTCTATGGTTTAACAAGCGGAGAGAAAGGTTCAAGAAGGTCACGGTGAAATCAGCCCCCACACCAATATTTTGACCCAAGTCAATTTCTATCATTTCTAGACCGAACCGATCTTTTTGGTCCACCACACCCGAAGATTCCAACCGAACCACACCGCACCGATTCGATTCCATCCCAAGATGGGGGGTTGTCTTTGATTTTTACCCGAGTAGTTGTATACATATACTCCTATAATGGTTTTTCCAAGTGGCAGACCGTACCATAGGCAACATGTGTTGGTCCCGAACCGGTCATTAAATTCGTTATGGAAGTGGCAGGCCGTACCATGGCGACATGTGTCGGTCCAAACCGATCGTTAATTCGTTTATTAGATCTCTCATCTGTGGTTCCACCTTGAGCTACTCCTATTTGTTTGTAATTAATGAATGAACAAACACCAGTCCATTAGATCTGTCTTCTTTTCTAGCTACCACACCAATTGCATTTCTAGGCAAACTTCTACAGCAAATGCTTTGGTGTCTATTCTTATGGTGTCTCCGTTATGTTTTTTGTGATTTTTGGTTACATATGTCTTTTGTGGTTTCGGTTATGCCATCTTGTGATGTTCGGCTATGTCCTTTGTGGTTTCACGTTATATAACACACAGATCCACACATGGCATAACATAGAACCACACAACATGACATAACCGAAAACCACAACAGGCATAACCGAAACCACAGAAGGCATATATAACCGAAAACCACAAGATATATAACAGAGACATCGTAAAGATAGACACCATAACATTAAAGTAAGGAAAGATAAGAAAAAATAATTAAGTAGGAAAATGTGAGAAAAGAAAGGAAATTTTTTTACTATTCTTTAGAACCCTGTTTAGTCATTTTTCTCTTCTCTTCTCTCTCAAACCAAACAATGGGAGGGAAAAAATTTAACATTATGTTTTGCTTTCTCCATGTTCCCAACAAAGCATTCATTTTTGCCTATCCAAAAAAAAAAAAAAAAAGCATTCATTTTCGGCGTTAACATTACGTTTTGCTTATGATTTTTTAAACGTGGCATAAAAATCAATAACATAATCAATGTGTGATGTTTTTATTCGTAGCTAAACAAACTAAAGCATGTTTTAGAGGTCTCAAAATATTACAACAGGGTTCAAAGTCTCAATTTTTTTTATTGGAAAAGTCAGCAGCATCAGCCTCGTGGCTTTGATCGCTACTTTGCAAAAGATTCTAACTTTGCTGCAGTTCCTCACTATAGGAGGCGAGGAACTATTCATAAGCTATTTTATTATTTTAATTGTTAACTTCCCACTTTTTCTTATTAACTTGTCCCCACTTGTTCTCATAATCAATTTTCTACTCTACAGGGTCCTAAATAAGAGCAGATACTTAATTATGAGAGTCCTAGAAATAAAATTTAATCATGACCCTTTAGAATAATATGATCAAAAAAATAAAATTTTTGCACCGATTCAAACGGATTGAAAATTATAACACTTAATTTTTTAATAGACGGCTATAGATTATTACATTTGAGAAAGAAATAAAAAAAATAACATTTCAATATTATTTTGGAAGAAGACAGAAATAATATAATAGACTATATGTTAGAATAAAGAGTTTTATGTAGTATGCATTTTAAAAGTGACTAGCTAAAATAATAAAGTGGCATTTTAAGATGTAATTTGGTCTGAAATTTAGAAAGGCTGATGCGGATGCTCTAAGGATATCCACAATGCTATAATCAAAAATAGATAACCAAAAGTTGTCACATCAGCTTTTGATTATTTATTTAAGAGATTGTTAAGGTTAGCAATGTAGAGGTCCACAATGGCATAATCAAAATTGAATAACCAAAAGTTGTCACATCACCATTTTAAATTACAAAAAAACTAATAATTGTGAACATATAAATAGTTTTTTGTAAAAATAATTTTGAGACTAATAAAAACTATTTATTAGAAATAGACAATAATTTTTGAATTTTTTAAAAAAAGAAAAACAGTTTTAAGAAAAATAGCTTTTGTGTAATTACGATTTTTGAAAATATAGTTTTTTATATAAGAAAAGGTTTTGAAAAAATACATTTTCTTATACAAAACAATTTTTCAAAAAAAGAACAATTTTTTATGTATAAAAATGTTTTTTTTAAATAGTTAAAAAATATTTTTTGGGGGAAAACAGTTTTTTTTTTAAAAGTTTTAAGAACTACAGTAAAATATTTTTTTTGAAAACATTGTTGAAAAAGAAAAAAAGAGGAGAAAAGGGAAGAGATAGAACATTTTTTTTTTGTTTGTTTGTAATGATGTATGTATTTGATTGAGAATGGAAGATTCATTAAATTTGATGATTGGCAAAAGGTTATTAGTTTTAATTATCTAAAGTTCAAAATTTGATTATTTCTAAGGAGGTTGCTAATTTGATTATAGCATTGCGAGCCATATTTTGCAACAATATTGTTAACTTTAAAAACCTAGCACTTTTGGTTATGCCATTGTGATACTCTAATAGCCATACTGTCATGTTACGTTCTGATAATGCAACTTGAGTTAGGTTCCGTTCCAGAACACCTTCTTAAAAAATAAATACTTATTTCACATTTTCAAACTCAAAAATAACATAAATGAAAAATATTTTTTCAATTTTTTTTGCACCGTATTAAAGATCTCAATGAGATCTATCAAACAAGATCCATAGTGATAGAAAAATTATTTGTGGAAGCACATGATTTTTGAACTTGAAATTACCTTCTGAAAAAATAAGTACTTATTTGTTGTTCTGGAACGGGGCCTTAATGAGCTGACAAGGAAGATTCAACAATTATTCGTGTCCATCTCGAGTTATGCGAGTTTAACTTGTTTTCGTCCCGTTCAATTTTTGTCTTGTCGGATCATGTCTTGTTTGTGTTTGTGTAAAAAAGTAATTGACTCAAATCCACCATATTTGCAAGTGGAATGCAGTTGGTGCCTCCCTTTTACTCTCATGCACATAGGCATGGTTCGATTCCTGTAATCACCCATCCCCCCTAAAGTCCCTTAGGATAGAGTATATTAAGGGTGAGTTCTCCTAAACTTATTAGAAAATAAGTTATTCTGTCCTTATTAGAATTTTTTTTTTTACATTTATTAGTTTTGCACCAAATTTTTGTGAATTATTAATTAAAAAATAATATTATTTACTTAGGGGTCAAAGTGTAAAAATCCTTAGGGGTGCAAACGTACTTAATTAGTTGGTGATGGGAGCTATTATAACATCGGAGCTGCAGTCCGACCACCTATTTGAACATAAATTTTCAATTTTATTGCTACATCATATCATTTATTTTGCAAATAGATTAATGTGAAAGGAAGTCTATTCATGTTCAGTTAGCAAAAAAAATTGTGAGATCTACCTCTCTTCTTCTTTTTTGGGTGCAACAGAAATAGTGAGATAGACATCTCTAACTTTTCCACTAAGGCACTAAGATTGGTTTTTTGCAAAAATCTTGTTTTCCTACTAGTTTCCTATATGATTGAACTATTGCTTTTTTTACTTTCTCACAAATTTTCTTTTACTATCAAATGGACACATTGATAAACACTTTTATTTTTTGTTGACTTCACTTCACTAAAAAAAAATTGAGAACAATTTTCTAGCATAATTTTCTTGACAAGTGAATGGAGCCTTAGTCCTATATTCGAAAAGAGTTGGACTACGGTTACGTACCACCATTGCATAATATGGATGTGTGGGGTCCATTCTAAGATCTCACACAAATGATCCGAGCAATTCAAATGGACAGAGGGTGTGTGCTGTGCAGCTTCGTGCTGCACAACGTGCTACACGGCCTCTGGCGAGGCTTTTCCGGCATCGGTCCGACGATCGGAGACGTTCACCGCGTAGAGCTCGCGTAGAGCTCGTCGAGTTCTACATGAGCACCAAAAATCAGCTCAATCAAATATCGTTAAGGTCCTCATCCGAACATATATAACTTGAAAAAAATGAATCCTAATGGATACGAAACACTGGATCAAAACCACAAAATCCATTTTTTTCAAGTTATATATGTTCGGATGAGGACCTTAACGATATTTGATTGAGTTGATTTTTGGTGCTCATATAGAACTCGACGAGCTCTACGCGGTGAACGTCTCCGATCGTCGGACCGATGCCGGAAAAGCCTCGCCGGAGGCCGTGCAGCACGCTGTGCAGCACGAAGCTGCACAGCACACACCCCCTGTCCAATTCAAATTGGTTTTACAATAATTCTTGAGTTGTCTTTTAAATAGATTCTTAAGTTGCCTTTAAAATAATTAGCTAGTAAGTTTTCGGAAAACTGTAAATGCTTAACCTAATGAATGTTTCAATCATACATTTAGAATTAAAGATCCTGAATTCTAAACAAAGACGATGTTAGGATTGGATCATTTGTATGATACTCTAAAGTAGATCTCACACACTCATCTGTGCACTATCGAACACACTTCATCGGTACCCATAGTATTTTTGGTTTCGAAAAAACTCTTGTGTCTCTTGACATACGTACCCCCAGTAGATTGCTTGTGCCTAAAGACACTCCAAACAATAATCTAATATTTTCTTTTAATATTGGCTTATCTACTTATTTGGTCCTTACAAAATAGGCTTGGTTTCAATTTCGTTCTCGTAAAATTTTTGGTTTCAATTTTACCCTTATAGTTTATATCTGATTTCAATATTATCCTTTCCGTCAAACTTGGACAGAAAATGCCTAAGAGACTAACGGATCTGGCGATGTGGGAAAAGAATTATGGGACCCTCAATGTCTGAAACACACTAAATAAAAACCAACTCCTTTTTTTTTTTTTTTACGTCTTTCTTTCTCGTTTCCCCCTCTGTCGTATATTCTTCTCTCTCTCTCTCTCTCTCTCTCTCTCTCACACCGAAATCTTCAAAACCCATTTCTTCAATTCTTCCCCAAATCTCTCAACAAACCATCCCAAAATTTCTCCAATAAAATGAGTCGAGTACAAGCTTTCCGTCAAAACTTCTCCTTCTCTCTGACATTCCCATGCATCCCAACCACTTTAGAGTCTCTCTCCTCTCTCTGGTTTCCCAGCCAACCCACAAACTTAGAAGGATCAGACCTTTTATTTGCAAGTTGCAACTAATTAACAGTTTCAGAAATCACCCAAATGATCATAATGTGTAAATGAGAGTCTAAAAATCTCTGCGAACTGAGTTCATAAATTACCGGAAATTACCCCAAGTCATCCACCCTCTTTGATTAGCAAATTACCCACAACTGGAGTAAAAGAAAAACGGCCAGAACAAAAATTTAGATCCAATTTGCATTTGCAATGTAATTAAATCCTCACTTAAGCTACAATTTTACAGAACTTCGACTCTCAAGGGGTGATTTGTTGAGACATGATGAAAGATGAGATGGGTGGTTTAACAATGGAGAGGTGGAGAAATTATTGGACGTATGCCCAGAGGTAACATTAAAATGAGGTTTTTTTTCCTATTGGCTTACGGATACCATGTATGGAATATTCCACATGGTACCCTCACAGCACACAAAAATTTCTCAGGTTTTAGGGTTGGGGAAAGAAAGACGTAAAAGAAAAGAAAATAAGGAGTTGGTTTTTATTCGGTGTATTTCAGACATTGAGGCTCTCATAATCCTTTTGCCACATCATCTGATCCGTTAGTCACTTTGGCATTTTCCATCCAAATTTGACGGAAAGGGTAACATTGAAATCGGATAGAAACTATAGCGGTAAAATTAAAACCAAAAATTTTGCGAGGACGAAATTGAAACCGAACCTAATTTGTAAGGACCAAATAAATAGATAAGCCATTAATATTTCATGCCATCACCAATAGATTCAAATAAAAGCCCACCTTAAGAAAGAAAATGGAAACATTCGACAAACCGACCATAATCATTCAATTTATTCATCATAGATTTGGAAGGTGGATTACTCGTTGGGTTGTGCGGAAAAGAAAGTAGAAAGTATAGAGACACGTTTGAGGGTATTGTAGAAACACGTGAGGAGAGTGATTTTCAAATGTCTAAGCTGTAAAGTTTATTTTTAATCAAAAAGTTGGGGAGAGACAGAGACAGTGATAGGGAGGAATAAAATATTACAGTATCAAAACAGGTGGAGAGATAGATTTGGCAAGGAAAGCATTAATTTTTTTTTTTCTTTTGTGATTACACAGCTACTAAATAGCTATAAATATTGCTTTCATTTTGTGGATCCGCATCCTCTTCGTTCTACGGGTGGAATAGAGACCTCCATTTTATAAGTGACACCTCGCGTATTTGATAATGAACAATTAAGATGATTTTAACTTTCAACTTTTCTTAGCTTGTTAGAAAAAAAATTTGACCTTATAAATAACAAATGGTGTATTAGGAAACAATTCCTTTTTGTAGGGTTGATGAACATCAAGGT
The DNA here is from genome assembly GCA_019656835.1 of Rhododendron ovatum. NCBI lineage: Eukaryota > Viridiplantae > Streptophyta > Magnoliopsida > Ericales > Ericaceae > Rhododendron > Rhododendron ovatum. The sequence goes on from CM033792.1 coordinate 14,485,709, forward strand.
GGATCATAAACTCCAAGGGCACAATCTTGTGAAATAATGTCAGAGACTTAAAAGTTTGTTCCTTCTTAAGATTTCAAGGTCAAAATACTCTCGAGTATTAATAGCTTTGCTTCTTTCGAAAGTAAAAGATAAGATTGGTCTTTCCAAATTAATCGGCGTGATTGTAAGTTGACCCATACATATGAGTTAAAGTATGGGAGACTAAAATAACCCCATCTTTCGCTCTCCCCCCTCTCTCTGTCTCTATCTCTATCTATGTCCCCCAACATCAAAAATTAAACAAGGAATTTATTAGCAAAATGGAATTGATCACATAAAGAGTGTGAAAAGATTGATTAGAGGCGGGTCTGTTGGGGTATCCTTATAAATACACCAACTCTTTAACAACGTCTCTCCTCACAGTTCTCGACCTTCTCCTCCACCTCTGTCTCAAGCTCAAAATCTCCCCACAAAAACCCAAAAATCAAAAACCAGAAATATCTCTCCAATTCCCTCCTTAAAGATTCTTTATTCTCTCCTCACAATCCCTACCCAACCGTAAGTCTCTCTCTCTCTCTCTCTCTCTCTCTCTCTCTCTCTCTCTCTCTCTCTGTTTATTTAAACCTTTCAGAGTGACTCATTTATCTGTTCGTTACACTTCTTTGATTAACAGTTTCTACATGGGTTAATGCTGTGACAAGTATTTGATCTCACAGTAATAATGTTCTGGTAAAACCTTTAATTATGTGATTCGATTTGTATTTGTGCTGTTGTATTTATGTTTGATCTTTCCTGCACTACGGACGGGGTCTCCTGCTCCTTTTCTTGGTATCCTATTTTTTATTAGTACCTTTTTCAAGATATGGCATATTTAAGCAATGAAATAGTAGTAGCATTTAACCCCCAGAGATTAGTCCGGTTGTTTGATGGGTTTGCTCCCATACACGATCGACCAGGATTCATTCCTATGCCGCAAGAAAATAATTTATTGTGAATTCAATAAAATAATTTCTTGTGAATTACTTAGTCCTGGCGTGGATGGCCTACTGTTGACCAGACTGGGGAGGGGATTATTACTTTGGGCAGAAAGTCTAAAGGTACAGATTTTATATCTGTACTAATGTGTACAAACATCTTTTTCGGCCCATTTTGGATTTCAAAAAGATGATCGGATTCGCTCATTTTATTTAAAATACTTTGCTTATGGTCTTTGCAAAAAATAAGTTCAATCGGGTATCGGTAAAGAGCATTTACAAAACATCAAAATTTTGTTTTAGAATTCAGACTTGAATTCGGAGACAAAGTTGAACATTTTGTAGATGTCTTAGGATTGAGCTTATTTTTTGTGGGAGCCATAAAATTATTTTAAACAAAATTAGTGGTTCCGATTATTTTTTTGAGACTCAAAACTGGATCAAAAAGGGGTTTGAACCCAAAACAAAAATTTCGTGGCATTTTTCAATGTGCCCATATTCCTTATTTCCTTACAACTAGGCATATACAGCTCTACATAAGGGATTGCTTAACCTTTGAGTTTGGTATGAGTATATTAAAAATCGCAAGCAGAATTGTTCACAATCAAAAAATTGAAGCAGTAGAGGAGAGATGGAGGATAAAGGATGCTAACAACTGAAGTTGCTTCAGAAAATTGAAGCTTCAAAAAGCTAAAATGGTTGTGGAGGGTTTAGGAATAACGAACTGGAGCAGAGTTTAGGAAGACCAAACGCCTTTTTATTTGTTTCCCTTCTTAATTTCAGAGAGGGAAATCTCTATATCTGTACAATTGTGAGTCTTTTTTCCCCCCTAAATCATGGAATGTCCTTTGAATTCTTGTTTTGGTTGCCTTTGAAGTTCAATGTCTTGATGATTCCCTGCAAATGCTTTTCTATGTCGTTTAACTCATGTCTATGAATGTAGAAAAGTTTTTTGCTTCTTTGTCTTGCCGCATTCTTGCGCAAAAGACTTTTCGCAGAAACTTAACCACAAAATTCATAAAATCGTTTCGTGAAGTGTCCAACTATTTTATGCAAATCTAAAAACACGCTGAAATAAGCTATCCCCCGGGCTAATAAGCCAACCAAGACTAAAACAGCCAAATTGTCACATTTTTGTAGGGCACTTCGAGTTATTACACTTTTAGGATCTTCTTAGATCTGAGATATATGTATCGTGGAATAATGTTCCTCTCCATTTTCTTGCACATATAAGCATATTGTTTTTAGCTGTTTTCCCACTTTTGTCCATAAATGTTTAGTTTCTTATCTGCTTTGTTTCTAATGAATTAACGTTTTAATGTGGGATATGTACAGTTTGTTTGGACATGGCTGAATACAAACCCAAGAACATCCTCATAACTGGAGCTGCTGGCTTTATTGCATCCCATGTTGCCAACAGGCTTATCCGGAACTACCCTCAATACAAAATCGTTGTTCTGGACAAGCTTGATTACTGTTCAAACTTGAAAAACCTCAGGCCCTCTCAATCATCCCCAAATTTCAAGTTCATCAAGGGAGACATTGGGAGTGCTGACCTTGTCAACTTCATTCTCCTTACAGAATCCATCGACACAATTATGCATTTTGCAGCCCAAACCCATGTCGACAACTCCTTTGGAAATAGCTTTGAGTTCACCAAAAACAATATCTACGGCACCCATGTCCTTTTAGAAGCTTGTAAAGTCACTGGCCAACAAATAAAGAGATTTATTCATGTGAGTACTGATGAGGTTTACGGAGAAACAGATGAGGATGCACTTGTGGGAAATCATGAGGCTTCTCAGCTCCTCCCAACAAACCCTTACTCTGCGACTAAAGCTGGGGCTGAGATGCTTGTTATGGCATATGGACGGTCATATGGTTTACCCGTAATAACTACTAGAGGAAACAACGTTTACGGACCCAATCAGTTTCCCGAAAAGATGATTCCCAAATTCATCCTCTTAGCCATGAGAGGAAAGAGTCTTCCGATTCATGGGGATGGCTCTAATGTGAGGAGTTACCTCTACTGTGAGGATGTTGCTGAGGCTTTTGAGACCATTCTTCACAAGGGTGAAGTTGGGCATGTTTACAATATCGGCACAGATAAGGAAAGGACAGTGCTTGATGTTGCCAAGGATATATGCAGACTGTTTTCGTTGGAGGCAGATCAAGTTATCAAGTTTGTGGAGAATAGGCCATTTAATGACCAAAGGTACTTCTTGGACCACCAAAAGCTCAAAAACTTGGGGTGGTCAGAAAGGACGACATGGGTAGAAGGCCTAAAGAAGACCATGGAGTGGTATTTGAGCAATCCTGATTGGTGGGGAGATGTCTCTGGAGCGCTTCTCCCTCATCCAAGAATGCTGATGATGCCAGGAAGTGAAAGAAATGCATCTGATGTTGTTATTCTTGCCGCCTCTCACGTGGCAAACAAATCCAGTCATAAGGGAATGGTGATTCCTGTTCCTAAAACCAATCCCACAAATCAGAAACCTCTTCTGAAGTTTTTGATATATGGGAGAACTGGTTGGATTGGTGGACTTCTGGGGAAACTATGTGAGAAACAAGAGATACCGTTTGAGTATGGAAAAGGACGTTTACAGGAGCGCTCACAGGTGTTGGCAGATATACAGAGTGTTAGGCCCACCCACGTTCTCAATGCTGCTGGAGTGACGGGTCGACCCAACGTGGATTGGTGTGAGTCTCATAAACCTGAGACAATCCGCACTAATGTTGTTGGCACGCTAACTTTGGCAGATGTTTGCAGAGAGCATGGGCTTTTGATGGTGAATTTTGCTACTGGTTGCATTTTTGAGTATGATGATGCTCATCCATTAGGTTCAGGCATTGGATTCAAGGAAGAAGACAAACCCAATTTCATTGGTTCCTTCTATTCAAAAACCAAGGCCATGGTAATTCCTTTCATCCTTCTTACTTCATTTTATTAGCTTCAAATTTTGCAAATAGATCATAGATCAACCAACTTTTTTTCCTTTCTCCGAACCAGGTCGAAGAACTTCTGAATGAATATGACAATGTGTGCACCCTCAGAGTCCGAATGCCAATATCATCTGATCTGAGCAATCCACGGAACTTCATCACGAAAATTGCAAAATATGACAAAGTGGTCAATATCCCCAACAGCATGTCCATATTGGATGAGCTGCTACCCATTTCCATTGAGATGGCTAAAAGGAACTTGAGGGGCATATGGAACTTCACAAACCCAGGTGTTGTGAGCCATAATGAGATCCTCGAGATGTACAAGAAGTACATCAACCCTAACTTCAAGTGGGTTAATTTCACGCTAGATGAACAAGCCAAGGTAATCGTTGCCCCTCGTAGCAACAATGAAATGGACGCCTCCAAACTGAAGAACGAATTCCCTGAGTTGTTGTCTATTAAGGAATCGCTGGTCAAGTATGTTTTTGAACCCAACAAGAAAAGCTTCACTGCTTGAGTCGCATATAACCCCATTTGATACCAGTAAGAAGAGATCTTTGCCTGATGCACAAGTCCGCTTTTCCATTACAATAACGTCTAAAAATTCTTGTCATTGTTTTTCATAGTGTCCTTTTTATCCTTTCCATTAATTTATAATTTGCGATATCTAGTGTTACTTATAGTCTGTCCAGTGTGGAAATGAGCTCCAGAAGGATATATGCTACGCTTATGTCTCCTGCAAGTTTAGAGTTGTGTAATATATAGTAAGATTTTAATGCATCTCCAGTTTTACTAATCTTTTCAAAGTTTTTCATCTGATTCACCGGCTTATACTGTGACTGATCGATATACCATCATCTTGCTTTACTCAATAAGCTAGTCTCATTTTTCTCAACCATTGTCGCGTTATTTGGGAATCTGTTTTGTTGCTGATCTTCAAACATTAAAGCTTGTGACTGAAAAAGCCATTTCTGAATCAAAGAAAACTTTTTAGCTTCTGTTAAAAGTAAGTTGACTGAAAATTTGCATTCTAAGCGCTGATACTTTGGCAATAGTTGATCCTATGAAATTAATCAAGGGGTGCAAACCACTTGAGCTAACCTCAAAGCTATAACTAGCTAGCTTGATGATCACCAGCATTCAAAAGTACAGTTGAAAACCTTTTAAGAAGATGGATTTGTGAATTTATAGTATCTATCATTTTTTTCCCTCAATGGGTACCTGAATCAATCCACCCCACAGTTGGGATGGATTGTTGTATCACTATCACATTTGAATCCTCAGTTTGTGATTTTCAGAATTTGGACATTGGAGTCGTAATCCTAGCTCTCAATGGAGTTTACCCCCCCACCCCCCACAAAATAAAAAAATAAATCCTAGCTAGCAGAATGGAGCGAAGTTATTTTATTTCCATAAAATAAGTTGAAGATATTTCATCTGCCAAAAGACAATGTATAGTTCCAACAAGAAAGGATAGGAAAAAGTGAGATGATTTGTGGAGATTGAAACCAAGAATTCCCTCAGTATATGATATATTCTCATTAGTTCTTCCAAAATCCCAAATCCACTTTTAAACCTTGAACTCTAATCATTTAGGAGTATTGACAAGAATCTTACAAAAGGCATTAATATTAGACAGAAGACCAATTATCCCATCACAACATCCATGGAAACACAGGAGAAATCATGAAATTTTTCTTTGCTGATCAAAAGCAAAACACGGCGAAATCCGAAATACAAAACACAGGAAGCCAAAACTTATTCACAAAGGGTCGATACATCGATTATATATAATTATAATTCAGCAGCCAAGCTGTGTTGTTCCACACTCCCTAATACAATGTTTCTTTCCTCTCCCTTTCTGACTTTTTTGTTCATTCAGGATTGCATGTGCATATACAATCTGGAACACTGTAAATCTCGTCTCAAAAGACCTCAATCTACCCTCCCTTAGTTTCCAAAATTGTATTCAAAAAGGAAAAAAAAACATGCACTTAGAAACAGAGAAATTTGGAGCAGAGAAAGTTGTTCTGATTTGTTTAGATGGTGTAAGGAGCGGGCTTGGGCAAGTCCTTGACAATGCCACACAGCTGGGTGTTGTCCGGTACGTTGTATTCGTCCCTAAGGGATCGTGCCGGCGAGAGGACGCTGAGGTAGAGCTGCTGTCCCAAGTATGCATTCTCCCACATCTCTGACCTAAGGTTCCACATGCCGGCGTTGTCCAACGTTGTCATGATGGCCGCCCACGAACCGGGGTACACGTGGATGTTGTGCCTGCTCACCGCGTCCAGTAGGTTGTAGTTCTTCCTCTTCTCCGGGCTCCACTTCCCTGGCTCGATCGCCACTGCGAAGAAGGAGTACCCGTCCAGGTGCCACGTCTGAATCGTCTTCTCGGGGTTCTCGAAGATTATCTCCACGAAGTTGCGGAAGGTTCCGTTGACGATGTTTGGGGCCACAACGACCTTGTTGTTTGATGGCTCGGGTGCATCCTGCATGAGGTTGTACGCGAACACTTTGTCCGGGACTTCGAAGTACTCAGCGAGCTTCAATGGTGTGGCGGTGGAGTCAAGGTGGGAAACACCGTTGACGGTGTAACGGAGCTTGCCGTCCACAAGAGCCTTGGAGTTCACCAGCTTGATGGTGCGGGTGATGTTGATCTGGCCGTAGTGGTAGGAGCCTTGAGGGTTGGGACGGGCAGCGCTGGCTGTGAGATTCCAACGGAAGGAGCGGAACTGGTTGACGGACCAGGCAATGGCGCCGGTGGGAGTCTCCGGTGGGGGTGGTGGGAGTTCAGGAGAGGCAGGCCCCTTTCCGTTGGCGTAACGAAGGATGCCAACGGCAGTGATCGGCTTCCTACTGAACCTGCTAGAAACAACCGCGTAGTAGTCCTTAGGTTCTTGGTTGGCGGTGACCAGTGCAGAGAAGCACTGACCAACGTGCACGTCGAGGGATTCGTAAACGTTCTGGACGGTGTGGGAACCCTCCATCTCCACCAGCTTCAAGGAGTGGCCCTGGATCCTAAAGTTGACGGAGGTCTTGAGTCCAACGTTGCAAACCCTGTACCTGTAGGTTTTGCCTGCCTCCATGGTGAACAAGGGTTCGGCATTGACGCCGACCTTGCCAGACTTGCCGTTGATGTGGACGCCATCAGGCCTGCCGAGGGAGCGCCCGCTGTCCAAGAGCTTCTTGAGAGATTTGTGTCCCCTGGCGAACCAATCCCCGACAACCAAACTGTAGTCGTCGGCGGGGGTATCAAAGGGGACAGGGATGAGATCACGGCTCATGACCTGCAGGGGACCGAACCCACCAGCTGCCCTGTGAAGAGCGGTGGTGGGGAAGTAGTAGTAGCTCCCGATCTGATCCTTGACCTGGAAATGGTAGGTGAAGTTGGCACCCGGCAGGATTGGGCACATGGTTCCGGGGGTACCGTCTTGCCAAGAGTTCTTCCTTTGTTGAATGCCGTACCAGGTCAGGAGGAATGGCTCGTCGAGCTCGTTGAACACGTTGACGACGATGTTGTTGTTGGAGGTGCAGTTAATCCTAGGACCGGGGAATTGGCCGTTGATGAGGATGCCTTGCTGGGGGACGCCCAAGGGGGAGATTGTGCCGTAGGTAATATGCCATTCGAAGAACAGGTAGGGATCCTCGGCCTGAACCACCGCCGGACCAACCCAAAGGCACGATAACAAAGCAACAGCCACCACGAACGAAGCGCGACCCATGACTACCTGGCTCTCACCTCTTTAATTTCCTTAGGAATTTTTTTTTCTTTTTTTCCCTAAATTGTGTTCTTCTTCTTGTTATTGTCTGTACAAGAAGAAGAACAATGGGAGAATGTCTTATTCCGGCACTGAGATGTTTCTGTCATGCCATCATCTCTTTTTATACACAACTTGAATGGTCTCAATTACAACCTCCTTAACAAAAACTCCCGCGAATGGCTCTGCGGCCCGCCCTTCTTTCTTGCACCTCCCATCGCGGCTTTCCTTTCGTTCCAGTTTGTTTCGATTTCCCGAAAACTATTCTCTCTTTCACTCGCCACAGCATTTACGTGGACGGAATTCAGTGATTTTTGGATCGAGCAGTCTATTTTTGGAGTAGTCTGTTGATAGTGTGATTCGGTCCGAATTAGCAAACTCTCTGACCGAGTTCTCCTACGTACAAGGCAAACATGTAGCCATTGAAAAATACATTCAAAAGAATTCACAATTTGCTTTCCTTTTCTTTTTTCTGTTCACTATTTACTATCCACAGACCAAAATTTCACTGAAATTTTACGGTCAGCTCCTAGAATTGGTTTGGGGGCCGAGCAAGTTCTGTTAAAACTTCCTATTCAGCGCTCCTAGAGTACTCTTGACCATTTTTTATTATTAGAAAATACTCCCGACCATTTATGTTGCTGAATTTTGAGTAGGGACATTGTCATTTATTTTTGTTGGGTGGATGGAAGACGAGCAATGACCAATATTGTGTGCTTGAGATATTTTATTTCTAAAGAGTACCGCATAGGCAATGTCACATGGTACTCTGGCAGTATTGAATAAATTGGCCGTGTTCCTTCCGCCAATTCTTTTGGCAATTTCATTAACTAGACAATCAACTAGGGTAAATACAACGAGAGCAATTGAGCAGAGAGAGAGAGAGAAGATTTTCATTTTTGTTCCAGTTTTGCATAGTCCAAGTGACGAGAGAGACGATACATTTATTTTGTAAAAAAGACCCAAGTATATCCGGGGAGAAATTTTCTTAGAAATAACTTGAGTTTAATACATATCAATAAATTTGTCGAAAAAAATGCTTATCAATAAAGTTCCCTCGTGGAAAAAAGGGAATGAGAAAGTTAATAGTGATTTTTGTAGCAAAAAAAACGCAAGTCTAATAATGCCATGCTAAAAATGCATCCAACCAATTCTCCTAAGAAGAATATATTTCAAACTCCTAATTTCACCACAAAAAGAACAGAATACAAAATCAAGACATCCATCCTATAGCAATCCATTTTGATGAGCAAATTTTCCAAAGAACAATAGTACAACGCAAACTCGTAATTTCAACAAAAGAACTAGTATAGAATACAAAATCAAGAGATGTTCTATCATGTAGCTAGCCATTTTAATCTTCATAGATGCTCGCAATCAGCCAACTACACCAACGACCATGATCGAAGAAAAGCAGCACAAAATACCAGCAGAAGACTACAAGAAGAACATCTGAACCATCTCCCTAAAGCTCATCGCCTGAGTGCGAACATCACCTGTAAGAAGAAAAATACACGTACTTATGACTGTGAGAAACTAAACCCAAAACAGAATTCAATCTCAGTTATTAATTTGAAAGTTCAACTTCAAGATTCCCAAATCGAATTTCTATTTTCCACGGGCAAGAAAGTGGGCAGCCAACACAAGCGTATACAAGGCAAGAGGACAGCAAAGACAGAGAGGTGAAAACTAAAGCTAGATGGATTTTCTTAATCCTTCATTGGAAACACGTTGATGGAAGGCTTTTTTACAATAATTTTCCTCTCATGTTGTGGCTGCAGATTCAGATTGCAAACTCATCAAACACTTAAAGGCACTTCAATGGGACATCTTGTCAAACATCATATAGTTGAAGACCCAATTTACTCGATACCCAGAAACACCATACCAGATCATTGCTTATAAACATGTCAAAATAGTAACATTGGGTATACACAATTTTACTCTGAAATAAGACTTTGGTAAGAACAAAATAATTGAAGCCTTACACATCATGTGTTAGGAAAGTGCCTTAAATTTGAAAACTTCCTTGTTGGACTAATTTTAGGGGTTTTCTTATAAAACAGAAACCTGGGGTGAGTACTAGGGTTTGTCCCTTTTGAGTCATGACATCATGCTACCAAGAACTAGATGCTTCTCTGTCTCTATTGCGCATGAGCTTGAGAGATAGAAAACTACGCAAGGTACAACACATGAAACATCAATACTGATGTTCTTTTGGGCTAAAACATGTACCATCGTTACTGACCAGTAAAAACATGCCTTTGTTCTAAGTATTTTAGATGAGATTTTTGTCGAAATTTCCATTGTGTACCCATTTTAAACTATCACGTTATTACATTATTTAAGAGGTGATTCGAGGAAAACGGAAGTGCGCTCCTACGCACCAGCTGAAAAGCTCTTTCCCCTTCTAATAGAAAGAAAGTATGCTTCATAGCTCCAACCTAGTAAAGGGGTGTTGATGCCCTTCGTATAGGTTGAGTTGCTGGATATGGGATCCTCATAGTAGGTTGGGCCAACATCCAGCCCAGAGGGGGCAATCTTTAGAAACAACAGGTCGCGCCCTAGGAGTAGGAGTAGCACAAAAGAGGGATTAGCATTATTGACCCAATGATATACCACTAACATGGCAACATCTTCCTCGTTGGGCTCCGCGCACACTGGGAAAATGCTAACGTGGCAGGAAACCGGCCACTAGTTAGAAAGCTCCACTACGGTATCCAGAGGGCTATTACAGTCAGGTGTGAAGAAATTACCCCCAATTTGTAAAGTACCCCTATTAGGCTATTCCTATTTAGGGAGTTAAGGCGAAAAATGGCTTGATGAATCGTTCTATGTGGTGATCATACCTTACCATCAGAAAGCATAGTTAAGCATAAAATGTAGTAATCGATGTTCTCTTAAACATCTAAACTTCAAGAGATGTGAGGCCATGAGAGTAATGCCATTCCCCATTGCTTGTCCGAATACAGGACCTAATTTTGGGCGTAATATTGCAAGTGGTTGCTCTCATTTTGAATTAAGAAACTGCAGTATGGTCAGACCCTTGAATTGAAGGTTACGGTGCTGGTACTTAAAATAGGAAGTAACAAGGGAAATATTTTAGGAGCAATACAATTTTCTTGATAATACTACTACTCAAGATAATGAACCAACTATGCAGTAATGCAGGTGCGAATCTAAAGTAGCTTAGACATGACCCTCAAGATGTCAGCAAGGTTTCAGCATTTGCACTTCACTACGAAAGAAATAATGTATAACAAGAAACTGAAGAGGATGCAGTTGCAACTAGTAGCTATGAAACTAGTCCTTGTTAAAGAGATACAAATTTGCAACAAGGAAACCTAGAACCTACAGCAGGAAACCGAGATCAGCATACATGGTGTAGGGTGTTTCTTTCGGGCTTTCACTTGGGGAAGAGAGCTAAAAATAACTTACCTAGGTGTCACCACTAAACTAGTCATTCCTCCTCTAATGCATCGTCGCTGTCCATTCCTCCTTCGTCGTCATTCTTCTTGAAGTTCCCACATACATTACACTCCATCACACTCGACGGAGTGCCATTCGATGGAGGCAGAGGTGCCAATGTGCCCCAACAATTCTCTCTATTGCACATGTACCTCAAGAAGAAATACGCGTGGGGAAAGTCAATCTCCTCTCCTTCTTCTTTAACCCCATCATCCTCATCCACCATAAGTTCATCATTATCCTCCTCCATCGCCTCCTCCTCCTCCTCCTCCTCCTCCTCTTCGTTATCCGACCAGTTCGCCTCCACATTACACCGATCGCAAGTGCAAGTAAAACCATAATCCTCCTTCAATCTCCGCTGCCTCTCCGAATACTTGAGATTCACCGGAAAATAACTCAAACATATCTCCCTCCCTTGAGGAACATCGTGAATCACCCTCACAACTACATCCGTGTTACAAATACTTCCATTAGCAGCAGCACCAGAAGTATTACAATCCACATAATCAAACCTACAAGCATTCGGTAAACAATCATGGTTAAAAAACGAAGCATTCGGGTATATGCCGTAAGCCCTAACGGACCTCTCCCCTTTATCCCCAAACGGCTCCATCAAACCGAACGCGTTCGCCCTGTCCTTCGCCAGCAATGCCGCCGTCACCTCCACTGTAAAAAAACTCATCACTTGCTCGCCGTCACAGAGGGAAGTGATGAGAGAGTGGAGGAAGACGGCGTCGGCGTCCGGCCGGCAACCGGACCATCCACCATCAAGGCCCAAGACTCTTTGGAAATCGGAAGGGGAAACCCTGGAGAGATTGTACGCGGCCACGAGGAACCGGGCCTGGACCTGGAGCTCTTCGGTGCGCAAGGGAGGGGAGTTTCGGAGGCGGGTTAGGGTTTGGCAGGCCCAGGGGGTGTGGGAGGATTGGAGAGCGGTGGACAGGCAGGCGGGGCTGCAGAAGAGGGCGGAGGAGGAGCAGAGGGGGCAAGGGAGGGCGGAGGGAGGGTCAGGGTTCGGCAGGGTTTTGAAGCAATGGGAGCAGTAAACGGCGCCGCCGCGGCGCGGGTTTAGTGGGAGGGCGGAGTAGAGGAGGACGGGGGAGTCTTTGAGGACGATTTCGCCGGCTTTTAGGGGCTTTGATGCGATTACTGCTCGACCTCTGCCTTGGATATGGGTTACGGTGGTGTTCTGAACGCCGCCGTGTTCCGCCGTTGTTGACATGAGTCGAGTTGTTTGCGTTGTGGGGTTTAGCTGGACTTCGCCGCCGCCGCCGCTGCCGCTGCGAAGGCCAAGTAGAGTGTGGAAGATGAATTGCAGTGGCACTCCTTGTTTTCTTTTGAAATAACGCTTCGATTCCTTTGTTTACTAGAATGCCACCAATAGTCCTTCCGTTAGGAAGATGTATCGGATTTCTGTCCCTCTGTTAGTGGACCGTGAGTTGGACAAACAGAAAATTGTACGAGATCAGCCAAATGGTTTGTTTTTGGGAATTTATAATGTCATTTTCCAAATTTATAATACCACTCTCAAAGGGGAGTGCGGTTATCAATTTGGAGAGTGACATTATCAATCCCTATATGAAATTGTAGGAGATCAGCTAAATGGTTTATTTTTTGAAATTTATAATGTCACTTCCCAAGTTTATAATACCACTACCAAAGGGGGGTGCGATTATCAATTTGGAAAGTGACATTATCAATCCCTATATGGAATTGATTTTGCCACTACTGGGGAGTGCCATTATCAATGCCCTTATGTTTTTGTTCTTATTTAATTTTTTTTTTATATTTGTTAGGTTTTTTGTGAATTCTTTGTTATGATGAGAAGATTTTAAAAAGTAAAAAATTACTGCCAAAACCTATATTTTTTTTGAATAAAGACAAAAATAAGTTAATAAGTCAAATTTTTTGTCTTTATTAAAAAAATTAGATTTCAGTCATAATTTTTTACATTTTAGATTTCTCTCGTCATGACAAAATAATAATCCACAAAAAATTAACAAATAACTAACAAATGCAAATAAAATTTGAATAAAGACCAAAAAAAAAACCATTTGGCTTATTAAGCCAAACAACACGTCTGTTTCAAAAATACCAAAAAAGAAAAATTAGTCAGTAAACGTTGAAAAAACCCTATTTAATGTCCAATTTGGCCAAGTGGTTCAGGCGTGCACCATGGTGGTTGGAACCCTTGCACTAGAGTTCAAAACTTGTTTGTACCATTTTGTTTCATTTTTTCAAGACTCCTGTCATCACTCTTTCATTTCAAGTTTTTGCATAAATTCCTACAATTCAGCCGGCTAAAAGTGTTTTCAACCGTTCGAATTAAAAAATAAATTCCTAAAAAAATTCGTTTTGAATTCGAACCGATAATTACTAAGATAGACAATTGAAATACTTATTACAAATTCCCTGAATCCTGTTTAAAGAGTGGGGTGATAGAGACGAGGGATAGGGGGATAATAGTACAGGAGATTTGAGTCCAGAGATAGAGATTTTGAGGGTGATTCGGATGGTGAAAAAAGTATTTTCTGAAAAGAAAAGTAATTTTAAATTTAAAAATTATATATTTATGTAAATAATTTTTCTACTAATATGGATCTTATTTGATAGATCTCATTGAGATGTTTTATACGGTGTAAAAAAATTAAAAATTTATTTTTTATTTTCATTACATTTAAATTTGAAAATTTAAAAAATGAATTTTTATAAAAGGAAGGTAAACGCGGAAATTTGTCAGATGATGCATTTAAAAATATCAGAATTCGGACGCGGCATTAATACGCAAAAAAAATCACTATTCTCAATACTTATATGGAGTACTATTTAGGCTGGGTTCTAGAACCCAAATAAGTTCTTATTTTTTTTTCAATAATAAGAGTTGTTTCATAAAAATAAGAAGAAGGTACTATCCTTTTCAGAATTTATATTGGTACCAATGGGCACCGGGGAAGGAAATCGTACCGACAGTTGCGCCGGGCTATCTCCCGCCACCAGACGCTCGATTTGAGCCGTCCAAAAATTCTATAAAAAAAACCCGAGGGGATTTACACGAGAATCAATGGCATCTGAGGTGTGTAGGGTACTTGATCCAAGCATCCCTTTTCGTGTATGTAAAAATCATATATACACGAAGAAGGGGTGCTCGGATCAAGAATTACACACCTCTGATGCCGTTGATTCTCACTTGGACCCCCTCGGTTTTTTTTTTTAGAATTTTTGGACGGCTCAGATCGGCCATCTGATGGCCGGAGACAGCCTGGCTTAGCCGTCGGTACGATTTCCCTCCCCGGCGCCCATTACTCATTGCACAACTCCTTATTTTTAAGAAGGAATTTCAATATCAAAAATCATGTACTTACGCAAATAATTTTTTTATCAATATAGATCTTATTTGATAGATCTTATTAAGATCTTTAATACGGTGCAAAAAAAAATGAATTTTTTTTCATTTACATTACTTTTGAATTTGAAAATGTGAAATAATTTTTTTTTTTTGGATTTTATGGAATGATCCTTCTTATTTTTTTAAAATTTTTTTTAAAATAAATACTTATTTTTTAAAATGGTTTCCGGAACGGAGCCTTGGTAAAATATAAGCAGACTACAATTTTACCCCAATGTAAATTCACTCGTTCCGGGTGAATATGCCGCTAACATTAAAGATTTGCAACTTATTCTGGCTGGTGGCATTTCTGCATTTTTTTTATTCTCAGAGGGTGGCCTTTCACTTTTATAATTTCAACTAGGGTGAGCAAAAAATTTGTCAAACCGCGAATTTAGTTCAAACTAATTCAAATCGAAAGGTTTGGTTCGGGTTTTTAGTAGTAAGGTTTAAAAAAATTAGAAACCGCGTGGGAAAATGACAGCCAATGACGTATTTTAATGATTAATACCCTCCAAGGACATGCTGAGAATATTTGTTAATGTTGAAAATATTCTTGGCGAGTATTAATTATTGAAACACGTCCTGGGCCGTCATGTTCCCAAAGCGCATTATATGGTTTGGTTTATGGATTAATGTTCACGGTTATGATTCTAAACCGATCCGAACTGTATATACATATAATTTAATTATGATTCACCTAATAAATATGAAAGCTGTAACCAATTACTTTTCCAATTATTGATCTTATTAAATTAACAACAATATTTAATTTTTCTTTTTTGTCAAGATAATTTAGATTAAACTTTTATATATCACAACTAATTCCTAATTTCTTATGATTATTACTTTATCATATACAAAAAACTCATGGAATCACCAAATCAGTCAACTAACTTACACTGTCCAATTCCTAAATTTCTCTAAATTCTATTTCTATAATTCTTTCACTAGCAAGACTTGAGGCAATTGTGATATTCTACTCTTAATTAGTAGGTTGATGTTAGTGTGTTTTAATTATTTGAATGAAATTGATTTTAATACAAATTTTTTTTAAATTTATCTTTATAACTGTAAGTACTTTAAATATTTTTTGAAAATGATAGTTTAATTTAAAACAAACCGTGATACTTTAATGGTTTGAATTGAATTGATTTTATGCAATTATGATTTGGGTTGGTTCTATAAATTTATAATTTGTAAATATTGATTTGATTCTTATTTTATTATAAAATCCGGACTATACACTCCCCAAATTTCAACCAGATCCAAATCGAATTTCAAATGGGAGCATAGAGCTTAGAGCTCACCGACTGTTCCCCGGTGTCCACCATCATCATCATTCTCTCTCTCTCTCTCTCTCTCTCTCTCTCTCTCTCTCTCCTCGCTACAACATTGACGATGGCCGTATGGTTTCTCGTCTTCTTCTCCGTCCTCTCTGGTTTGGCCTCTGCAGATGCACAAAGTAATGTTTCTACCCCCTCTCTCTTAACTTTTCCTCATTTGTCTTTTCCTAGCGAGATTGTAATCTACTTACTGGCATTACAGATTTGGAATACGTAGATGTTGATCTGGTTACGAGCATTGTTAAATCTGGTAGTTCATCTCTTACAATACTGTAATAAATGTAGTTATTGCTGTTGCCTATTGCTAGGAGGACCTTCCCTCTGTTTGGACACAGATTCAGACTCTTCCACTGCATTTATTGCATTTTATGAGGGTTGTTATACAACTATAGTACTGTAGTTGACGTCAATTGGACGAAGCTCTTATAAAACAAGTTTCAATACAAAGGTTATTTGTAACGCCCTCTCACATGACGTGGGTCCCATGTATGTACTGGCCTCACCTCTTGGGCCGAGCTTTTGTATTGGCCTAACAAGCACCAGGATTCGTGGAGCTAGGACAGACCGAACCAGGTTGGAGAGGTTTTGACCCGGATCAAGATGGAGAGTCCGCACATTAACTGGGGACAGTTTGGTCACATGGCCGACACAAGACACTTGATGCATATTGCATAACGTCATTCCAAGAAGCGGTTAGGGCTTGAAGGCTAAGCTACATCACTCTATATAAAGTGCTCTATATAAAGTACAGGTCTAAACCCTCGGAGGTGCATTGGAAACTGTTCACTTTAGCTTTGTACTTTCCTCTCGTTGATTGGAGACAGACATAGGCATTGGAGCGCCTTTCGGTTGACTCCAGCCGGTTAGGGCCGTTCGGCACTAAAGGTGTTATGTCTTGCAGATTAGGCTCAGGAAGTCCAAGTTTAATTCAGATCTGAACTCGAGACCCACTCAAAGAGATCCATATTAAACACCACCCCTTAAATACAGTGACTCAGTTTAGTAAAACTAAATGATTAGGACCTTTTTTTAGCTATTTCCTTATTTTTTGCCCTCAAATTAAATTAAAAGAATTAACTTTTATTAAATTCAAATCAGTTTTATCACTCAGGACTGATTTTGAAGACACTAGGGATGAAATCGGTTTGGTTTGGTTCAGTCGGTTTTTCCCCACTTTTTGCACTGAACCGACTGGGTCGGTTTTTGGATATCTCACACTGACACCGACTGATTCTTAGGAATAACCGTTCGGTTTGGTTGATGGTTGGAACGGTTTGGTAGGTTCAGTCGGTTTTAAAGAGGAAAAAATTGTAGCAGATGGAGGAGAAAATGAGACTACTCATAACAGCTCTGAGCAAGAAATGATAACGCAAAAAGCAGCCATAAATGACACAAACCAAATAAAAAATGAAATTGACAGAAGAAAATAACAAAAAGATCTTGAACAAGGACGATTTCAAACCTCTTGAAACATAAAATTGGTTGGGATCTTGGCTTCTAGAATGAGATGAGCAGCCAACAGGTGAGATTCGTATGGATTTGTGGATACAAGAAAGTGGGTCGTCGTCTACCGGCGGAGAGAGAGAGAGATGGTCTACTGGCGGAGAGAGAGAGACTGTGAGAATAGGCAGGAGAAGATAACAGAGAACAGGTTAGATTAGGTTTACTTTTCATCTTGCTTGTCGGTGAATGGTTTGAATGGCAGGGATTAGTTTTTGGCCAAGTGGATGAACGGATAAGATCTGACCTATGGCATGTGGGTACATTAATAATCGGTTCAGTGGAATCGGTTTGTTTTTCCTGTAAAACCGAAACCGAACCAATATGTGATTTTTTGACTCTTTCAAAACCGAACTGAACCGAGGTGACAGTAAAACCAATCGAATTTCACATAAATGGTTTGGTTCTGTTTTTCGGTTTAAATTTTCATCCCTAGAAGACACCCACATGGCCACATCATGTGGCATTGGTATACTTCCAGGTTTTGTAGTGGTCTAAATTTATTGGAAATGCCCAACTTATATTCCAAACAAATGCTTTAAGAAAATTTGTGCCCTTCTTTTTGGCACAATGTCAGCACATAAATTTCTAGCTTCGTTCAGCTGAATTTTTATGTCCTCTGAAAAGATGATAGCATCATCACTGGACGAAAGGGCCTAAAGGCTGTTCTTTATATACCTAGCCTTCGGAAATAGAAGTGGTTCATGTTGTTTCTAAATGCAATTCAAGATTTCGTTGGCATCATGTTGGCGATTTCCCACACCGACCAAGTGACAGAACTCTTGTGGATGCCGAGAGATTGAAGATAATTTGCTCGAAAAATATTCATGTTGCGTGTTAAAACTTCCTTCTTTATTGGGTAACCATACTGTTTTCCTTTGGGAACTGTAAACTATGCAGAAAACTATGTGCGCAATGAAGATGTAGCGGTGTAGTTGGTTATCACATCAGTTGCTTATCTGAAAAAGTATAATTTTCGGGGAAATTATTTACAGATTTTTCTGCTCAGAACTCTCATCTTATCCACAATTTATTGTGCAATAGAAATATATAAGTGGGCAATGGGAAGAAGGTCCCCCCTCTAGTCAGTGTATTCTGTTGAAGCTGATTAAGAGATAAGAGCTTATACTTGTGAGACTGCATTTCCATTTCTCTCATACTTTGGATGGTTAGAACTCAGAATTTTGGTTTATGAAACACAAATCAGTTCCTTTGTTGTAGCCGTAAGGCACATAACCAACATTCCTTTGGCCATCTTGTCCTTTTGGTGCTTTTGATTTTGTTCAAACCGCTCCATTACATGGTAAACTATTTGTTTAGAAAAAAAGTCCGCATGCCTATACCACTGTACGTAGACAACATTTTCTCATTCATTTCAGTCGGGGCCGCTTCTAACCTCTAGAGATGCATCTTTTTTTTTTTTTACATGTTCTTGTTCAACTTCCTCTCAAATGAAATAATCAGCTATATACAAATGAACTCCTAACTGAATGGTTGACCAGATTGCGACTATTGCTTTTAGCTATTTTTATGTCTGGCACACGGACTAGATTATTGCTAATGTTACAGATGTTATGCTTTTCCATGGTTGACGTATGTGAATCATCTTAGCTTTCTTATGTCTGGTTCCAATCGCAACCTTTTACTTCTATCTCCTTAGCGAGACCAAGTCTGTCTCATAATGTTGGTAATTTTGGACAAAAATGCATCTTCGCTTGTTGTGTAGTATGATATTTTCTAGGGGCAGTGGGCAGAGATCTTGCCTTCATGAAATTATTGGCTTCTTTTATTTTGTTATTTTCCCATGGCCCTGGTGGTTACATATGTAGATTGGCCTTTTTCCATTTCTACTCTATCTCATCTAAAATGTTGATGTTTATCATCCAACTAATACTGTAGATGCAGAGATCTATCACCAGTTGTTAGTACTAGATAGCTGAATTGTTCTAGTTCTGTCCCTTCTTGAAGTTCGAGTCTGGCAGTTTTAATGGAAAACTAAAATGTGATTGTTGCATGTCTGCAAGTCTTCTTAAATCTGCAGTTTATGATCGTTATATGACAGTGAACAAACATGTGCCTTGCTGTTTTTCTCATCCTATGTAGAATTCATCTTTCAATATTCGCTTTCGCCACATTATTTTATGAGTAAAGGTATTGAAACATGTTTTTGATTCCGAACTCCTATACATGGACACAATGCTGTATATTCTAGAAATGTTCCTGTCTTTTCCATTGTTTTTTGGGTGAGGATTCAGTTTACCATTATTCATGCTCAGCCTCTAACCGAGTTACTGTTTTGCTGCCGTTGTCCATGAAAAAACAACAGCCGCAAATGTGACAAATAACCCAGCAGACAAGCTGGTCGCTATACTCAACAGTAACAGAACTGCAGAAAAGGAATCCTCTCTCTTTGACAATCCCGGATTAGCATGCCTAGCTCTGCAGTACATCAAAGCATACAGAGGTGATTGCAGTGAAGTGGGGGGACCCAACGCAGAGGCACCTCCCGATGCTGTCTTCGCCCAAACTTTTGCCCCAAACTGCGGCGTCGAGGCTTCAAGCCTTGCTCCAATCACCGGTCGTCTACTCGGGTGTGAGACGAAGTACGTGCAGCCACCGGAAGCGTTTTCAAATATCCTGGTAAACGACAATAAGAGCTTGGAAATACTCTACGACTCGAACCACACGGAAGTGGGTGCCGCGGTGAGTGGGTCTGATGGCGGGTCTCCCTATTTCTGGTGCGTTTTGTTCAGCAGTGGCGAAACCAACAGCAGCTTCCTTTTGGAGGGAGGTGTCGCGAAGGATACCCGACCCGGATGCTTCAGCGGTGCCAATGATGATTGTAGTGGTGGTGCTGGTGGCTGGTCAAGAACTCCTCCTCCTGTCTGGAAATTTGCTGTTGGAGCTTCCATTGCACTGGGCTATGCCTTGGGTTTATGACCATGGCGAATGTGGGTTGTTATGGCTTGATTTAAGGGATCGGCCTCATTGTGATGTTGTATTTGATTGGCTACGCCTTGTAATTTGTTCTCTGCAATTTACTTCCCTCTTCCAGTGCAAGAATTCGAGATCTTTTGGTCAATGTGTTTTTATTATTTTTTAAAGCCAACCCCTCCAAATTAAGATTATGAGAAATTTGGACCAACGCCTGCAGAGTATGAAAAATTACATGCGGCGTCCACAGGATTTGTGTAGATACCAGAAATTCTTGATGACATCATGAAAGCATGACTTAACAATATCTTCTTCTTCTCCTTTTATTTTTTGGGTAATTTACACCAATCTCCCTTAAGGTTTCGGACAAATAACGTGGGTGAGTTTGATCCACTATTTGTCTTTAGTTACATTTGTCGATTTTAAGTAAACGACCTCAAAAGTAATTTTGTGTAGCTCCCATTTTACACGTAAGTTTTTCCTTAAATTACCGTGCCCTTAGGGGTGATAAACGAGTCAAACGAGTCAAGCATGTAGTTGATCAAGCTTAGTTTGATAACATAACGAGCTTCAAAAATATGTTTGTTTAGCTTGTTTATAAGATGAGGTAGTTGCAAACAAGTTTTAATCAAGACAAAATACGAGCTAATCTCAAGTAGCTTGACTTGAAATTTTAACGAGTTTTAGAAAATGTTCAAGCTTGGTTTGCTTACATAACAAACCAACATTGAACAAGTTTTTAACGAACGAACACAAACTTATACTCGAGTAGCTTGATTCGTTTAGCAACTCTACGCACCGCCCTTTGGCCCTTAAGCAATTAATTTCCTTTGCAACAACTAATCAATTTACTCTCCAACCAATTTAGTTCAAAAAACCCTTAATTCCTTCGGTACGAATTCACTACGGGGCAAAATGAGAGTTACATAAAGGGGGTTTGCCACACAATGATTGTCCCCTCACTCATAAGAAAGGTTGTCACGCACTCGTTGTCTCTCGTATTTTTTCCAAGATAACAAAAACTAAATAAATTCAAAGTTCTTAAATTTATGCGTATTTTCATTCTAAGCTACAAATTTTAGATGGGGACTATTTTAACACAAAGTGCAAAAATTTTCCAAGATAACAAAAAATAAATAAATTCAAAGTACTAATCTCTTTTTCATGTAAACTACAAATTTGAGATAGGGAATTACTATTTTTATACACTAAGTGCAAAGAGCCGAGGAGTTTTGCCAAGCGGATAAAAGAAAGCAAATAAATATTTGTCTCAATACTCGCACTCGCCAACTAGTTGATTGGATAGGTTTTGAACGACATTTTCACATTCGTGATCTTGCCCGTGCCCGCTTAATATATGACCTACTAGGTTAAAATAGACTATTTGACGGGCTCTAGGGTTCAGTCAAAATTGCGAACCCGAATCCGATAATCAACATGCCTTGCTGAATCGCCGCCGATTTCCCACTAGCCCTATACCGTCACCCATTTATCGCCCCTTCAATTCCAACACCGAAACTCCTTTTGTTTCCCCCACCCCCCCTGAATCCGATACACGCATAACCGCTCCTTGATTCAGGGCCACTCACCGGCATCGCAATTTCGGGCTCAAAGTTTTCGTTTAATCAGAGTAAGATTTTTTCAAATCCGTTTGCTTTTTTTCGTGTTTCTCATCAGTAAAATCCGAAAGTTCTCAACTTTGTGTTCTTGGGATTTAACTTCCTCTGTCTCTGCGTGTTTTGTGTTAATTTTTTCCTCCAAATCAATAATAGTACACTGGAACACCATGTTTATTTAGTTTATTGCTTTTTGGGTTTGTTGGATCAGTCATTTGCTTCTGGATTTCACATGCTCACGCTGTTCTGTCGATGAAAATCCAGAGTGCCCGTGGCAAGGTTTTCATATGCTTATCATATGTACTAGACGCTACGGCACACACGATGCGTGTGTAGAATGTAATTCGTGTTATGCCAAAGATGTGAAGAGGAAAATCTTGAGTTTCGATTAATCTGTAATGAAATCTGAGTGGTAGAAAAGAGGGGAGAAAGATATTTGGGGTGACAGTTTTTTTTCTTTTCTTATTGGCTGTTTGTTTGAAGTGGTAAAAAAAAGTGTGAGCCAGCCTCAAAATGGTAGATATGAATGTCAAAGAAGTAACTGATTTATAATCGAGATTAGTTTATGGGTTTGAGAGAGAGAGACTGTAGTTACATACTTACATGTATCCAAGATAAAAGAACAAAAACACGCTAAAATTCAAAAATATTCACTTACACCCAGTTAAGAATCCCTTTTGTGGGTCACTAGCGGTTGGGGCACACGCTATGCGTGTGCAAGTTGTGAGGAAGAAAATATCAAAGAAGTAACTGATCAATTTTTGAGATTAGTTTATGAATGAGGAAGGGGAGAGAAAGAGTTTCGAGGGAAAGAGGAATGGGAAACTGTAGTTACATGTCTCCAAGACAAAAGAACAGAAACACACTAAAATACGAAAACACTCACTTACACCCAGTTAAGAATCCTCCTCTCACCATGTGCAATTGTCTCTCTCTCCTCGCCGACTGGGGTCATGAAGTGTTGGGACTTTGGTCTTTGAAATTGTAAGCGCAGGCTTTCTTTCTCTCCTTCCGGTTACCAATTGGAAGTGCAGAATTGGTCTGTAAACATCCTTCTCCTACTGGGAAGATGAAGTAAAGGAGTAGTTGAAGAGATGTGGAGACGTGGGTGTGACAGTTATGTTGGAATTTTACTATTCCGTCCCTGGCAGTTTTTTGCCAACCACCGTTGAAAATATGCATTTTTCGGTATAAGTAAAAGTCAATACAGCTTCATTAATTGGGTGACACCAAGTTGGTGCGCTCACTTTATTTATTAGATAGAATAGATAGATGGTAGATAAGTTGAAATGTAAGTTCAGAAAGTTTTGTTTGAGTTAATTCATCTCTTAGTTACAGCATTCTCTTGTGGATTTCTTCTGTGTGTGTTTAACTTGATGTTCTTTTTAGCATAGATTCTTCCTAATCTATTTGTCTATTTTGATTCTATCCATGTCAAATAATGATGAAGAAAAGGGGAAGAAGAATTTACGAAAGAAAATCGGATTTCTAAAACTTAGGAGATGGAGAGACGAGAGTTGAGCTAGGTCTATTTAATTAAATGTCTATAAGTCAACTCCTGTGGATGTTTTTATGAATGGTTCGAGAATCCGATTGAATCTAGTAGAGGATTAGTTGGTTTACGTTATGGATGAAAGACTTGGAATTTTGATATTAGATATAGACGCGAATTAAAGACAATAACCATGTGCCTGTTATTGTGCTTATCATTAGGGCCTCTAGATGGTAGCTCTACCTATTAGTGATGAAGTTAATATTTGATTTCGAAGGCTGGGGATTCGTTGGTATACGATTTTTGCGGGTCTCGTTCGTGATATTCGCAATCTTTTGCCATTGATTGATTGCGTAAATTACTTTGATACCATGATCTGTGCTTTTCAAATCAATCAAGACATTGCAACGCTTGTTTTTTGTCCTTGCTTTTGTTCATGTACTTGCAGTTAAGTGTCCTCCATTCATTTTGTTCAGCTAACAAGCTTGACATACTGTAGGGTAGTCTCCTTTTGTAAAAAACTTCCAACACAGGTTTCCGAACACTATGGCGATAAATTGCACACTAGTCTAACAGATTTTGACTGTCCAACATAGGTATACATCATAGCAAATAAACCACCTTTTGTCCATCTCGGTGCACCAATCAATTTATTCAGCGATGTCACCACTAGATGTGTTGTCTTATTACTGTGCCATGTTGATATTTTTGATCCTATGGTTCTGATGTAGAGAATCAACCACTAATGGTGGAGACTGAAGAGTTCTTCGATGCTGTTTCAGCTACCCAGCAAAGGGATGATCAAGTAAGTAATAGAAATGTTTACAGTTCTCTTTTATTGACTTGCAAGTGGGTCTAACCTAATTCGGCTTAAACTACAATTATTTGGCAGCAAATTATTTTGTTGCATGCATGCTCCACAAGATAAATGTTTTCTGGTATAACATACTGTTGCCTTGTTTGTTTAAAAAAATTGCTTAAACCTTCGGATCTCTTGTTTTACCAGGGTTTGGTTCCTCCACGAGCCACTGACCCTGGTTGGGCCCATGGAGTCATGGTCAATGGTGGTCGGCAAAAGATCAAGTGTAAATACTGTCATAAAGTTATTCTTGGTGGTGGAATTTCCCGATTAAAACAACATTTAGCTGGAGAAAGGGGAAATGTAACTGCATGTGAGGAGGTACCGGAGGGTATTAAAGTGCAATTTCAACAACATTT
The DNA here is from genome assembly GCA_019656835.1 of Rhododendron ovatum. Lineage (NCBI taxonomy): Eukaryota > Viridiplantae > Streptophyta > Magnoliopsida > Ericales > Ericaceae > Rhododendron > Rhododendron ovatum. The sequence goes on from CM033792.1 coordinate 14,510,325, forward strand.
AGGTTTTAAAGTTCTTGAAAAGATGAAGAGGCAGAAAAGATTTAGAACTGGAAAGAGTTCCTCTGTCTACTTCGACAATCCTGGAGAAAATGATGTAAAGAGGAAACATCCTAAGGTAGCTTCTCGCCGGCCAGAAAGAAGGGCAAAAGAGGTTGATGAGGGGATATCTTATCGTGTGAAGAAGGACAAGAAGCATTTGAATCCAACAGCTATCCAGCCTATTCCTGTTGCTCAGCTTCCAATCCAGAGTTTGGCTTCACAAGAATGCATTGATAAGGCAGATATGGCTATAGTGAAATTTATGTTTGATGCCGGTATTCCTTTAAGTGCCTCAAATTCATGTTATTTCCAGCAGATGGCAGATGCTATTGCTGCTGCAGGTCCTGGTTATAAAGTGCCTTCTTACCACTCTTTGAGTGGTACATTAGAAAATAGAAGTGCTCAAGAGGCAGAGGAACTATCCCGTGAATGGAGAAAGTCTTGCGAAATGACTGGGTGTACTGTCATGGTTGATAGGTGGGTAGACAGAACTGGCCGCATAGTTATAAACTTCTTTGGTTACTGTTCAAAGGGTACAGTATTCCTCAAATCTGTTGTTGCTACTGACATTGATAAATCATCTGAAGCACTTCTGAGTTTGTTTGATAGTGTTGTCCAAGAGGTTGGACCCAATAATATTGTCAACTTTGTGACAGACGCTGAACCAAGTTATAAAGCTGCAGGGAAAGAGTTGATGAGGAAGTACAGAACCTTTTTCTGGAGTGCCAGTGGTGCAAGCTGTATTGATCTAATGCTCGAGGAAATTGAAAAAATGGATGAAGTCAAAGAAGTTATGGCGAAGGCTAAACGAATAACACAGTTTGTGTATAATAATTCTTGGGTCCTTGATTTGATGAGGAAGAAGACAGGCGAAAGAAACATTATTCGACTTGGAATAACTAAGTATGCTTCAAACTTCCTGACACTGCAAAGCATTGTCTCTTTGAAAGAGCCTCTCCATCAGATGTTCACCAGTGATACTTGGATGCAGTCATCTTTCTCTAAGCAAAGTGTGGGGCTTGTTGTGGGAGATATCGTGATGGACCCGCGTTTCTGGTCATTTTCTGACCAAACACTAAAGGCCACACAGCCTCTTCTTGCTGTATTACACCTCCTTGATGAAGACAGACCATCAGTTGGTTTAATTTACGATGCAATGGAAAAAGCAAAGAGAAGAATCATTACAGGTTTTGACGACAATGAATCTATGTACTTACCCTATTTAGCTGTTATTGATCGTATTTGGCAAGAGGAACTCCATAGCCCCCTTCATGCAGCTGGTTACTATCTGAACCCATCCATATTTTATCACCCCAGTTTTTCAACTAACAAAGTCATTCGGAAAGGGTTACTTGATTGCATTGAGACGTTAGAAACTAACTTGACTGCTCAGGTAACAATTACAGGCCACATTAAGTTCTACGAGGATGCTGTTGGGGATTTTGGTCGTCCTATGGCATTACGCGGTCGAGAGTCACTTGACCCAGGTTAGCCTCAATTCAAAATGGTGTTTTGGAGCTTTTAACTTATTCAGGGTTTCTTAATCACTTTTTTCTGTTGTTTCGCAGCTACTTGGTGGTCTCTGTATGCATCTGACTATTCAGATCTGCAAAGATTTGCAGTAAGGGTACTAAGTCAAACTTCTAGTATAATCCGGTGTAAAAGGAGCTTGAGCATTTTTGAGCTTATGCATTTAAAGAAGAGGAATCGGTTGGACCGTCAGAGGTTGAATGACCTCATTTTTGTTCACTATAACTTGCGTCTTCAAGAGAGGTAACAACTTTTGTTTATATTCTGCTATTCTGCTTATGGCGTGGTCTATTAGAGATAGTAGTAAGGAAGCATCACCCCCACCTTTTTTGTGGAGAGGCGAATTCGCTGAAGTCAAACCCATACTACACCACTGGAAGTGCATAATGAACTTGCCATTATGTTTAAATGCATTACCTGTGTAAACTAAAGTGTTATACGCCTTAAACTATTGGGGATAATGACATAAGGTTCCATAGGTTTCCATGTACAATATTTTCTGGCAGAATAATTTCCTCATTTTCCATTGTTTGGTTGGACAATAGGTGTGTAAAATAGTTTTCAAGTAAAATGTTTTGCCCCATGAGACCAAAAATGATTTCCTGTAAGATTACACTTAAGTCATTTTCTGCTACGGGTTGTACCTTCATCCATCTTCTCTTTTGTAGTTTTTAGTATTCCTTTTTTTGCCTACCGTTCGTCTCAGGATATGTTCATAGTTGATTTGGTTGGTTGGACTCGAAGATCACTGAATATCTCCCCCTTCCATTTTTTCCCCCTAGAAAACTTATTTGCAAACTGAACACCGAAAAATACTTTACACGAATATTATTTCTGCAAAATTATTTTACAAAACAAGTATATTTCAGTGTAAAATATTTTACTTCAAAACAAATGGAGCCAAGATAATAAATGCAATATCTTAGTTGGTTAGAGACCATCATCTATTTCAAGGTTTTCTGTATTATTTGAGGACTCTAAAATTGTTGTGATCTTATAGATTCCAGGAATAATCTACCATCAATCAGTTTTCCTTAGATAGTGACCATCGGTTTTATCTGTCTCAGTTTATTCAATGGGAACTAGAAACTAGAAACGAATTTGAAATTTTAGCAGTAAGTTAGTTTATCACACAAGGGCGGAGCCACAAAGAGACAGGTGGGGTCGCTTGACCCCACTTTCTCTATAAGAAAAATTATACTTTGCACCCAATATTTGCTATTTGACCCCCCAATAGATCTCGCAATCTGTCCTAAATTGCTACTATGATTCTAGTTTTTGACCCCATATATTAAATTTTTTGGCTTCGTCCCTGTTTATCACTCCTTGTTATCCTACCTTATGACTGCATGTAAACTTGGCTTTTGGCTGATGCAAAGCAGGCAGGACGCAATTAAATCAACAATAAGGGATGAATATGACTCTTTATGCTTAGAAGCTATTGATGCCGGCATGGATGACTGGGTGGAAGACCCTGCAGGCATGGAGCATGAGGATTGTACCTGGATGGATTTAACACTTCCCTGTGAAAGGACCGCAGCAGCGAGTCCTAAAGATGTTTGCGATGATAGTATGGATGACTATTGCAGCGATGATCGTAAGTGTATTGATGTAAATAAAGATACGTAAGTAGTATGTTGCACTTCTATACAGCTTTTATTTTATTTGTAATTGCAGTATTGTTGAGTTGTTCGACTTCTTTGGCTATTAGATTGGCATCAACCTATGATTAATCATAGAAATCATCCTGATATTCCTCCAGACTTTATTGTTGCTATCAGTAGACTCAGAGAAATCCATAGTCTAGTTGTATAAATTCACTATTCAGTTGTACTGCATTCAGATATTGGGATAAAAATGTTTAGAAATTTTATGGTGACCACATTTGTATTTATAGTTATATTGGGGTACCATTTGCTATGGCGTCAAGTTCCTTCTTCCATTTTTTGCCCACTCTTTTTCCATGCTGTCCCTTTTCTTCGTTCTGTTTGTATGAGAGGGCCGTGGGTAAGTTTTGTGCCCCAAAAACTGTTGTTGGGCCATGTAATGTGTTACTTCAGATGATACTCAAACGTAGTTGCGTACGTGATTGTCATTCATAATTGTACATGTAAGCTCCATACGCTGAGGTTTCTCTTTGTTGGTAATTTCACGAGAAACCACATATTTGCGTGTATACATGTTGGGATTTATCGAGTTGTAATTTTTCATTATATTTATGATATCTATTGAGGAAGTGAAAGGAAATCAATGTTATTTTGTATTGAGAGGTTGAGTTTTAGGCATAAGTCAAGGGATTTGAAGTGTGGTGCGCAATCTCCGCTTTTTCAGAAGTGTGCTCGAGTAACTTAGATAGGCCTATAGATAGTGCTCGAGCAGCTCGGAATTTTTCCTGCAGGTTATAAATATGCGTATGTTAGGGTTTTCAATACACCAAACATAACATAGCCGCTCCTCTCTTGGTCTAAACTTGAGAAACCACTCGGTTTGATTCTTGGAGAAAATGCATGGTCGACTGATCATTGAGCATCGAGTATGACTCCAAGAAGTTCCTCAAAAGTTCCATTCAACTACTTGCGTCTCTCGGAAGGCTTGAGGATTCAAGGCATTCGGCAATCAAATACCCGGTGCGGTGTCCGTGGATTTGACACATTTGTCTTTGGTTTGTTGAGGATTCACGATTGTTATAGTAAGGTCATTTTGTAATTGCGCAATGATTCATATAGTGTTTTGATTCTTTCCCGTGATTTTTATTCTTTTAGGGATTTTCCATGTATACGGTTGTGTTCATTGTTTATTGCTTTCTGTTTATTGATTTGGTTGACATATTGATTGGTGGGTTGATTAATAGAAGAGATTAAAACGAAGTAAATCTATTGACCGAAATAGGACGTATCTTGTTTATGATGAATGGTAGAGATCTGCTTACTAATATGGAAGGATTCATGATTGTCTTATTATGGTCTTTTTGTAACTGCACAATGATTCAGATAGTGTTTTGACTCTTTTCCGTGATTTTTACCATTTGAGGGGATTTGCACGTATATCCTTATGTTCATCGTTTATTGCTTTCTATTTCTTGATTTGGTTGACATATTGATTGGTGGATTGATTAATATAAGAGATTAGAACGAAGCAAATCTATTGACCGCAATGGATCGCATTCTGTTTATGATTAATAGAAGAGATTAAAACGAAGCAAATCTATTACTCCTTCCGTCCCAAAATGTTTGTCCGGTCCGCAAAACGAGAACTAAAAAATAATGCATTTCTTTTAAGAAAAAATTCAAACTTTTTTCATAAATTAAAAGAACTTGTCGAGATTTAGTAAATTGTTGAAAAAAATTTAATTTAATTTTTTTTTTTGCAAAACTTGAAATATTTTTATGTTCTCGTTTTGCGGATCGGACAAACATTTTTGGATGGAGGTAGTAATACAAGAGAAGAGATTTGCTTCGTTGGGCTTTTTATTGGAATATTTAAATATTCATCCTCTTTATACATTCCATGTAAGAATTCATCCTGCCATTTTTTTATACTTATGATTTCATCCTTTTAATGTGTGAAATACCTTTTTTACCCTTTTCACTATGATATATATATATCATGTTTTATTGTTTTCCCAATTTAGTTGGATTGGATTATTTTCCCAATTTAGTGAGTTTGGACTGGATTATTTTCTTAATTTAATTCAATGAGATTTGGTAAATTCAATATGATTGATTACTTTTTATTTTTATTTTTATCATGGAATGTATTTGAGGAATCGATATTTTTAGGAATATAACATGATAAGTTGATCACATCTTTGTATTTTTTCTTTATTCTTCGAGTTGGCCAACGGAACATGGCTAAATTACCATAAAAAAAATATAACATGACATCCTCAAACCGTTACAGGGTTAAATTACCATGACATTACATGGTTAATTACTTATGATTACATCCTAAAATTCTCGGCCTATATAGACAAGAATTTTGGGATGTAAATTACTTATGATTTCATCCTAAAATTCTTGGCCTATATGGACAAGAATTTTGGGATGTAAATTACTTATGATTTCATCCTAAAATTCTTGGCCTATATAGATAAGAATTTTAGAATTTAAATTACTTATGATTTTATCCTAAAATATACTTATGATTTCATCCTAAATTTCTTAGCCTATATAGACAAGAATTTTGGGATGTAAATTACTTATGATTACATCCTAAAATTCCCGGCCTATATAGATAAGAATTTTGGGATGAAAATTGCTTATGATTTCATCCTACGGCCTATATAGACACAAATTTTGAGATATAAATTAATTATAATTTCATCCTAAAATTTTTAGCTTATATAGACAAGAATTTTGGGATGTAAACATAATTATTTGTTTATCTCAAACTATCTTTATATGAATTGGTCCGCGCAGCGGCCTAACAGATTTCGCCGGACTAGTTTTATGGTAAACGGTCCAAATAATTAACCATAAAATAGTTTCATGGTAAATGGTCCAAATAATTAACCATGAAATGATAGAAACATACAGACATATTTCATGGTAAATGTTACAAATAATTTACCATGAAATTGAAAAGCTTGTATTACATATATGATTTAAAATATATAAATATACACAATTAACAATACTCAAAGGACAATATCGGTATTAAAAGTATGAGAAGGATGAAATCATAAGTTGCTGAAAATGACAGAATGAATTCATAAGTGAAAAGGACAATAGGGACGAATTTTTAAGTCCCCCTCTTTTTATTGCCTGGCGCCGTAAATGGGCTCATTAATATGATGGCTATCTTCTCAGTATTAGTGTCTCTTATTTTATTTATATCTATAATCATTTTATTTATATTTATAAATAAAATGAATATTAAAAAATAAAAACATTGTTCATAAAGTACTTATCAATTATGAATACACAATGTATTCTACTCATAAATGAAAAATAGATGACGTGAAGTATTTTACCTAACAAGTGCTCATGCCAGTTCACGGGACACACATCGTTTGCACAGTTTTTGACACAAATCAGAGTCATTCAATTTGTTTAAAACATGTTTTTAAGAGGTTTCATTAAAAATCTACTCATTTGGATATCAGTAAGTGCTTGATCGATTCATTTAATTTTTATCATGTTAAATTTAGGGACAAATACCGATTAAACCCTTATTGATATTCAAACAAGTTGATTTTTTAAACAAATTGAACGGCTCTAATTATTTTAGATAAAAACAACATGGGGTTTGGTGCCAAGATCAATCAATGTCCTAAACTAACACATACCAAACCAAACCAAACCGAGTTTTGTGTCCCAATCAATTGAGACCGAGAAACATAACCCCTTTTTGTTCATAATTAAGTTGTTGTAACTACTTTAGGGCTATGGTCCGTGTAGCTTATACTCAGGGGTGGATCCACGTTAGGCCTACAAAGGTCACATGATCTCCTGGCTTTTTCCAATCTTGCAATTATATCTCTATCTATCAATGATAGTATGTTTCATAACCCCTCAAAAATTGCACTAATGACCTATTGACATGTAGAAACTATCAAAGCTATCACACTCAAAAACTAAAAAAATAAATCCTTAATAAATGTGCTCAACTATCTATAAACAAATAAAAAATTGGCCTCGGTCATGGATCTATGGTCAATCGTTTGATTGCTCTATTTATATAATAGTAATAAAATATAATTGCTAGGCATTTCATTGTACAGTTATGGTATTTTTAAATTTGTGCATTGATTATATGTGAAATTTTTGATTTTCAATATTTGTTGAAAAACTCATCTCTAAAGTCTCTAAAACTTGGATTTGAATTAATTTCGCGTTTGATTAGGAAGAAATATTTCCAAGCCTATGATTAATAGTGCCTTTCCTGTCCCCATTTTCTGGATCCGCCATTGCAGTTATACTGGGTTTTTTTTTATTATTTATTTATCAATATAAGTAAGTTGTAGGAGTATTTATTAGTTTTCAGAAAACTACCGAATAAGAAAACCAACATAACGAGAAATGAAGGGAAAAAAAAGCGGGAAAAGTAGCGGCAAAAAATGACGCAGATGTCCATCGACCAGCCAAAGAAGGATCGACGAGCAAACAAGGAAGAAACCCTCTCTCTCTCTCTCTCTCTCTCTCTCTCTAGAATCTTGCTTCCAAGTTCTCTCTCTCTCTCTAAAATCTTTCCATTGCCTTTTAGCATGTTCCAACAAAACACGATCCCTTCACCTCATCCCCATGAAATAACGACAACAACATTACTTAAATACCCTCTGAAAACCCCAATCATTGAATCTCTCCAAACCCCCCCTCCCAATCACGCAAGAACGCCCCCGTCCCCTTTCTCTCTCATCGTTTCCCTCACCGTCCTCCACGATCCAGTCAGAATTCCGCACCCCCGCCAATCCAATCCCCAACCGATCGAAGCCCTAAATTCCTAGGGTTGCGAATGCCCTAAATTCGAGTCCGATCGAATTCGCAGTCTTGGTTTAGGTTGGAGTTGTGTTTGGAATCAAAATGAAGAGATTGAGTGAAGAAGCGAGTGTTCACGAGTGGAATTTGAATTCGGAGGGGCCGAAGAAAGCTAGGGTTTTGGGGACGACTTGTGAGGAATTAATCTGTTTAGAGCAAGTGGGTGCGAGAATTGACGGAATTAGGGTTTTGAATCCAGTTGACTGTACCGAAATTCAACGGGTTGAGAATCGGCCAGTGATGGAGGAAGATAGGGCTTCGGGAAGAAGTGGAACTGTAGAAAGAATGAATTTTGATCATGATAGGGTTTTGGGGAATATGGGGCTGAGTTCTGCTTGTGGTAATTTGACTTGGAGCGAAGCGATCGCGGTGGTTGATCGTGGGAAAGGGAAGGTAATTTTAGATTTTGATTTGAATGTAGAAAGAATGGATTTTGATCTCAATTTGCCTGCGGCGGAGGAGGGAGGAAATGAGATGGAGTTTCCAGAATATACTACCCGGGTGGGAGCGGTGGTGGTAGCGGAGAGGGTGGATATCATTCACATTTTGTCTGATGAGAGCGAAGAGGATGATACGGGCAAAAGAGGGTGTGTTTCGGTGAGTGGTGGAAGGAGGTACACCAGGGAAGAGAAAGGGAAGGCAAAACTAGTTGATTCTCATTCTTGGCTATCGCTTGCCATGAAGCCGATGCAGTTGGATTTAATACCTGAAAGGCAGGAGTTGATAATTTCAGCGGATTCCTGTTGTATACAACAACAAATAGATAGCCAACAGGAGGAAACTTCCCAGCTATTGGAAACGGAAAGAGTGCAGATACGAAGGGAGCCAGAACCAATGGCAGCACAAGAATCAAGACAAAGGACGCGTGCAAATAGATACCGTGATGTTGCACGTGATAATGCTCTAAGGTTTGCGCGTTTCAATTCGAATCAAAATAAATATGTAGATCCTTTGAGTCAAGAAATGGAAGTGCAGACTGTATTAGAAAAAGCTGATAAACATGTAGAAAACTTTGTGGGTCCCTTTTCTGCCGCGATGAGACTAGTGAAAGATCGAAACTTGAAGAGTACTTCTGAACAATTGATCAATTGGAAGCCCTCAGATGGTTTTGACCGTAACATTGTTATGCCTCTTGTTCCTTCGCTACTGGATCTTTCCATGAAAGTCCTTGCGAAGAATGCTGAGGCAATAGTGTCTCTAGAATATGTACCGGATGCTTTGAAGCATAGACTCGCCGACATGCTCTGTGACTATCGGAAAATGAATGCGCGTGCCTTGGACCTCCTTATGCAAGGATCTCCAACTGAGATACGGATAAAGGATTGTTCATGGCTAACTGATGAACATTTTACCAAAATATTTGGTACTTTTGACTCTAAAAGCTTGAAGGTAACAGGTTTTCCCTGTCACTGTCTTGCTTCTCTTTTTATATGTGTATAGCTGAGCAGTATTAGCTATATGATTGCTAGCTTACCCGGCATGTACAGGCTGTGGATGCATCCATGGGAATAAAGTTCTAATAGGAGTTACTCTGATTTAGGAGATCATCACGACGTTTGGAATCTTTTGTTTCAGGATCATAGATATAACCATTTAATTGTTTCTACTAGTAGAGTTTTATTTTGAAGTTTCTACACTGAACTACTGAAGGACTTGGCTAAAAGAAGAATTTTTGTGGATAACTTCTCGAGAAAGCTTATCTGTTAATCAAATTAGTTTGCTGAAAAAAAACTGATTGGCTTGTTCCTTCAGCCTGGTATCATGTGCTTTGCAAAGACTTTAGTTTGAAGGTCGGCAATTTTTAGGAGAAAATGTTCTCTTTGGAATTTTGGTTCATTTTTTGTTTTGTCTCTCACTTGTGCGTTATGAAGCACAGGTGCTTCTAAAACTCGGGCGTACTCGTACCCGTGACGTACTAGGTACCGGTACTTTGCATGGTACTTCTAAATCCATACTGGGTACATGAAACACGTACTGAAACTTTTGCCCTCGACTTTTGTCATACCCCAGAAGTTTGCAATATATATGCTGTACCCAACACAAAGATGAAACTAAGTTGATAAGACTTCCCTTTTCTATGCTTAGCATGATTGTACAATAGTGATTTTTGGTCTAAAGGTTCTTTAGCATAATGGCATTAAACTCTGCTTTGTATCTTAAGTTTGGTGTTGAACTACTATTTGATGTTAGACGTACCCCAACCGGGCCAGCTGTACCCGTACCCTGCATTTTTTAGGTTTCCCGTATCGACGTACCCATACCCGCATGCGTACTCGTACACGTGCTTCTTAGCTTGCGCGCCCATGTGCTGTCAATTGTTGACTTCCTAACTGAAGATTTTTAGCAATTGACAGAGCGGAATGGAAAAAAATGGATTCATGTAGTCAACTCCAATTGATTGGAACTTAAGGCTTTGTTTGGTTTTAGTAACTTAATGAAATAACGAGGAAGTTTGCAAAATTTTTATGCTCATAATCCTGTGATATTTCTGAATTCTGATGCATCCTCCGTTTTGGACTCTACAAGTTCCATTTTACTATGGGTGTTTTTTCTTGGTGTCTTTAATTCAATTTATCATGTTCTGATTCAATGTGAATGTTTCCTTTTGTTGTGATAGCAGGTGCTTCAACTAGACCTATGCGGGCAATGTGTCCATGGTGATAGTTTGTGTAAGACTATAGTGCAGTCTCAAAATAGCTTGCCTGATTTAGCTATTATATCCCTGAAGGGTGCATGTCGTTTAACAGACGTTGCACTAAAAGCATTGGTTGCATCAACACCTGCCCTACAGTCAATCAATTTGGGCGAGTGCTCTCTTCTTACCGATACTGGCATATCCCTTCTATCTGCTTGTTTAGGAGCTACTTTGAGGGAGCTTTATATAGATAATTGCCATCGAATAGATGCTAGGGTAGTTGCGCCTGCAATCTTGGAGTTTAAACATTTGGAAGTATTGTCAGTAGCAGGAATCCAGACAGTATGTGATGAATTTGTCGTTGAAGTAATCACTAAATGTGGCCGAAATATGAAAGGCCTTGATTTGGCTGATTGTGTGTAAGTCTACTGGATTTGTTCCACACTTCCACTTGTTGAATGTTCAGAATACAATAATTTTTGATTTAAAAATAATAGAGGGTGTTTTTGAATTGATGCAGGAAACTAACCAACACCTCCATGGAAGTCATTGGGAATACTTGTTCTGGACTGTGTTCCCTTAACATTTCGAACTTGCATAACTTGACAGATTTGGCAATCCAGTATCTTTCCAATGGTTGCCTATCCATTCAAACTCTCAAACTTCGTCAGACCAGTTTCAGGTTTCTCTCAATTTGGTTTCTGTTTATATCTCATTGCATCTATGTGCAATTTAGGTCCTAAATGGTTGTGTGATAGAGATTGTTGACTCCGCGGGATGGATAATCTTGAAAATGTTGGGAGATCATAGCACTGATGTTAGCAGGGTAGTTGCAATATTTTTGCACCAGAGGGGACGCTACAAAGTTTTCCCATTGTACATTTATAAGTTTTGATATGTATTTGGTCTTACCAACATCATCAGGGGTGCTTGTCACCAACTCACTCACATGTTTGCCATTAAAGTGGTTGTGTATGATTATGATGGAGCTGTGCGGAACACGATACTTTAGTTCAATGGAGCTAGAGCGGTGGTCCTTGGCTGTGGTGCAGCCATTTGAAATGCAGGGCAGGAAACTTGATGTCAAGGTGAACAAGGGAAATGTTGGTTTTCGATATTCTGAAAAATGTTCATATGATGGAAATCCAAGAGCAAAGTATGGTTTATAAATAGCGACAGCTGAAGTATTTTCTGGAACAGTTGATGGCTGCAATACTATAGATGTAAGGAATCTGCACTTTCATGCTTAGGAGGAGATGTGCCTTCTGCACTGAACTTTCTGTTTTTTAGATTGGTGTGCCTTTCCTTCATAATGGGTTGCATGATTTGTTATTTGAGCTTTGCATTCCTTTTCTTTCAAGTTTTCAACTCTTATGTCCATTTGGCCCGTGGTCCTGTTGCAGGTGATAAATTGTGTCTCTGTTATGATGTTTGCATCTTCTGTTAAAGCAGCGAGCTAACTGCTAGAAGTTTTTCACATGACAGTGACGAAGCTATTGCTGCATTCTTGGAAACTTCTGGAAAGTCTCTAAAAGAACTTTCACTGAATAATGTCAGAAAGGTAGGAACATACATGATGTACATGATTTTTATTCTTGTATGGACTCAATCATTCTCCAATGGCTGCCAGGATGTGTAGCTCTTTTCCTAGTTTCTCTGACATGTTTATGCCTGCATGGTTTGATATTTTTGGAGTTTAGAGTGGCATATAGGTCCTTTTATTGTTTGGCCTTTTCTGTATGTTCCTCGCTTTCTTTCGTAAATGGGTGGCATCCCCTTGATGCCTTTTCACTAAAGTTTATTACTTATTAAAAAAAGGTTTATGCGTGCATAGTTTCTCATGTTTATCTGGTAACTTCTGCTCCTTAACCCTCGTGGTTTTGGGCTTGTAATATACATGTCCACAACAATCATTTCAGGAAATTTCTGTCCACCAATTTTAGAATGGCAGTGGACAAATCCCCTATGCTTTTGGGGCAAGAACCACATGATTGTATGATTCAGATCACAAATCACACACAGTACGCATATACATCCATTTATCTAATTGTTACTGATAATCAAGGAGTGATGAATTATAGGTTGGCCCAAACACGGCCTTGTCACTGGCCAAAAGTTCAAAGGAGTTGTGGAGTTTGGATCTGTCATGGTGCCGTAAAATCACGAATGAAGCACTGGGATTGATTGTTGACAGCTGCTTGTCTCTTAAGCTGGTCAAGCTCTTTGGATGTACACAGGTATTTATGCCAACTAGCTTCAACATACATGTGCAAAAAAGGATACATATAGATAAAGTTCGGCTAACATGATTGTTATTGTATTTTCAAGCATTGTTCTTATTTCAGTTATGTACACGAGGCTTGCAGCTTCTTGATATCTTCTAATTTTCTGTGGGATTTTGTATTGTGTAAACACAACCATGTATCCAATTTTGTAGGACTAACAAGGTATTGCAATTATGGGGACACTCCTAGAGGTTGTGGTGGATATAAAATCAAGATCAGAGTTACGAACATTGTTGTTAAATTTTATCTTGAACATAGTCGTCAAATTCTCAACCGAATCCTTAATCGGATCTCGAATTGTAAAGATCCAGTGATAAAATTTGTGTTGCACATAAAAATACATCTTCACAACTAGATACTAAAGATGCATCATAAATAGGACAAATGTCGGCTTGAAAGATGAATTAGTATGATTAATATAAAGAGGCTTGTTGGGCAAGAGATGTAGGTCCATGAAATTTGATACCATAATTTTCTTGTGATAAGTGCATGATTTGAAACCCATACTTAAGAATATGCATTCCCAGTTCAAGTGTTTGTGGGGCAGAGTTTTAACTTTTGCTTTTAACTCCTGTATTGAGATTACTGTGTTACACATAATTATTAGTTCTTTAAGCTTGAAATGCAAAAAGTGTTACCTTTTATTCTTGCTGAACCAAATGCAGCTTAAACAAATGGAAGCAGAGACATATTGTTTAAGCGGCTCTGTCTTGTTTTGCAGATTAGTGATGAATTTCTGAATGGCCACTCCAACTCCCAAGTAAATATTGTTGGACTAAACTTGACTCCAATATTGGAACATCTCAACATGCTGGAAACTGAGGTAGGTTACTTGTGCTATTCCCCTATGACATTGTCTTCTGAACTCTAAGATAGTTTTTGTATCTATTTGTATCCTGCATTGATTCCCCAATGCGGATATTCAGAAATATTTTTTTCCCTTCCTTTTCTTGTCTTTTTAACTTTTAACTGGTGAAGACAGAGAACTGTTATCTTGTCTCCTCGACTCACCTTTCTTTGGATGATTCAAGTGGACATTCGACTATGGATGGTGTTTCAATGCATTCCGTTGAAAATGTACTGTTAATATTTGAAAACCAATTGGTTTGGTGCTCAGAAATAGCACTGTGTCTTATTTGAAAAGGTAATGCACAAAACGAATAACACTATTTTTCCACAATAGAAGAGGAGGCAAATGATAACACATCATCATATTACCAGTGAAGAAAAGATACAATACCATGGGAGGTTCTCTCCATCTCGTCTAAGCAAGCATGATCCAGCTTCTTAGAGTGATCTTATTACTATTGCTACTTGCTAAGTTAAGAGCTGTATGAGGGAGGCAAATTCCACCTTCTCTCTCTATACAGCCAATTCAATTCCTGCTCATATATCTGTACAGTATTTATAAACAATATACTTCTAGTAATTAATTTTGCAAAATGCACCTCTTCACAGTTTGGATGGATCACTGACTTGAGGTATGGGGATGTGTCTGCGTCGCAGCGAGCTTTGCGAGGACACCTATGGCCAGTGAATTAGTGTAAGTAGTGGGCTCCGTCATGGCTGACTCCGAACGCAGGTCTTGAAAGTTGTCATATCGATCAGGCCCACCGACAATGGCGCCGGTGAGCTCATTAGGGTTTGGCGTATTCTTATTGTACCAGTTAACAAAGCTCATAGGGCAGTTCACTGCGTCAATGTTGGTTGCGGACAACTTTGGTACGGAAGCACCTCTGTGGTGGGCTTGTTTAGGTGGGTTTTGCCCGAATCCGACCATGTATGACCTGTCTCTAGGGTTCTTTCCCAGTAGATAATCCATCTGCAGTTCAGTTTTGTTAATGTTAGTTCCTGTCTCCTAGGATTTAGGTTATACACTCCCCATAGGCATAACTAGCACAATATCTGCAGGGGGTGCAATTCCTTGCCTTGAAAATCTCGGCCAAATAATGTTGCAAAACAATTGTTTTAGATATGACGAATATGCATTGTGCGCCTGGGAGACGAGTTGTTATTAGATATCAAATGTAGAATGTTTAGAGGTAGTTACACCAAAAAAATTGTAGAGAAATGAAGTCCTAATGTTGCGGCTGAAGTTGAACTGGCGAGTGATTTGAGATGTGAATACCACAAAAGGTCACGCTATGGATGTTCCGCACTAGGACTATGTTAGTAGAGCATTACCATAGGGTTTGTGGATTTAAAAACAAAGAGCTCGTGACGCCTTACAACTGCTATTCTCATATCATTCTGGTTGAAATTTTTATATGTGAACAGGATGGATGGGTTAGTATATTTTTGTATATTCGTATGTATTTATGACTAACCTGTTGCTTAGCGAAAGCCATGACTTGAGCAGAATCAAAGCGTTTGTTGCCGCAGGTAACCTGTTGATTGTGTTTGGCCAGCAGATCACTATAGATACTGAATAGGAATGCTGTGCTCGTAGCGTATTGCGTGTTGGCCCCATCTCTTAAGTGAACCAATCCACCTGATCATCATCATCAGCCTTTATTTTTGAGTTCAAGAAACCATGCATTTAGAATTATTGAAACATGAATGCTTAAACTAGGGGATTTACGCTCATCCACGTAGGAACTGACGCGGTAATGTATGTATATCTGTAGTTTGCGTACTTGTTGAAATAATGAACTGATGGGAAATGGAAGTGGTGGGCACATGTGTGTGTGTGTGTGTGTGAGAGAGAGAGAGAGAGAGAGAGAGAGAGAGAGAGAGAGAGAGACCTGCAGAGATGAAAACCTGATGGTAGGGACTATCAGGAAGCACAGAGCATATGAAACTGTCGGCCTGATGCTTGTAGGCCTCTAAACTCTTGTGCCCTTCCCAGTACAACTGCATTTCATGAGAAAGTGCATGTGAGAGAGAGAGAGAGAGAGAGAGAGAGAGAGAGAGAGAGAGAGAGAGAGAGAGAGAGACTTTTGAAAGTAGGATTTGGGCACCAGCATATTTAAGGTCCCAGCTAAACTCGGCAACCTTAGCACTGATTGATTCCTCCTCTATGTAGTTCAAATATGTGGCCTTCCTGCTGGCTATGTATAGCCATGTTGCTGCCCACATCAGCTCGTCCTGCAAATTTGTTCATTTAACTAAAAATTTAACTAAAGGCTCTGTGTGTGTGTGTGTGTGTGAGAGAGAGAGAGAGAGAGAGAGAGAGAGAGAGAGAGAGAGTATACATGATAGCCCGAGTAAGAACAGTAGAATGGGCATTCACCATCATAAGTCCCTTTATGTGCTTTGGCAAACGCAAAAAGCTGCAAAAGAAGTGAACAAATTGTACAATTTGGAGTCCAGAAAATACAAAGCTACAAAGCATGACACAATATGGGAGCAAACCCTCCCCCAAGGTTTTAGTCTAATCTAATTGAGCAAAAAGTCACTCATCTTCTAGAAAATATCAGTTTTGAAGATTTCCACCATTACTTCAAGTCTGGTTCTCTTTCTTTTGTCCTACAGGTTCGCTCTTAAGGTCAGTGATTCAAGTCAACAAGCACTGAGGTCTCATCAAAGTCACCTCCTTTGAAGTAAACAAGGTAAAGCGGCATCATATTTGGATTCTAGAGTAGCTGAAGAGTATATCAGCCGGTTAATCACATTCACAAACAATCTAGTTTAGGCAAAAGTAACTTATCTTCGATTCTTGTAGGTGTATAAAAGATTGGTATGCACATACATTTTTTTTCATTGACATACTCATACTTGATAGAAAAATAAAAGATTGATTTACTCATGGTATGCGGATTCAGTAATGACTCCTCGGAAGAGGCAAATACAGAACAAAATTGAGTAGATTGAAAATAAACATAGAACTACAACTAGAAATTATTGTTGTTTTTTTTTTTTTTTTTTTTGTATGAAAATAATTAGGAGCAAATTGAAAGATTTTCAAAACCATAAGAGGACATTAGTTTTGAAGATCCTGTCATGCGTTGTTAGTTAGAGTCCCTTACTTTTGTCCTACAGGTTCACTCAAAAGGTCAGAGGTTCAGTCAATAAGCGAGGGGGGTCTCATTGAAATCACCTTCTTCGAATTAAAAAGCTTGAAGGGATAGACAAAGATAACGCGACATCATATGGGATTCGCTGAGTAGAAGGGTAAATCAGCTGGTTAATCACAAGCGACGACTTTTTTTTATTACTTAGATACTTTGTGGTAATTGTAACATTTTGAAAACAATAATAGGGAAGCATTTGTTGACAATAGAATTGTGTCGATTTTGCATCAACCCGACGCTGACAGGGCAAAATCCAAGCAAATGAAACAAGTCTGAATGGAAATACTGAATAGAATGATAAATTACCAGTTTGGCTTTGTTAAGGAGCTGGTGAGCATATGGTTGATCAAAGCGTCTAAAGACGATTGAAGAAGCAGCCATTGCTGCACTAGTTTCGGCTGCAATCTCAGTTCCAGGGTTACTCTGGTCAATTTGTAAAACACTTCTTGGTGTTTTCATGTTTTCGGGCCGCATCCAGCACTGATGATCTTTTTCTGGATCTCCTACCTTCAATCCCATATACAACACAGAACCACTTACAAGAAAAATCTTCCACATGAGATTCTTTTTTCCGGGAAAAAATTACTCGAGCTTTTTCGACATTAATGGATGTTTCTAGATTGCGAGTATCATATACGGAGTACTTGAGTTTCATTTCTGATAGTTTAGAACATAGATGCGAAGATAGAAATGAGATTCGTTCGTTTGCAAAAGGATTACTTTTATGTTTTCGTATTCTTCCAGAACTTCGTCCCGACTAATCAATCGATTACCTGGACATACAAGCGGTTATGTTTAGAACTGGCTCTGAGCAAATAATCAGTGCCCCATCTGATTGCAGCCCTAACATTTTCCAGCTCTCCTGTCGATTTCAGCTCAGATTGATAAGAGATGGCACCCCAAGACAGTGTTGTAACTGTGAAAGCCATTGGTAGCCCATACTTGACGTTATCTCCTGCATCATAGTATCCCCCCACAAGGTCCACCTGTATTCACGTCATGGCACAAACCAAATCAATTCTGAAATTTGAGGAGTAGGGCCGCTAACAAGCTCAAATTAGTTGCTGTTCCACCTATATTCACGTTAGTATCAGGGTTTTACTACACGAGTCGAGCTTTTATTATTGAGCCAAGTTACAACTAATTTGAGCTCGGTTCATTTAGTAGTAAGCTTAAAACTCGAGTGCAACTCATTTATTAATGCTGCGGAGCCAATAACAAGCTAAGCGAGGAGCTTGGTTTGTTAAGGAATACCATACTCTAAATTTTAGAAAAATGCACATTGAACAAAACTATTTCTAAAAAATAAATATGGGCGCATATTTTCGATGTACACAAAACTTTATTGTAAATTCATGAGGTATTGCACTTTTTTCTTAACTAAGTGTCCGGGCCAACTTATGCGTACATATGTATGGAAAGACCCCAAATGAGTTGATTACACCTGAGAGGTTCAGACCTTAGGATGGAGGAAACTTCAAAGTCTCAGATCTTGACCACTAGGCTAACCCTCCTCAATGTAAAATGTGTTACTAGAATTTCAATATATTGGCAACCAACGCGAAATATGGATTGCAATCACCTTATTATAGCGTGATCATGATTTTGCTCTAACTTTTATGTCCTCGAAAATTAAAAGAAAACTTTGATGCATCTGACTCGAACCAGAATGACTGGCCTTGTATCCCGAGCGTGTTGTGCCAATACTAAACTTGAGGAAAATTGAATAGTCCGTGAAACATAGCTAGAAATAAGGGATAATTCCACCAGGTTGCATGAATTGGTTCACATGAGAGAGAGAGAGAGAGAGAGAGAGAGAGAGAGAGAGAGAGAGAGAGAGAGAGAGAGAGAGAGGCACAATACATTTGCAAGTTTGCCATCTTGAAGAGCAGAATCTCCTCTCCAAGAAGGTCTATGGTTTGCAGGAAGCTTTCCAGATCTCTGTGCCTCCAAGAAAATAATGGACTTGGTAAGGGCATCTCCGTAGTCAAATTCACCATTTACACCAATTAATAAATCAAACCCTCCTCCCAAGAGCACTAGCCATGCCACCGCAATTGAGGAACTTAGCACCCTTAAGTCAATGATTCCCATTGGAAAAACTGTAAATTAAAATGAAGAAACAGTTTTCCTAATTATTTCTATTGCAAGAACGTACTAAAAAGTGATTCCGAAAAACCAAAAGAATTTGTTGGCCTTAATTTGTTTTAATGGCAGTTGGGTCAAATGTGGGGTTGAACTTGAAGGGCATCCCTTAAAATGATAAAATACGTTGCTATATTTAGTTAGTTAGTTGGTAATTACAAATGTATGTACGATCTATGTTGATAGTTTTCGGCCTACCACCTCTCTAGCACCGTCACCATAACGACCACAGCCGCCACCATCAGTACCATCACTACCATCTCTTCAACATCACCAGCCACCACTGCCACCACCACCACTGGTCCAACCACTATCTCTCTCTCCATCATGTTCTGCTGCTACATTCACCTCACTTTTTCATTGCCACGACTACGTCACCAATAACTACTGTCGTCATCTGCATTGCCATCCACTGCTGTCACCATCGTCGCTATCCTTCCAACATACCACCTCCATTACAAGCACCACCACACCACCTTGCCACAAACACCGCCGCCGCACTACCAACTGCCACCACAACCACAATTACCGCCACCTCTCCACCACCACACCACATGTGGTCACCTCCTCTCCACCGCCACCGCCACCACAACCACAAACACGACATTTATTAAGAAGAAAAAGGGAACAAACACAAATAATTTATTCAACATTCATTTATGTTTGTGTCAAAATATATACTCGCTTTAATTCAACTCTTAAATTTTTATCAAACTGTTTTCAGTACTTCACTTTTTGCTTTCCAATTTTCATTTTTATCAAAACAGCACCTAACACAATTAAAAAACGATCATGCACTATTGCGGGCAATCAATCTTGTACGTATATACATCAATTTTCAAAGTTAAAATCAATCCTCCACTCTATCTTGTTTGGAAAGACTAATTATTAAGAAGAGGAACACATGGTCACGAGGAGGTGAGGAAGAGCTCAGCTAACAAGTAAATTGTACACAATTTTGTTGAATTGGGCTGGGTTTTCGATTTGAGGCGCGTGACCAGTGTTCTTTATCACTTCCAGTTTGGTATTCTTCCCCAAAAGCCTGCAATCATAAACCCAAATTCATACAATATCCCAAAAATCTTTATGTTAGAAATAGGAGTACTTGTTTTTTTAGCATTCTGCCAATTACTAATAAGGATTAATAAATCTTAAAAATTCATAAGATTGATTAGGGATTTTGATGGAAGGTAGAGAGAGAGAGAGAGAGAGAGAGAGAGAGAGAGAGAGAGAGGTGGTGGTTACATACCCCTTGAGTTCAGTGGCTTTCTCCAATAGAAATAGCTGATCATGTTCTCCCCAAACAAGGAACACATCCTACGCGCGTACGTACAAGGGGGCCAAGTTGTACAACATAATCTCAAAGCATTAGTTCTAGTAAGATACATATATACCCTGTAGTGGGCTTATGCAGTAGCAGGGCTGATGGGTCTCGGGAGACTACTATATCAAGATCTCACCGTAGTGATTTGAACCGTTAGAATATAGAGTTAACTAAGTTGATTATCCAAGAGAAAAAAACTAACCTAATAGAATATCATTTAGTGCCTTGATCGGGCAATATTTAGATTATCAGAAATAACTCAAAAAAATTAAACAGCAAGACAAATCTAGATTAATCATGTGGTTATCGATGCATGGTTAACTTTATTTTTAGAATTGACAAAATTCAACGAACTCTAGATGTACCGAACGGTTCCCACCGTGATGGTTACTTATCGGCCCACTGAGGCGCTCTACACTCCAATGCATCAGCGCACTACAAAATCCTGGATGTTTCGGGAGTAAAATGAAAGGGAAAAAATGATACAGCATGCGTAAATCAAGAAAATGGAAATTAAGTGTACGTACCTGAGGAAGAGGAGATATATTTAGTGTGTCGTAGTTTCCAACGTGCAATCCCTTAAGGAGTTCTATCTTCTCCTTCCTGTTTTTCGAGTACATATTCTGCATCCATCATCACCATCATCTTTCTTTTAAATTACTAAGAAGTACCACTTGAACTTATCGATCGATGCTTGTATATATACATATGGTCGTGTCGTATTACTCCTACTTTACTTTGGTGTTCAAATGAGTGAGATTCAGTTGGGTGCCTTGGAAAAATCAACTCAATCGGATGTAAATGCTTGACTCAAAAGTTCAAAAATTTAGGAAAAATTGGATCAAACACTTATAAGTAGCTAATTGAACTGATTTTTCATCGACGAATCAAAAAAATTATTTTAAAATTAACGAATGGCTCAAATAATATCATTTGTGTGAATTCCGAAATGGAGTTCACACAACTGTCACTACACTCTCAATACCCATGAGGTCGGTACCCATAGTCAACCTGATTTTGTGTATATGCAGCAACCAATGTAACGTAAGAGCATCATCAATGATATAGTTAAAAGTGAGGGGAAAAATTCTTTGTAAGCCTCATCCCAACCCATATTATTCAATCAATAATTTTGTACATCCCGTAGAGAAGAACATCTCCCTATAAAATAAATTTGATTGGACATTAAGAGTATACGCAATGTAATAATCAAAAGTAAATAATCAAAATTTGTCACGTCAGCTTTTGATTATTCATTTAGAGGATTGCTAAAGTTAGCAATGTGAAATCTCACATTGTTATTTTTGATTATTCAAATGTCCAAATTTGATTATTGATTAGGAGATTGCTAACTTTGATTATTACAATATGAGCATTTTTTTAAGCACACATTACTAATTTTAGCAATCTATTGATTTTGATTATTACATAGTGGATTTTGATTATTACATTGTGGATGCTCTAATAGGCACACGTACAACTATTGTTTTTATTTAGGTAATTGTACTTATCTGTAGTTCTCTCTCTCTGTTTTTTTTTGGGTCAATCGGCATCCATGTCTAAGAAGGCATCTCGACATTCCAATCCGGAAAATCTCCGTCCTAGATTGTGGAGGACTCAACTAAGAGCAATGCTATATGTACTGACTGAAGGGGAGGGAAATCGTATTGACGGCCGTCGGCAGGCCGTCTTCGGCCACCGGACGGTCGATCCGAGCCGTCCAAAAATTCTATAAAAAAATCCTACACACCTCGGATGCCGTTGATTCCCGCGTGGGATCCCATCGGTTTTTTTTTCATAGAATTTTTGGACAGCTTGGATCGACCGTCTGGTGATCGGAGACGGCCCGCCGGCGGCCGACGGTATGATTTCCCTCCCCCTCAGTCAGCACTTATATGATTTCCGCTCAACTAATAGCGCATATATATTTGGCTACTTATCTATAGTGCGAATTAGTAAAATGAGCTTATATGAGACTCCACATAGAAGATTTTGGAGAGATAAATCGATTGAAAACTATAGGACTAGGCCTGTTAATGAGTCGGATCCAATAGTGGAAATCCGAAAAATCCGAATCCAAAAACTTTTTTACCTCAAAAATTTTAGCCAAAAAAAAAAAAAATTAAAAAATAAAATAAAAATACAACTTAAACATTTTTTTCAAAATAAAAAATTTATAGTTTTTAAAAAAAATTAAAAAAATAAAATTTCTTATCGGATTGATAACGAATTTAATCCGATCCGATCCGTATTTGGATTACCGGATTCGAATTATCGGATCGATATTATCAGATTAGGATCGAATTTTTCAGATCGAATCCGATTCATTAACAGACTACATAGGGCCATAGGAGAGGTTGACTTGGAGGATGCAAGAAAAACTTACACGAACGATGTCATTTAACAAGAAACCGGGCATGTAGTTCAGTCCCCTGTAGCCCGTAAGAGCAAGCAAAGCCCTCAGCTGCGCCTCCGTCTGCGGCAGCAACAACTCCTCACCATTCTCCACTTTCGCTCTCTTCTCCAAAAACTCCACGTTATCTCTCCGCTTCGTATTTACCGCTGAACTCGCTATCACCACCTTCTCCACCCTCTCTGGCCACATCGCTGCCATATGGTACGCCACGTAACCCCCGTAGCTCGTCCCCACCACGTAATACCTCTTCACCCCCAGCTTCTCCATCAGCTTCCCCACCGAAACCGCCTGGAACATCTCCGACCTCTCCAACGATTTGGTAGTGGAATCGCCGAAAAACACGAGGTTGGGTATGTAAAGGGCGAATTCTCGGGCGAAAAATGCCACTTGTTGGTTCCATTGCCAGTGGGCGTCGGGGCCGAATCCGTGGAGTAAAACTAGTGGTGGTTTAGGATTGGTGGGATCGGGTGATTTTGGGCCCCAAAAGTGGATGGTGGTTTCGTCGTCGATGTCGATGGTTTGGGCCGAGAGGCCGGCGGCGGAGAAGCTATGCCGGAGGTAGGTGCCCCACAAGGAGATGATGCTGAAACAGGAAAAACCAAAGGCCATTGTAAGTGATTGTGTTGGAAAGAACTGTTGATTTGGTTTTGGCTTTGAGCAAAATCAAGACGAAACCATTTTCTTGGGGTGTGTTTGGAACTTTGCGAGAGATTTAAGTGGTTATTGATGGAGTCACTCCAAACTGGTGGTGGTTTGGCATCGTTGAGTTTTTTTATGGGGAAAATTTCACATAGGCACATGATCTTTCACACATAAATATCTAATCTTTCTTAAATTTTATATAAACATTTGAGCTTTCTAAAAACTCATCAATTCAACTCTTGATCTTTCTTAAATTTCATATAAACATCTGAACTTTCTAAAAACTCATCAATTCAATACTTGCCGGCACTCCTCTGTTTAAAACAAAACGGAAAAAAAGTTAAGTACTCCAATTTTTTATTTATTTGAACCAGTGTTAAGATCTAATTTTTCTAATCATTTTATCCTAAAAAATCATAATTAATTTTTGACTCTAAAGCTCTCGTTAGTTAGCCCTAAGAAAATCGTAGAATCAAATATCTTTTAGAGCTAATTAACGAGAGTCTTAGAGTTAAAAATTAATTATGATTTTTTAGGATAAAATTATCAAAAAAATAAAATCTTCGCACTGATTTAAACGAATTGAAAATTAGAGTAATTAAATTTTCAACTATGCATAGACCATTTATATATTAAAAAACATGGTTAAAAAATGAGGTGTTTCAATTTTTAATCCGTTTAAACCGGTGCGAAAATCTTATTTCTCTGATCATTTTATCCTAAAAAATCATAATTAATTTTTGACTCCAAAGCTCTCGTTAGTCAACCCTAAGAAAGTCGTAGAATCAAATATCTCTTAGGGCTAACTAACGAAAGTCTTAGAGTCAAAAATTAATTATTATCCTTTAGAATAAAATGATTAGAGAAATAAGATGTTCACATCGGTTCAAACGAATTGAAAATTGGAGTAATTAATTTTTCAACAATGTATAGATCGTTTATATATTAAAAATAAGGTTAAAAAATTAAGTGCTCTAATTTTCAATCCGTTTAAACCGGTATGAAGATCTTATTTCTCTAATCATTTTATCCTAAAGAATTATAATTAATTTTTGAATTTAAGACTCTCGTTAATTAGTTATAAGAGATATTTGATTCTACGATTTTCTTAAGGCTGACTAACGAGAACTTTAGAGTCAAAAATTAATTATGATTCTTTAGGATAAAATGATCAGAAAAATAAGATTTTTGCACAGGTTCAAACAAATAAAAATTTAGAGCACTTAACTTTTTTTCCATTTGGTTTTAGACGAAGGGGTGACGTCAGATGTTGAATTGATGAGTTTTTAGAAAGCTCAGGTGCTTATATGAAATTTAAGAAAGACCAGGTGTTGAATTGATGAATTTTTAGAAAACTCAGATATTTATATAAAATTTAAAAAAAATCATATATTTATGTGTAATTTATGTAAAAGATTGGATGCCTAAGTAAAATTTTCCCTTTTTTAGGTGTGTTTCTTGGCATCACATGAGTGAAGTGACAAATAGACTCATACTCCACTATGCAATAATATAGTATTGTTTCCATCGACATGATTTTGACATATGCTGACATCTTCATAAAAATTATTCATCATCCTGAGGTGGGCCAATTTCAAATTGGTTGTCATCAGTGATAGCGCTGCCAACTCACAGCTCATAGCAATAGTTGGGCAAAAATTCTAAAATCATACTCAAAAGCACACTCAAATACATATCCTTTCATAAAATATAAGGGTTCCAAATATACTGTGTGTACACATCATTTTACAAAACATATAGGTCCCACACACACATTGTAAGCAATAGTTGGGCAAAAATTTTACAACCATACTCAAAATCACACATCCAAATATATACTCTCTCATAAAATACAAGGGTCCCACATATACTATGTGTACACACCATTTTACAAAATATAAGGGTCCCACACACACTATAGTATGGGACCTTTGTGTTTTGTAAGATGGTGTGTATTTGAATGTGATTGTACCATATCTCATAGTTGGTAGAGGAGTGCGATAATGCAGAGCCAAAATTTTGGCTAGGGCCATTCGGGCCCTATATACCTCTGCAAGTGATTTTTGCACTCCCAAGGGAAATGCGGTTAAAAATTACACTACATTCATGTGGAGACCACTCCGGGTCCCATAAAATACAGAAAAATATCCATAAATTTTAAAACATTTTTAGTATAAAAAATCAGTTCAATCCGATATCGATAAGTATTTATTCTGAATTTGTTGGGTGAAATTGAGCAGTTAAGCAGTTTCGTCTCTACGAATTTAGAAAAAATACTTATCGATATTAGATTGAGCCCATTTTTTACAGGACTCTCTAAAATAATATTTTAAAATTTATGATATTTTTTTTTGTATTTTTGGGGGACCGGGTGGGCCCACGTAAATGTAGTGTGCCTATCATTTTTGGAGAATGATTGCTTATCATTTTGCTTTTGTGTCATGTATTTCCAGGGGTTTCGGGGCCACTGTTTTTGGCACCATGGGGGGTCTATGGTGCTCCTCTTGTCTTTATTTTGTTTTGTTATCTTTTCTTTGCACGGTTAATACCTTACCAAAGTTTTTTTGGAAATGGGGATCCTATTGTGCACAATCCAGACCTTCCATTCGGCCAAGTCATTCATTACCGAGATGAGATCTGGACTGTTAGATGGCCGAACGGATGGCCAAAGTAGGCCCCTCGGGTTCATTTTTTGGGGGTCGGAGAGGCATTTAATTGTTGTGAGGTAGAGTGTTAACCTCGTTGGAATCCCTTTGTGATGCCGTTCTCTTTAATCCTTGTATGTGACATCTCATGTTGCTTATATCTATTGTTGGAAATTTATCATTTTAATATTAATTTTTTTTACATTTTTTGTGCTAGACTTTTATAAGTTACGTGTATCTGCGTGAGAGACTCTTATTTTAGCAGTTGTTTGGATATTCAAGCAAATCTAGAAGGATAAAGGAGAATCTCTAGTAAATTTAAAAAAATCTAGCAAATCTAGAAATAATCGGAAGCATATCTTTCATATCTATCCATATCTAGCAAATCTAGATCATATCTTTCATGTTTATCCATATCTAAGTGAATCTAGATCATATCAAGATCAAATCTTTCCATATCTAAGTGGATTTATTAAGAGATTTAGTTATTAATGAAAAGATATCCTATGGGATTTAGTCATTAATGAAATGATATGATATGGATTCTTTCTTGCCTATATAAGGCATGGTTAAGTGGTTGTGTAAGTATGTAGTATCCTAGCCAAAGAGAGAAAGAGAACTCCTTTCAACACTTGGTCTATCTCTCATACTATTTTCTTTCATCTTTGTTCTCTAAATAAAACTAATTTGTGAGTTTTAATATGAATGTTAGAATCTTGGGCAAAGTGTAAGGGTATTCTTTTGTGGAGTTTTGGGTTCTCCTACTTGTACAGAGTAGGTCCGAACCATACGATAAATTATCGGGCTGTTATATCCTAGAGGGGACAAGTCAGAGATTTTCTACTGCACCGGTTTATTAACGTAGAGAGCTTGAATCTCCTTAAAGAGAACGAGATTTTCGCGACTCAGTCTGTTAATTTGTCCATTGTAAAGTTTATTTTCAGTGTAAACTTTTGTAATATCACCAACAATTTTAAGGAGATTCAATAATGGACCAAACAGCTGAGAAGCCCAATGAAAATATTGGAGATCTCAACAAGCCCTTCAAGTTCAAGGGAGCTCACTTCAAGCGATAGAAAGGCAAGGTGCTCTTCTATCTCAGTCTCCTCAAGGTGGCCTACATCCTAACTGAGAAGGATCCCAATAAAGTCTTCACTGATGGGATGAGTGATGATGAAAAATATGCTCATCTTGAACAAGTTAAGCAGTATAATGCAGATGAGTATAATTGTCGGTATTATCTTTTAAATTGCCTTGCAGATCAATTTTATAATTATTATGATACTACTTACTCCACTGCAAAGAAAATTTGGAAAGCCTTGCAGAGCAAATATGATACTGAGGAGGCAGGTGCAAAGAAATATGCAGCTAGCCATTTTTTCTGCTATCAAATGATAGATGGTAAATCTGTTGTGGAGCAAGTGCAAGATTTCCAAATGATTGTGGCGGAGGTATGGTCTGAAAGCATCAAAATTGGGGACAATCTTGTGGTGGCAGGCATCATTGACAAATTACCACCTTTGTGGAGGGAGTTTCAGAAATTGATGCGCCACAAACAAAAGGAGACGTCCCTAGAGACTTTGATTATCCGCATCCGAGTGGAGGAAGAGGCTAGAGGCCAAGATGCACTTATGATTCACGAGGGTAACGGACATTCCACCACTAAGGTAAATTTAGTTTCCGCAAAAATAACTTACCCAGAGGTCAGTTTCCAAATAATGCTTATTTAAAGCCAAATAAGAAAAAGTTCAAAAATAAGAGTAAATCTCGCGGTGAAATGCAAATGAGAAAAAATAATTGGAACCAAGGACCCCCTTTACAAGCACAACAAACTGGAGGGTGCTTTGTCTGTGGCAAGAGTGGACATATTGCTCGATTTTGCAAGTTTCGAAAAACACAGAATGCTCCACAGGCTAATGTTGCCAAGGAGCCTTTTGTGGCTATGATTATAGACATATATATGGTTCAATGTGTGGAAGGGTGGTGGGCAGACTCTGGTGCCAACAGGCATATTTGCTATGATAAAAATTGGTTCAAAACTTATACTCCCTTTACAAAAGAAAAAATTGTGATGCTTGGTGACTCTAGTACTACCAAGGTGCTTAGGAGTGGCGAGGTTGATTTGAAGTTTACCTCTGGACGTGTGCTAACTTTGAAAGATGTGCTTTACACACCGTCCGTGAGAAAGAGCTTGATGTCCAGTTATCTACTCAACAAGTCTGGCTTTAAACAGACTATGGAATCTGATCAGTTTGTAATTACTAAAAAAGGAGTGTTTGTGGGTAAGGGATATGCATGTGATGGAATGTTCAAACTAAACATTGAGAATAATAAACCAGCTACTGTTTCTGTTTACATGTTGTCTTCCTTAAATTTTTGGCATGCTAGACTATGTCATGTAAACAGTAAATATGTAGGAATCATGAGTAGTTTAGGATTAATTCCCAGACTGAAAAAAGATTTTGAGAAATATGAAACATGCAGTAAAGCAAAAATCACAAGAAGGCCTCATAAAAGTGTTCAAAGAAATACCGAATTGTTAGAACTAATCCATATGGATTTATGTGAGTTTGAAGGAAATTTTAACTCGTGGAGAAAATAGATATTTTATCACTTTTATTGATGACTATTCAAAATATACTTATGTATATTGTGTGAAACATAAAAGTGATGCACTTGACAAATTTAAAGAATTCCTCAAAGAAGTTGAAAATCAATTCGGTAGAAAGATTAAAAGAATTAGAAGTGATAGAGGCCGTGAGTATAAATCTTTTGGATTTAACTCTTTTGCTCAGTTTTTGGGAATTATCCATGAAATTACTCTACAGTATTCGCCTGAGTCTAATGGTGTGGCTGAAAGAAAAAAAGAACATTAATTGACTTGACCAATGCCATGCTTATTGAAGCAGGCACTCCCTTAAATCTCTGGGGAGAGGTAGTTTTAACGGCTTGTCATGTGATAAATAAAGTGCCACCAAAAAGACTAAAATTACGCCTTTGAGTTATGGAAAGGTCATAAACCAAATTTGGGATATTTGAGAGTTTGGAATTGTTTGGCCTTTGTGAGGCTTTCAGACCCTAAAAGACCCAAACTGGGTGTTAGAGCTACCACTTGTGTTTTTCATGGATATGCAAAAAGTAGTACAGTCTATAAATTTTTTGATATGGAAAATAAAATTATTTTTGAATCAGGTGATACATTTTTTCATGAAGAAAAATTCCCTTTTAAAATTAAAAATAGTGGGGGCTAAGAATCTGGAGAATTAGTTTTATCTGAGCCTAGTTCTTCAACTCCTAGTTTACAAAATCAAGAGAATTTTGAATTTGAACCTAGAAGGAGTAAAAGAGCTAGAGTTGAAAAAGATTTTGGCCTTAACTATCTTGTTTTTAATGTGGATGATACCCCACTTAATTACAAGAGGCTTTAACATCACCTGATTCTGTCTTTTAGAAAGAGGTTGTTAATGATGAGATGGAATCACTAATGTTCAATAAAACTTGAAAATTAGTCGATTTACCGCCAAGTTGTAAAACTATTGGGTGTAAATGGGTCCAACGTAAAAAGCTTAAACCGGATGGTTCTATCGATAAATATAAAGCAAGACTTGTTGCAAAAGGTTTTAAGCAACAAGCTGATCTTGATTTTTTTGATACATTTTCTCCAGTTACTAGAGTAGCATCCATTAGACTGTTAATTGCAGTAGTTGCAATTCATGATTTAAAAATTCATCAAATGGATGTAAAAATAGCTTTTTTAAATGGGGACCTAGATGAGAAAATTTACATGGATCAACCCGAGGGCTTTGTGGAGCCCGGCCAAGAAAGCAAAGTGTGTAAGTTGACTAAACCCCTATATGGCTTAAAGCAGGCGCCTAAACAGTGACATGAGAAAATTGATTCATGCATGATTGAAAATGGTTATAAGATAAATGAGTGTGATAAGTGCATCTATTATAAATCTTGTGAAAATTCACATGTTATGGTTAACCTATATGTGGATGATTTACTGATCTTTGGCTCTAATGTGCATATTATTAATGGAGTGTTGCTATATGTACTGATAGGGGGGGGAGGGATTTCGTACCGACGGACGCCGGTGGGCCATCTCCGGCCATCAGACGGCCGATCCGAGCCATCCAAAAATTCAAAAAAAAAAAATGAGGGGTCCTACGCGAGAATCAACGACATCCGAGGTGTGTAGTATTCTTAATCCGAGCACCCCTTTTTTGTGTATATACGCGTATATACATATACATACGAAAAGGGGTGCTCGGATCAAGTACCTACACACCTCAGATGCCATTGATTCTCGCGCTGGGCCCCTCGGTTTTCTTTTTTAGAATTTTTGGACGGCTCGGATCGGTCGTCCGGTGGCCGGAGATGGCCGGCCGGTGGCCGTCGGTACGGAATCCCTCCCCTTGGTCGGTACCTCTATCATTGCTCTTATTAATGAGACTAAAAATATGCTTAGTAGCCATTTTGATATGAAAGATCTTGGTGAGGCTAACGTAGTTTTGAGGATGAAAATTACAAAAACATGTGATGGTATTTTTCTCGATCAATCGCACTATATTGAGAAAATATTGAAAAAATATCATTTTGATAATTGCAAGTATATTCTTACTCCTTTTGATCCTTATGTGCATTTATTTCCTGTTAAAAATGACAAGGATATTGTTGATCAAAAAGGATATGCTAGCATAATTGGAAGTTTGCGTTTTGCGATTGACTGTACTCGACCTGACATTGCTTATGCAGTAGGAGTACTGAGCAGGTATACTAGCAAGTTGAGTAGAGAACACTGGCTAGCCATTGAGCGAATAATGAGATATTTATCTGGTACCAAAAATTATGGCTTATTTTACAAAAAGTATCCTGCTTTACTTAAAGCTTATAGTGATGCCGATTGGAATACTTTGTCAGGTGATTCACTCTCTATCACAGAATATATTTTTAATTTAGGTGGTGGTGCTATATGCTGGAAATCGAAAAAGCAATCTATTCTACTATGGAGGTTGCGCTAATAGCATTAGCATCAGCAAGTGAGGAGGCTAATTGGTTGAGAGATTTATTAAATGAAATCCCATTTTAGGAAAAATCAATTCCTCCTGTGTTAATTCATTGTGATAGCACTGTTGCGATTGGTAGAGTATAAAACCGTTATTACAACGGTAAATCCAGACCTATCAGAAGAAAACACAGTACTGTGAGATCTTATTTGAGTAATGGCATCATAAATGTGACTTATGTGAGGTCATGTGATAATCTTGCAGATCCATTAACCAAGGCCTTGGCAAGAGAAAGAGTCTGGAATACATTGAGGGGGATGGGGCTAAAGCCATTAAATTCATGAGTCACGTATGAGGATGCCCAACCCAGGGACCAGAGATCCTGCAACTGGGTTCAATGGGAATAATGAATCATATGGTGGACGTTTGGAAATGCACTGAAGTTTTGATTAAGTCCATCCCTATGGTGTGAGTGCATTTATCCTGTAATGTTGTGGAGGTTGAGTATTTTGAAAAACTCTTAATGAAAGTCTGTAGCTCTTATGAGTGGGGTGTTAGAATTACAGGAGCACCCTTGACAGATTTCACCTATGTGAGCGTGGAGGTGGGGCCGCTTCCTATGAGAATTAGGCTTTGTTCTCAAAGACACTCATGAAAATTGGGATTAGCATAAGGCAGTAATGTGCTGGTTATTAAAACTCATGTCAATACCTGGATTATTATGTGGGCAGTATTTTTTATTTCCCCTAAGCAGTCATAGTTCAAGTCGGAGACCACTATTGACTCTGGCGTAAAGATTACTGTTTTCACTAAGGGAAGATTCAATGCAGAGCACACCTTCATGATGCATAATATCCCTCCTTGCCCAGGAGTCTTATTTAATATTAAAATAGGTGAGGGAATGTTGGAAATTTATTATTTTAATATTAATTTTTTTTTACATTTTCTGTGCTAGACTTTTACAAGTTACGTGTATATCTGCGTGAGAGGCTCTTATTTTAGCGGTTGTTTGGATATTCAAGCAAATCTAGAAGGATAAAGGAGAATCTCTAATAAATCTAAAAAAATCTAGCAAATCTAAAAAGAACCGGAAGCATATCTTTCATATCTATCCATATCTAGTAAATCTAGATTATATCTTTCATGTTTATCCATACCTAGTGAATCTAGATCATATCAAGATCAAATCTTTCCATAGCTAAGTGGATTTATTAAGAGATTTAGTTATTAATGAAAAGATATCCTATGGGATTTAGTCATTAATGAAATGATATGATATGGATTCTTTCTTGCCTATATAAGGCATGGTTAAGTGGTTGTGTAAGTATGTAGCATCCTAGCCAAAGAGAGAAAGAGAACTCCTTTCAACACTTGGTCTATCTCTCATACTCTTTTCTTCCATCTTTATTCTTAAATAAAACTAGTTTGTGAGTTTTAATATGAATGTTAGAATCTTGGGCAAAGTGTAAGGGTATTCTTTTGTGGAGTTTTGGATTCTCCTACTTGTGCAGAGTAGGTCCGAACCATATGATAAATTATCGGGCTGTTATATCCTGGAGGGGACAAATCAGAGATTTTCTACTGTACTGGTTTATTACCGTAGAGGGCTTGAATCTCCTTAAAGAAAGCGAGATTTCCGCGACTCAGCCTGTTAATTTATCCATTGTAAAGTTTATCTTCGGTATAAACTTTTGTAATATCACCAACACACATACACTAGTGTAATGCCCGTGCTTTACACGTTTTTGCGTTCTCATTGGGCAAATTGTTATCGGGAAGTGTCTTTTTCGTAGTGATGACCAATGCCAATTGTGTGGTCCAATGGAGGAAGTTTGTTACTTACTGTTAACGGCCATTGTAATCTTGGCACTTGAGAAGGATTAGGAATGGTGTGCAGATAGAGAGGCTTATTTAGGAAGAAGATGGCAAAGAATGGAGGGAAAGCCCTGTGATCGATGGAGTTTACACTGTAATCTTTATTTATTTACTTTATTTTGGATTGAGACTCCCTAGACGTAAATGTGCAATCCTGAGATGGATGTAGATTATTACTACTTTACAAGAGCATGTACACCAATTAATAGGTATTTTACCTGCCAAACAATCTATTTTTTTAATTTTACCTACTCAAATATCTATCAATCCCACACCAATCTTCTCTATCCTCCTCTCTATCTCTATTAAATAATAAAAAATACTACCCAAAAAATACAATATATATGTATGTATAATGTATAGGTTTTAAGCAAAACACATTTGCAATCCCATTGGACCATACCGCCGTCGACCGGAACTCACGCGCAGTCGTCGTCCATCAAAATGAGAACTCTACAACAACTGTTCTTGTGTTTTTTCACCGTTAATTAGACTATACATATATTGCATGAATATTTCTATATGCAGAGGAAAAAAGAAAAACCAGAGGAAAATGTAATTTGGTTGAGGGCTGAAGCTTTTATATATCAAGAGAGTTTAATTACAGCAATGAATGGAACCTGGGAGTGCTAGAGAATCAGATCGTTGGAGAAAGAAACCCAATTTTTCTTCGTTTCTTCGTTGGAGAGAACCCAAACTGCCAGACCCCGCCTTTCTTCGTTTCTTCATTGGACCCAAATCGACCCCGGCGAACAGTAGGGAGACTTTAGTTACCAAAAAAAAAAAAAAAACAGTAGAGAGACAAACCCAAATCCCCGGACCTCCATTGCAGTCAATATATTGATTTCAAGATCGAAGTCGATCGTTCGGGCACGAGAACCAGCCTTTCTCGTTCTTCACCGGAGAGGGGAAAAAAAAATAAAAAATTAGAAACCGATGAACAGTTCCTCGATATAGTTAGCAAGGTTTTTTCTCAGAGGTATTTTACATTGCTTTTTACCGAGCCTGGTGCAGAGCAATTTTGTGTCTCTTCCAAGTCAAAGTAGCTAAAATTGCACTTTTACCTGATGTACATGCTCGAAGCAACTAATATCTATAGCTATCTAGTTAGATTGGACCCATAATTAATTATTAAGCAAATTTAATGAAGCAAATTCAACTAATGTCAAGCAAATTCAATGAAGCTTGGATAAGACTGCCACAGTCCCACCAATTGGTTCATCAAGTAGTACTGGTTGATAACGCAGTTCTATCAACTTGTGATGTGGAGGCAAAAAAACAATTACAACATGCACTAATTCTGAGAAAGTTATACACATGCTAAGTACTACTCACTCGAATTATGTATACTTCCTGAAAACTTTATTGCCCTCTCTTCTACAATTTGTAGATAGAAAACTGAATCACAACATCCAGACCATCAACTATGTAACTTTGAATTTTGACACTTTCATGAAAGCCATCAACTCTACATCAGTTAAGAACCGCAATTTTGCAACATGAGCAAATCCAAGGCTTCTGGTTTTGCTTCCCGGGCATGCCTCTCCCATGAACTTTAGTTCTATGTGGTGTCCTAGGTAGTGTCCCTGTGTCGGAGTTGTCTCCATGTATGGCCTGTGTAAACTGGGAAAACAGTTGTGACTAAGGACCGACTTACTTGCTTCTTTTGGGCCTAGACCAGATTACAAGTCCGACCTAGCGAATTGATTGTTGGCAACACCAATGAGCTGACCCAGTGGATTGATTGTTGCTGTTGGCAACCCATGAAACCGCCTGGAATATCTCTGACTTCTCCGCGTACTTAGTAGTGGAATTGCCCAAAAACAAGAGGTTGGGTATGTAAAGTGCGAATTCTCGGGCGAAAAATGCCACCTGCGGGTGCCATTGCCAGTGGGTGTTAGGGCCGAAGCCATGGAGTAAAACAAGAGGTGGTTTTGGATTGGTGGGATCGGGTGATTTTGGGTCCCAAAAGTGGATGGTGGTTTCGTCGTCGACACCGATGGTCTGGGACGAGAGGCCCGCGGCCGCGAAAGTATGTCGGATGTAGGTGCCCCCCATAGGGAGATGATGCTGAAACATGAGCAAGAACAACCCATTGGTTATTATTGTGTTCGAACTTTGAAGAACTTTTCTTTTCAACGTTTCTTTTGATTTTGAGATGTGTATTTGGAACTTATAGAGAAATATTTTCCTCCTTGTAAATGCAAGAATCGTTTTATATAATTTCATGCTCTCTGACTGTTTCCTTGATGTCATGTGTGAAAGGTAACCCAAGAAATGTTCAAAATTAATAATGTAAGAATTGTCGCATTCGACATGATTTAACCTCAAATGATACTTCCTCCGTCCTTATTTAATTGTTCATTACGGTTTTGCGTGCATTTTAAACGGCTTATATCTCTTAACGTATATTGCTAAAAATATGTAATATAGACATTGTCTAATAGATCTCAATTTTTTTCTATGTAATATGGATTTTGTGTGATAAATCTCAATTTTTTCTATAAGACAATGATTTCAAAATCATAAAACATAATATACATCGAGAGATATAAACCGTTAAAAATGCATGCAAAATCATAGTGGACAATTAAATTGGGACAGATAGAGTAAAAAATATAGTACAAAGGCGACCAACTCAAGAAGCCATTTCTTATAGTTTTTGAATTTTTTCTTGCAGTTATACTCATAGTACTACTTAAGGATGCATTTCATTAATAGAGATAAGTATTTCAAATAAGTACTTATTTTTAAATTAAAGATCATCGTTATGAGACATTGACCTATCTCGTAACGAAAAAAATAAGTACTTAAAAAGTAAGAATATTAGCGGAACGGGGTGTTAGACCCCGTCATCTCTCCTTACACTACTACAATAATAGATATGCGTCACGCTAAGTAGATTCACAAATATCACGGTTTTCAGTGAAAGCGTGATAAAAGTGGTGCTTAAAATTTTTTATCTCAGTTTAAGTCCAAAGCTAAGATAA
This sequence comes from Rhododendron ovatum, assembly GCA_019656835.1. NCBI lineage: Eukaryota > Viridiplantae > Streptophyta > Magnoliopsida > Ericales > Ericaceae > Rhododendron > Rhododendron ovatum. The sequence continues at coordinate 14,546,349 of CM033792.1, forward strand.
AAAGTGGGTTTTAGCACGAAATAAAAGACCTCCCTCTTGCGGTGAGATAAAAGAAAAACAACCCCACCCTTGCAGTGTGATAAAAGATTTTAGGGCAGAAAAAAAATGAGATAAAAGATCTCGCTCTTGTGGCGAGATAAAAAAGAAAAGACCCCACCCATGTGGCGTGATAAAAAAGAGAAAAGATCTCACCCTTGTAGCGTGATAAAAGATTTTAAGGCAAAAAATAATGAGATAAAAGATCTCGTTCTTGTGACGAGATAAAAGAGAAATGACCTCACCCTTGTAGCGTGATAAAAAACTTTAGCACGAAAAAAAGTTAGATAAATAATCTCATTCTTGCAGTGAGATAAAAAGCCTACCTATTTAGGCGCGCAGTCTGGATTTTCACGTGGGCAGACTAGTACTCATTTCGGCAGACTTTAAAAAGTTATGTGAGAAAACGATGTCGTTTGAGAACTTCGAAAAGTTTTTTTTTTTTATACAAAATGTAAGAAGATAAGCCCCAATTACACTCATTCCAAAAAATCTTTATGTTTCATCCATCTTCACGCCCAAAGAGAGATAGAGAGAGAGTGAGAGAGAAGACAAATCCCACAATTAGGTTCCACCAGTGCCTAGTTATTTCTTCGACGATGGGCAGACTATTCCACTAGTGCCCGATTTTCACTTGGGCGAGCCGTGATCTTTATAGTTTGTTGTTGTAGTGAAATTTAGTTATTTTAGATGTTTTCGAAGTATACGTTTGACACATCAGGTAAACTTTTTTTTTTTGCCCCAAGAAATTTTTTTGGTGACCAACAACTAATTTTGATCGGCAAAAGATCTGTTGTCATATTTTTAAAATTTTTTAAACAATGTTTATATATGTATTTTTATATGTTTTAATATCATGTTAATTGCATTTCAAAAAATTCAGCAAATTTTAAGGGGGGAAAAAAGGTTCTCACACTTTAGGAAGTAAGTATAAATTTTTTTGTTTTCCTAATGTAACAGAAGTTCTTGGCTAGTTTAGTGGTAAGGGCTTGGAAAATCAACTAAGGGTGCGTGGGTTCGAAACTAGGCAATGACAAGAAAAGATGGTTTAGTAGATACAAAGAAAATATCACGCGCAATGATTTTTCATCTCAGTTTATGGTGGTGTGATCCTTTTGAACTTTCAATCACGGTTATAAACTGTGATCTAAAGTGACATACAAACACCCAGAAAAAAGAAATGATTACGCCCAAGAGAAACAATCACGGTTTATAACTGTAATAAAAGAGAAACGATCACGTCTTTTGGCTGTGATTGTTTCTCTTTTTCAATCACGGTTTATAACCGTGATAAAAGAGAGTGACTTACAATCACACTTAGATCCATCACGGTAGCAGGAGTGTGATGAAAAACTTACAATCACGGCCAATTACTGTGATCTTTATGATTTATTGTAATAGTGTTACCCTTAACAAGTTTCCGTATTTTACAATCTCGTTCATACTAACAAAAAAGTTGTAACAAAAACTTGTTTCCTATAATAACTCTATTGACAAATCCATCTATAACTTATTCACTATTGAAAATAATTTGACATTTTTTCACAACTTATTCACTATCAGAAATACCTAACAACCAACAACTTATTCATTAATGTAATGCCCCGATTTTTCGGAAGCAATAGAAAATAATATCTTAAGAAAATTTTGCTAAATAAATAAAATTTTCAAAAAATAGAGGTTTAACTGATCCAATCCCAAGATCAAAATACATTAACTTCAGAGCTGACTCTAGGCTTGATATGGATTCCAAACATACTCGATCTCCGCTCCTGATTTTCCTCCTGTCTCAAAACCGTTCCACCATTGAATCCTACACCCGCTGGCAAATTGATCGCCGAAACAACCGATTTGCCAGGATATAGACGTATCTGTGAGTGATAAATCATTCAGTAGAATAATCCAATCCAACTACCCCTTTTACTTTACAGTTAGCAAACAGCATGATAAATATGGTACAAAGAAGTAAAATAGAGATTTTTCACACAAATTAGTTTATTACTAGCCATTATCTTATCGTGTGATCTAAGATCTTCTCCACAAGATCTTTCCTCCCCAACCGCTAGCCATGTCCCGTCCCATGAGATCACTTCCTTTTGCTGTTGCAGATACTGCTAAGTTATGTACCGAGTGTGCATCCCAATGACTACAACAAAGGGTAAGCTTATCATGCCGTGACATAACTAGGGTTCGCATATCTTATTCACCACTTCACAATTATCACAATCATTACTAGACTCCCGTCAGTTTCAATTCATTACTTGGCTTACTTTGCCAGTTTCAAATCATCACATCCAACTCATCACATCTCAAAATCCCGTCTTCAGGCAATCTAAAAATAAAACTTTCCAATTTATCCATTACCTAGCACCGTCTAGGTGAATTCTATTCGCATACCACCCCATGTCTCTAGGATCCAATCTAGCATATAAATCAAGAGTCGGAGTAATATACAAATAATCACAATGATAATTGAAATAAATAATAAGCGTAGAAATTATGTAACTTTTTATGAATGAGTCATTGCCCTTAATCTTGTATGGTCAAGAAGTAAATAATATTAACGGAAATCTTTATTAATAAAAAAAATTTATTTGTTCAATTACTAGTAAGTCTAGGCTTGTATTAGTTTATTTTATGAAATTAGATTTAACAAATAAGTGATAATATAACAATGGGGTCGAAATTGTACACTTAAGTAACCTAAGGGCCTAATCGTTTCAAGTCAATAACTCAATTGGGCCAAATATCTATACTAAACAACATCAGGGGTGTAACTACAATATAGGGTCAACCTTTTAAAAAAAACGTTCACAGTACAGTGAACTTCCGGAATACCACGGGTTTCGACTGTGCTACGACGGAATCATTTTCTTTTGCTCCGAAACGTTACTTACCAACACAAACACTCTTTATATTTAAGAGAAAGTAGGAGAGGATTATAATACCTCGAATTCGATTGGAAAAAAAAATACGGCGAACAATTTCGGTGAATTTTGGCCGAACGGAAAAGACGACAGGAACGATAGACTTTAATTTGGGACTGACTCGGACAAGTGGGTGACGTTGTTGGGATGCTTCGAAACTTGGTGGGCGTGGTGTGAATCAAATTCGGGTTCGGGTGAATGCGAACCGGAAACCCTCCCCACTTTTCTTTTCTTTTTTTTTTTCTTCGACCTCCATGGGTGGAGCTCAAACTCCCACTATTTTTTTTCCTGTGGCGGTGGTTTTGTGTGTGTTGTGAATTTTGGAGAGGAAGAGAAGTATTTATAGGGATGGAGTGGAGTGGGGTGCAAGGAATCTATCAATATAGTATAGAAATATAGTTGAAGCCAAAAAACTCCCAACCCTCAATCATAAATTCTTAGAATTTAGAGTTTTGTTTTTAAAAAAAATGAAAGAGAGAAAAATGTGGGAGTGGAGGAGGGGAAGAAAGAGAAATAGAGGGGGGAGGGGAACGTGGGTGTGAGAGAGAGAAACTTATGAAAAGTTATTGTATGCTTCAACAAGGTACCGTCACGTAGTACTCTAAATTCATTTTACACAACATATGTCGTTTAGTGTACAGAATGAGACTAATGTTAGCGTGCATTGAACATGAGACAAAAAAATATTATATTATATTTTTTATCACTAGAGTTGTGCCCGTTCGATACACATGGTCTAAAAAAACTGATGTTAATTTTTTTATCTCATGCATTGAACGGGTACAATTATTATTTGATTTTTTTTGTTACAAATTAATTTGATTTAGTTTTTTTAAGTAATTTAATTTGATTTAATATTTGTTGCAATCTGAATCGTTCATTGCCGAGTATGGACGGTCCGGATTTGCCCAACACTCATGTTCCTAAGGGATAGCATGCACTCCAGGTTTCTTTTCTATCAACTAGCGTCATTCCCGTTCGATGCACGAGACAAAATATTCATGTGGCTCCATTACAAAATATCGAACTCACACAAAAATTATTGTTTGCCCCGTGCATCGAACGGGAAACGACGCTAGTGGGAGAAGATAAGGGTGGCAATTGAATGATTGAAAAAGATAAGAAGGTTGGCCAAAAAAAATAGAATAGGGGGGATGTTTGGCTTGGTGTGGGGAGCAAGTAAAGGGGGGAGAGAGAGAGAGAGAGAGAGAGAGAGAGAGAGAGAGAGAGAGAGAGAGAGAGAGAGAGAGAGAGAGAGAGAGAGAGAGAGAGAGAGAGAGAGAGAGAGAGAGAGAGAGAGAGAGAGAGAGAGAGAGAGAGTGAGTTGGTTGGAGGGTGGTGAAAAATGTTAAGGTGCATGTGGAACACCAATGCATTAGATTTAAGCTAATGTAGAGTATAATTTATATTAATTAACTAACTTTGTAAGGAAATAATTTTTGTATACAATTATAATTTAACTTACTAAAATTTTTGGATCATTATAACATATGGGTAAAAAAATATTGACATATACTAGTCAGTTTAATTATTTAATAAAATTCAAAATACAAAATTTTATTCAAAAAAATTAGAGCAAAAATTATGGTCGTTACAATTAATGGAAACGCCCCCAAGAGCATCTCTATTTTAATTTTGCTCTTCAGAAAATAAAAAAAATTCTCTCCTTATGTGAAATTCTTTACGGAGTATCTGCTTTTCATCTACTTTTAGAAAAACCAAAGAAAACTATTCATTAGATTTCTTTTACTTTTTATTTTATTTATTGTAATTATATTTTTGTTTCCATCTACTCAGGGGCGGATGTAATATTCCAAATTTTTTAAATAAATAAAAATTCCGTAATATTATTTAAATATTCATTTTCTTATTATTCGGCTTTAATTAACTAATTTTGATTTAATTAATTACTATGCATTTAAATTTATTTCTTGTGTGTTAATAATTCGCGTAAATATTTCTTTTAACTAATGAGATGTTTCTTTAGTAAACCGAGATCGCGTTTAGGCTCGAAATGTATTTTTTAGTCTACGGTAATATATATTTTCAAATTATTTCGAAACTACAATTTGGATTGCCGAACACCGTGTGGTACATCATTTTCGCCTCCGCAGATATTTTTTCCTCGTTCCCTTTTTCCTCCTCTGGTACGTCTCCCTCGTCCCAAAAAAAAATTTTAAAAAATTATTTTGGGAAAATTCTAAAACAACAAACACATTATACAAACAAATGTACAATACACTCACAGCTGGTGTAGAATGATTGCTCATCCCTTTGCTTTTGTTTCATGTATTTCCAGGGGTTTCGAGGCCCACTGTTTTTGGCACCATGGGGTCAGGGTGCCTGTGTCAAAATTTAGATAGTTTTGGCTCATTCTTGTATTTTTTGATGAAATCTGTATTGCCTTCGGGCATTGTTATGAAATGAATTGACTGTGTTTCAAAAAAAAATGTATTTCCAGGGGTTTCGAGGCCCACTGTTTTTGGCACCATGGGGGGTCTGTGGTGCTCCTCTTGTTTTTGTTTTGTTCTTGTATCTGTTCTTTCTTCGGTTAATACCTTCCAGTTGGAAATGAGAGACCCTGTTCTGTTGTACACAAACACAAGGTGTACAACACCGTGCAAAATAAAATAAAATATTTTGTGGGATATAGATGGAAAGTTTGGATTCCGAATACCTGCCATCTGTGACGTAAAAACACTGCAGTTTACAGTCCCAAAACGACGTCGTTTTGGAGGGATTTTGTTTCGCCAATGCAGCACTGTAACAAAACTACGTCATTTTGAGACCCCAAAATATGACGCCCAGAACTCTACCAAATTCACGATGCTAAGGGCTGAATGGAAACGGGAACCATGGTCGACGGTAGCCCAGAACAGCCTGTGCAACTAGACCGCCGCCGTTCCTCCATTGCCAAAAGACACCACTTCGTCAACTCTGATGCCACCCACATCGTGCTCCTTTCTGAAACAAAATAGTAGCACTCTCTTTCTCGCTCTCTCTCTCTCCCCCCTCCCAACGCGCTATTCCAATTTCCAACCACTACCGACGCACCACCACAATCTCTCCTCTCTCTTGACCTAATCTCTCCTCCTAAACCGATATTATCTCTCGTCCATCTCTCCTCCTAAACCACCACCGACGACCGCTGCACCATCGTGGTACCACCACCACCACCGGACTCCACCGGCCACCGATCTCCTCAGGTTTATCCCTCTCACTTCCCTCTCCACTAATCTACGTTTAATTTAAAAAAACACAAAAAGTTTTTCCCCCAGCTTTCATAAGATTAGGGTAAGCCTCTCCAATTAGGGTTTTTTTTTTCCCTTCCAAATTTCTGATTTATACGCGTTTTGAGCAAATATGATTTGTCCTATTATTTTTCCAATGCGTGAGACGATTGCCAGCCCTCTTCTCTACTGAACGTGGTGTTTGTGTTGTGAGTGGTTTGCATTATGCCTACATATCTTGTTGAACGTTTGGGTTTCTTCTTAATCACAACCACAGAGTACCAGTTTGCATATGATTTTAGTTGTCCAAGAGAGGAAATTGTGTTCCAGTTTGTTGAACATTGGGATTTGTGGTGGTAGACAAAGCCGTTAAGTATTTGATGAAATGTGTTCACCAGGTATACGCCCATTGATAATTTTTGTAATTTACTAAGCTGTTGCCATTGTGTATTCAAACGAATTAAGCTTTGCTTCTTTGGTGGCTTGAGAAAGGAATTTCGATGATGCAGAAATTGAAGGTCGCAACAAGATGGCCGTTCAACTCAGAAGACGATCCCACATGGGAGTGCCAAACTGCCAAAGTATTTTCTTGAATATCAGATTGTTGAAGCTTCACATGGGCTTATCTTTTAATTGGAGGTCACGGGTGTTTGTCTATTTTTTACTTGCAGTCGACGAATCGACTAAGAGTTGTTGAGCGTGCTGGAATGTGGGTGTTTATGGTGGTGGAGTTTGGTTCCTTGCCGTATTTCAGGACTTCTCTGGAAGCAAACTTAATGAAGTGAATGGAGATGAAAGAAGAACAACAAAATGGACTTTATTATTCTTCGAGGTAGAAATCGATCGACGGTGAGAACACAATCGAACGGACAATTAAGTTACAAGCTATTCCTAGAGTAAGAAATGTATAGTACAGATAAAAGTAGAAGCCTTTAGGCGATTGATTGAGGTTCGAAATATCTTCTATTCTTGTATTTATAGGCTGTCTTTGACTTGGAATTCAAATCAGATGGAATTCCCTCCTTTGATTTGAACTGAGTGGTTACTTCCATGCTTCCTATTCTTGCTCCATTATCTGCACGAGGCGGTTACTTCTCCATGATCTCACATGTTCCCAATGTTGTAATTGTTTCAACTGCCTGCATTAATCGTTTTGTCCATGACCCGTATGTAACTCATGCTCTGAAACGTGCTCCGGGGTTGAATATTAACCGTCAATTAGTCCGTTTAATTTGCCTTAATAGGCTTCATATTGCATTTATATTAACTAGTCTAAAACGTGCTGACACGTGTAACACTTTGACCCAATCGATCATATTAGACTAAATTACCAAATTATGGTGTAAACAATGCCCCCCTATTTACCTGGGTTAAAGATTAACTTGGGTAAATAATTCCTTAGTAACTCACTGCTTATATAAAGCAGAACACTTCAAATTTTAGGGCACGAATTTGATTCCTTCTCACACCAAAACCCTGAGACAACTTTCAAACCCAAATGGCACCGAAATCCAAATCGAAGGTTTCTAGCGATCCAGTTGAAGATCCGACTACCGAATCGGTAACAGAAGACTCCTTCCGATTCCCTGAGTCGTACCGAAATGGGGCTGATCAGAACACCCAAGTCCTGATTCCCGACGATAACGTCAGTTCTCTCTGTATATTGGGTCCAGCTTTTCCGTCAGCCCTTCTGGATGGCCTTCTAGAAGTTTACCCTGTGGGGAAACGTGACCCACTTCTCCTACAACTTCCAACGCTTGAATGGTCAGGCTGGGGTAAGAACACTTGCCTTCGTTTCTGGCCTTATACCATCGAAATGGGATGGGTAGACTGGGTAAGGCGTATGATGAAGTTTCTTTTCGAGGATTAGAAGACAATGGGAATCCTTGAGACAATCGAACTCTCACAATTCCCTTTAGAAATGAATTCTAAACTCTTAGCCGCTGCAGCTTGTTTCTGGTCCAAATCATCTAATACCCTAGTTCTGCATTGTGGTTTATTGTCTCCAACAGTCTTGGATATTTCTCATTTGACTGGCCTTCCTTCCTTTTTACCCTACGTAGCCCTGGTCCGTACACATCTTGGATGACTTCCAATATTTGTGCCCTGTTAATATTTATGGGATCCGGGGCTCTAAGAACGTTTGGCACATGCGGTTGTGCGAAAGGGACATTCTGACCATTACCATTGCCAGTATTTGGCAGATTGTGAACGTACTGACCACTATTTCCATTATTTGACACAGCTGGCATAGTATGGTACGTGTAATTGCCATGATTTCGCAAAGTTTGTGCAATGCTGTATATGTGCTGACCATTGTTCATAACATGGACTCCTGTGAAACCATTTTGAGGATTCTGGCCAGGATTTAGACCATTATTTTGACCATTCCCACTACTGTTTCCAACTTCATATATAGATGGAACATTCTGATAAAAATTGGTTGGCTTTATTGTGGATCGTAGAGCAGTTGGACCTACAAATGGTCGACTATGCACATTCATATTTGAGTCAAATGTTGGGTTTGAATATACCTGTTGAGGGGCCTGTCTAGGCAAATCACCGGATACTGTTCATGAACTACACCATTTGCATCAACATCTATGATAGATGGGGGTGTAACTACCCTTCTCATTAGGGTAATCAATTCCTGTGCCGCTTCGTCTTCTGGGTTAGACAAAACCTGTGCCAACTACCTGGAAAGGCTCTGTATATCCGTTGGCGCACTTAAGCCATTTCCTTGGCTATTCTCTGGCATCCTTTGTTCAGGATGTATCACATCGTTTTGGGTTTCCAAGCCTTCATTCTGAGGCTCTGTTGGTCGGTCGCCTTGCTTTCTTGTTGCTGGTGCCATTACTTTCAAATTAGTAAGGGCCCTCCTTCTAGCGCCAAAATTGTTTGTCTATTTTTTACTTGCAGTCGACGAATCGACTAAGAGTTGTTGAGCGTGCTGGAATGTGGGTGTTTATGGTGGTGGAGTTTGGTTCCTTGCCGTATTTCAGGACTTCTCTGGAAGCAAACTTAATGAAGTGAATGGAGATGAAAGAAGAACAACAAAATGGACTTTATTATTCTTCGAGGTAGAAATCGATCGACGGTGAGAACACAATTGAACGGACAATTAAGTTACAAGCTACTCCTAGAGCAAGAAATGTAAAGTACAGATAAAAGTAGAAGCCTTTAGGCGATTGATTGGGGTTCGAAATATCTTCTATTCTTGTATTTATAGGCTGTCTTTGACTTGAAATTCAAATCAGATGGAATTCCCTCCTTTGATTTGAACTGAGTGGTTACTTCCATGCTTCCTATTCTTGCTCCATTATCTGCACGAGGCGGTTACTTCTCCATGATCTCACATGTTTCCAATGTTGTAATTGTTTCAATTGCCTGCATTAATCGTTTTGTCCACGACCCGTATGTAACTCATGCTCTGAAACGTGCTCCGGAGTTGAATATTAACAGTCGATTAGTCCGTTTAATTTGCCTTAATAGGCTTCATATTGCATTTATATTAACTAGTCTAAAACGTGCTGACACGTGTAACACTTTGACCCAATCGATCATATTAGACTAAATTACCAAATTATGGTGTAAACAACGGAATGCTAATGCGGTGGCTCACTATGTCGCAACAATGGTTTGTTTGTAGATTGGTGATGGGCTATTCTCAAGCCAAGGCTCTAATGCCAGTGTCGCCCAACCGATGTCAAGCTCTGAGCCAAGGGCCATCTACCATCCAAGGTTCTTAAGCCAGCCAAGTATCACAACCCATGGGTCTTCCATCTGCATACTAAGGGATAAAAAAGATGAACTCAGACATGTTTTCTTCTTCTTTTTGTTGCTGAGCGTGAAGTATTTTTTGTATATGGTATATTATTGAACTTTGCCAACACTATGGTTGGGAAAGTTGCAATTGGTGTAGTATGTAAGTGGAACATTGGTTGGAAAAAATCGCAATGAATTGTGGTGATTGGATAAGTTTCGAGCATGTGTTTGGGTGTGTTATTGGTGTTGCAATTGGTGCGGATTTTTTTGCTTGTAATTACTCTAGACATTTGTGTTGCAATTTTTGTCACTGATTTTGTTTTTGGACTTTCTATAGTGTAGAAATAATGCGTGAACTCCATTGGCCTGCGCAAGTGGAGGTATTAGGGAAGGTTAATACTGAATGCCCAAAAACCAGTTCTATGAGAAGGCATCAGCTTATTAGGGAGTGTCCAATACTCTCTAACATAACACATCAAAGTCTGGAAATAAAACCATAGACTCCTTTGTTTGGTTCTACCCACCCCCCCCGCTTTCTGTTTGCATATTTTTCACACATTTTGTTACCAAGCCTACCATAATCATTTTCTCCTTGCTGTATAAATACATGCAATTAACATAAAAAAAATCCAGTCATATTTTCCAGCCAAATGGGCTTCTAGTGACTACCAATGCAACGCCAACACACATTGATAGCAACATAGCCAATAGCATACTTGATTTTACTTCCAACAAAAGATAACATACGTATCCTGCAATTTTTTAGCGAACGCATCTCAAACAAGCCATGGGAATGAAAGCTTTCATTATGTGCCAAAAACTCAATAGGACATGACACGACATGAATACTTACAAAGCTTGTGGAATGGACCAAAGCATGAGACAAATACGTACATGGGAATTAGGGGTGTAAACGAGCCGAGCCGAACCGAATATTGGCATATTCGAGCTCGGCTAGATCAGAATTCGTCTGGCTCGAGCTCGGCTTGAGTTCGAATCGAGCCGGAAAAGTTCGGCTCAAGCTCGGCTCGACAAGCATGTACAAAGCTCGAGCTCGAATTCGTCAACTTTTCGGCCTTAATATTGAAAAATTGGCTAAATGAGCCGAGTTGAACCAAATATTGGCATGTTCGAGCCGAGCCGAGCCGAACCTATATATTTTGAGCCAAGACGAACCTGTTCGCGAACCTATATATTGGCATGTTCGAGCCGAGCCGAGCCGAGCCGATCCTATATATTTCGAGCCGAGACGAACATGTTCGCGAACCTGTTAGAGCCAAGCCCTGCTAGGTTCGAGCTTGGCTCATTTATCAAACGAGCTGCAAAATCGAGCTTGAGCTCGGCTTGTTTACCCTTCGAACCGAGCCGAACCGAGCCCTTACTGAGCCTAACCAAGCCGAACTCGCGAGCTGCTCAACTCATTTACAGCCCTAATGGAAATGGAAGCTGCATTCCAACAAAAAAAAACTGTAATTACATCATACATCACAACTATCAATTACATAAAAAGTTGGGTTTCGCAAAACTAAAACTTGATCATTTTTCTTGGCCTTTGATTCACTTGAATAGCTTCAATCTCTTTCCTCATGGTCTACACTAGTCTTCCCCCATGGTTTTCCCCAATGGATCAACTTGCTTACACATTCTTCTTCATTCTTATCTCTCCAGATTAACCATCACCTTTCTCCACTTCCTTCCATTTTCAGCGTCTCATCACACCACCATTTCCAAGCCCATTTCAACTCTCAAAGCAACCCCAAAATCTGCTCCATAAACCAGTCCCGAATAGCTCTCTTTTCTCTCTGAAAGCAGCCCCCAATTTCACTCTGAAACAACCCTATAAAACAGCATATAAAATTTCCCGTTCCATTTAACTCCAAATTCAGCCCCAAAACAGCCCCAAAATTTTCAGCTCCCAAAAATCAGTCCATTTGAGCCCCGAAACCTCCCCAAAACTCAGTCTCAAAACCAACCCAGAAACTGCACTTAAAATAGCCTGTTTTAGCTTGGTAAACAAGCCAGAAAATCAGCTCATTCCAGCCCCAAAAAATAGCCACCCAGAAAATTTGCAAATTCGATTTACACAAATAAAGGAAAACTGTTAATACAATCATATGCATAGCAGCACATCAATCAAGTACTCAGCTAATTTTATTTGCAAGTGAATGCAAATTCAATTCAAAGAGTTAATCAGCTATAAAGGCATACATAGAGCTGTTAAACCACAGAAAATGGATAGGCATATACTATGGCTATATCCACACTAGGTTGAATCTACACTTTTTCTGGTTGCTTTTTTGCATTCGAAAGTAACCGTATACTGCACTTTGTCTCCTACGATTTTGATGAAACCCTAATTTTCGAACTTTGGTTTTTTTTTTTTTTTTTCTAGAAACTCAATTTAAGAATTTTTTTCAGCAACCCAGTTAAGGGTACTAATCGAGAGAGAGAGAGAGAGAGAGAGAGAGAGAGAGAGAGAGAGAGAGAGAGGTGTGGGTAACAGCGGTCGGAGTGCCCAGAAGCCGGTGGTGGTGGTGGTCGCCGGCGGTGGGGGAGGGTTGGGGTTGGGTAGTGGTGGTCGCTGGTGGTTGTGGGAAGTGGATCATGGTCGCCGGTGGTGGTGGTCTAGTTGCACAATTGTTCTGGGCCACCGTCGTCCATGGTTCCCGTTTCCATCTCAGCCCTAAGCATAGTGGAATTTGGGGGAGTTCGGGGCTGTGGGCTACCAGCCCGAAAAAAATGGTTTTCCTTTTGAGAGTCGCCACCCGGGTTTTGAAAAGGATTGTCCTCGAGAAACCTAGAATTTGAAAAATGTGACTCTTTTGCCCTTTGAAAAGGTTTTGGTCTATTGAAAACAGAGAGTTTTGGGTTCGGGAGCTAGGTTACGAGGGAGGAAGGTTTTATTTGGAAAAGCACCCCCCTTGTCTGATAAAATCGGTCTCTACTAATATTTGTGGGATTTTGAAAATCATTTTATTGCTTAACTTTTTTAGGCCACATAAACAGTTATATGACATAAACAGTTGTAACTGCAGAAAATATAAACACAAACAGGCATGCTTTTGAATTTAAAAAGCTAATAACAGAAAGCTAATAGGTGTAGGGAGGTATTCCCGAACAGGCAAAAGAAGTGCCCGATCACGGTGTCAAGAAAAGGGCAGCGCGTTATGGACCAGTGACATGAGAAGTCATTGGTCCAGAGAGGTTGTACGATTCTCAGTTCAGTAAAACATGAAAATTTATTGGACCAATTAAAAGGAAAATGACACGTGAAGCCACTGTTCAAGTAACTTGTTCGGTTACGAGAAAGCCGAACAGGAGGAGAACTCCTGAAGAAAGGAATGGTCCAAATAATTGTTAAAGGACCAGTTATATGTGAAGTAACTGGTCCAGGCCCTCTGTTCGGCCATGAGACGGCCGAACAAGGAAAGAAGTCCTATCAGATGTTGAAGTAGAGGGAACATTCTGGAAGAGTCCAGAAACAGTGGTATTACGTTAAGGAATGAGATCCCGAGAATGTAGGATCTCGAAAAGATACCCAACGGGAATGGGATGTTCGGCCAGCTATGGAAAAGGGTCCTAAAAGGACTAAGGTAGCAAACTGATAAAGGAAACAAGAATCCTTGATATCCAGGGATTTCTTTACGAGATAGGAATCCTAAGGCGACAGGGATGCTTGGGCAGCGAGCATCTATGAATCTATAAATACGAGGTAAACTCAGAGGAAAGAGGTACGCAATACACTGCATTTATATTGCTTTCCTACTGATAATTAGGGTTTGATTGCTAGTACGTGATACTAACTAAGGCATCGGAGGGCTTTTGCCATGAGAGACAAAGGTGCACTCACTCCTTGTCTGTTTTGCAGGATAAGGGATCCAATGACGAATTAGGGTTCCGGTCAAGATCCACGAGAAGCCATTACAATCTAGTGCTGTTCTAAGCTCTAGGTAAATCTGTCCACCTACAATAGGCTTGCTGCATATATCCAATTAATTGCAGGAAATGACTAAGAGGTAGGAATGTAAGCATTTTAATTGCAGAAAATATCAAATTGTCCCATGCGAACTCAACCGTACGGTGGAAGCTTGTTCCGTATGGTACATGTTCTATGGTTTCCAGTTTCAAAACAATGCTATTTAACACTCAATGTTCTAACAGGCATACATGCTCATGGATCAAATAAGCAATTTTTATGTCAAATCATGCTACATGACTAATGCAAATTTCATGGATCCATCTAGCATGGCATGTATTTGTGGGCATGCGTGCCCCTTTTCTTCTTTCCTAGGAAGGGATTCCGTTCCCCTCCTAAAAGAGAAAAGTGCCAGTTCGCGGGAGCGCTTTTAAGCTGGACGACAAGCGCTCGCGAAAATACAGAGTCGCCACTCGGGTTTGAAGGTCCGACACCCAAGGAACCGTATTTCGAAGCACTTGCCGCGCTGATTGATTTGAAAAAGTTAAGGAGCCAGTCCGTCATAACCATATATGGGTTCGGAAGCTAGGTTACGAGAGGGGAAGGGTTTTATGGCACCTCTCTTGCCCAATCCGGAGATCGGTCTCTACTTAGGCATTTGCAAAAAATGTTTGTTTTCGATTCTGTTTCATTAATAAATTTTTAGCCAATTAGGGCGGAAGAATAGTTAATCGGGGATTAAAACTGTAATAGTTTACAGGATATGAAAAGATAGCATGGATGAGCAACTAGTATAGAATGAGAACAGACTGCTGTGGGAGTTTAAACAAACTGGAAGGCCCCTATTTTGGAGTGACGTGCGCAGGAAGAAACCAACATGCATTGAACAAGTCACTGCATGCTGTTCACTCCTGCGCGCACAACTCCAAGACACGCGCGCGCCGGTGAGCCCAAACCCACAACTCTTATTCTCAAACCCTCTGGGCTCTGGAAGGACCAGTGCACACCCAGGACAAACCACACAGTTCCTATAGCAGCATAATATACAGTCCAAAGTAATGTTAAAGGCTGAAAAGCCCTGCAAATGAATAAAGCACCCCATAAACAATGTGGGGATAGAATAACAGCCTCAATCCAAGTTACCCATGCAAGGCCACTCACTGGTCAGAGGCAGACTATCGCACGACGACGTCAGTCTGGCACGCGATGGTGCGCCCTGGCGCGGACCAGTGTTTGGTTTACACATTTCTGGGTTCTGGGACAGGTCCAGAATGATTCCAGGGGTACTTCAAATAGAAGACATACAAATTGAACTATGGCTAGCAATTTCTAACAAAGGAAAGTAGTAAACTGGTTTTTAACATGCTTAACAGTGATCTATATACAAAATAGAGCATGAAACAGTAGGACACTAATCCCCACGCGGTCCATTGCATGCAGCTCCGGAGTGTCGCGTGAGAGAGTGTGACCATCGCGCGCTGGTTCCTACTATGACGGTTTTTGAAATCTTGCCAGCTTTAGGACCAGAACTGGTATTGATTACCAGCCTTGGCTCTGCCAGCCCCCCTTAGGGATCAGAACAGAAAGCAGAACAAAGGTAAGCTATACCTTTGGTTGAGGTTGAAAGAGTGTTTGAACTTTGAGGTTTGATTGTTGGAAGCTTTTTGAGTGGTAGAAGCAAGGAAAAAGATAGCTTGTTGCTTGGTATTTGGGTTTGTATGGAGGATGGTGTGTGTAATTCTCCTTTGGACCTCAAAACTTGGAACCCTTTGAAAGAATAACCATGGGGGGTATATATAGGGGGAGATGGTGGATCTGGTTGGTGCCAGGAAAGGAGTTCAGTCAGTCCACGAGGCTGGCTGAGAGTTGCATTGGTAGCCAACTGTCCTCCTTCAGAAAGATTGGTGGTAGGTTGGACCGTCGCGCGATGGAGTCAGTCTGTTGCGCGATGGTGCGCCCTGGCGCTCTGTCGCGCGATGGAGTGAGTCTATCGCGTGAGGGTGCGCCCTGGCGCGGGATGGTTGCGCCCTGGCGCGGACCAGTAGGGTTTTTGATTTTTGAAGTGGCTTAGGCTAGGTTAGGTTCAAGGGTTTTGCAAACTCTCAAAACTCAAACACGTTATCATTCCCAGGGTGTTCTTGATCCATTTCATCATTGGGGAATCAAAAACCGTAAGTAAACTAATCTGAAAGTCCAGATTGGGGTGTCTACAGTAGCCCCTCTTTGACGACACTTGAAGCACCATCGACTTGGTACAAGTAACGTCAAAGAATTCTAGACACCCCTCAAGGCAATCCAGAGCAAAGCATACTAGCAAAGTAGACAAGTAAACTTAAGGAACCTGATTGGTGGAATGGACTTGCTGTCCATTGCCGGGGATGGAAGTAGAAGTGGACGAGCAAATCGTCGCTTGTTGATCGAATTTGGACAGGACAGGCTGTCGTTGCAGATTTGGACGGCACATGCCGTCGTTGCTGGGGATCAAGCTATCCTCGGCACAAAGTATTCCAACAAACACGGGTAGGTCGTGTCAGGCAAGTTGAATTCCATCTTTTGGGAATCAGAGCCAATCTCCTTATCAAAGACCATCCGAGACAGAGCAATAAGCCTGCTGGAAGATGCGCATGAAGCTAGACTGAAGTAGAGGTAGTCGTTTGGGGCAGGCCGAGGCAGACTCTCCTGGGGAATAACTAGTTGCGAATGGGCGGACCATCGTACGATATCCTGATCGTTGTTGATCAGGGCGAACACGGACGATATGGCTGGTTGTCATCGCTGACTGGACAGAGACAGGTGATGTGGTTGGTTTTCATCGCTAAATGGACAGAGATAGGCGATGTGGTTGTCGTCGCTGCATGGGCTGAAACAGGTGACGTGGTTGGTTGTCATCGCTGAATGGACAGAGACAGGCGATGGCTGATTATCGTTGATGATGTGGCTGACCATCGGGAATGACTGAGTCGGACGATATGGCTGACCGTCGTTGATGATATGGCTGACCATCAGGTTGATTGGGTCGGACGATATGGCTGACCGTCGTTGGTGATATGGCTGACCATCAGGTTGATTGGGTCGGACGATATGGCTGACTGTCGTTGATGATATGGCTGACCATCGGGTTGATTGAGTCGGACGATATGGCTGACCGTCGTTGATGATATGGCTGACCATCGGGTTGATTGAGTCGGACGATATGGCTGACCGTCGTTGATGATATGGCTGACCATCCGGTTGATTGGGTCGGATGATATGGCTGACCCGTCGTTGATGATATGGCTGACCATCCGGTTGATTGGGTCGGACGATATGGCTTACTGTCGTTGATGATATGGCTGACCATCGGGTTGATTGAGTCGGACGATATGGCTGACAGTCGTTGATGATATGGCTGACCATCAGGTTGATTGGGTCGGACGATATGGCTGACCCGTCGTTGATGGTTGATGATATGGCTGACCATCAGGTTGATTGGGTCGGACGATATGGCTGACCATCGTTGATGATATGGCTGACCATCAGGTTGAGTTGGATCGGACGATATGGCTGACCGTCGTCGATGATATGGCTGACCATTAAGTTGATTGAGTCGGACGATATTGCTGACCGTCGTTGATGATATGGCTGACCATCAGGTTGATTGTGTCGGACGATATGGCTGACCGTCGTTGATGATATGGCTGACCATCAGGTTGATTGGGTCGGACGATATGGCTGACCGTCATTGATGATATGGTTGACCATCGGGTTGAGTTGGATCGGACGATATGGCTGATTGTTGTTGATGATATGGCTGACCACCTGGTTGATTGGGTCGGACGATATGGCTGACCGTCGTTGAATTGAGAAGGACGATATGGCTGACCGTCGTTTAATTGAGAAGGACGATATGGCTGACCGTCGTTGAATTGAGAAGGACGATATGGCTGACCGTCGTTGATGATATGGCTGACCATCGCTGAATTGAGAAGGACGATATGGCTGACCGTCGTTGAATTGAGAAGGACGATATGGCTGACCGTCGTTTAATTGAGAAGGACGATATGGCTGACCGTCGTTTAATTGAGACAGGCAGATCAGTGTGCAAAATGATTGAGCCGTTGAGATTTGGACAGGACCGTCTGTCGTTGATTTGAGACGGGCAGATCAGTGTGCAGAATGATCGAGCCATTAAGAAATGGACAGGACCGGCTGTCGTTGATTTGAAAGGGTAGATCAGTGTGCAGAATGATCGAGCCGCTGAGTTTTGGACAGGACCGGCTGTCGTTGATTTGTTCTGCAGAAGATTTTATCGCATCCTGCTATGAGAACAATGCCGCAAGAGATTTTCAATCGCATCCGTCGGCAAACAAATCGTGAGTTAGGGAGATTTCCATTGCCTCCGCTAACCAATGATAACAAAATCGCTGGAGATTGCATCGCATCCTTTGGCAAACAAATCGTAGATTCAGGGAGATTTCTTCGCATCCGTTGACCAACGATAACAAAACCGCAGGAGATTGCATCGCATCCGTTGGCAAACAAATCGTAAGTTTAGGGAGATTTCCATGGCCTCTGCTAAACAAACAGAACAACACCGCAGGAGATTGCATCGCATCCTTTGGAAAGCAAAGTCTTGATGGCAACCATTCGGGCATAAACTCCCACAAACTGGCTACCTTCCTGTTTTCAACACTGTTTTCAACAATTGATATACACAATATGCAAACGATGTATGCTATATGAATGCACAAACTGAAACTGCAGGCCCTAGCTAAGGGCGGCTCCTAAGAGGACAACTATGCTTATGGACTATCACTGAGCCCCATTACTGTATTGTCTCCCGCTTCTGAGATGCGCACCCAGGCAAAGAGACATTGAGTGAGCCAACGTGCCCCAATTGATGTTTAGTAGTAGCATTAGGCCTGCGTGCCTCTTCCTTCGATGCTTGGGCAAACATGCCCCAAAGATATGATTTACTTGGCCTTGGGCTGACGTGCCCTTGCCGCTTCACAAGATTCCACAATTTATGGATTACGAAGGCTAGTGTAGCAATGTAAAAATTGCATTTTTCGCGGTTTATTGAGGCATAACCAACTGCTAATATCTAATTTGCATTAACAAGTGAACTGAATCGATACACAGACACATATATATGTACAGACTCGCCTAGCTCAAACGAAAAGGGAGGAAGAGCCCCAGGGTACAATGTGAACCTTTAGACACACGGAAAACAATAAAATTTTGGGCATTAACAAGCCAAAACTCACAATATCCCCTTTAGGTAGGTGAAATTGACACTTGCGCAAGGTCAAACATATGTACGGTGACCTGTACAACAGACAAAATCAGGAAAAGCATCCCAAAATGACAATGGATTGAAAAATTGGAAAATGCCACAAAGACGGACAAAAGATGCAAACGATGACACATATAGGCCCGGACTGAAACCGACACCCCCGTGCAGTCACATTATGACCCGCATGGTATGACAAAACTTGGCATAAACCCCTTGAACAGGACTTGAAGGCAATAGCTTACTGCTATTTGAGAGCTGCTAGAATTGAAGTAGGGCGCACAGGTTTGAGACCAACGTGCATAACTATGAACAAGTGCACATGAACCTCAGACTAGGATGTGTGAATACAAATTCGCTGCGGCTGCTTACACCAGACTTCGCTGAACTTAGAATAAACTGTGAGCCGTTAGGCCTCACCAGCATTTCGTTCTGTTTTTTGATGCTTAGAATCTTTTAGGGCTTTTGCTTAGCTTTGAAATTGAAATAGTAGTTTGAAACAAGATTGAAAGATGAAAGGTTTCCCCCCCTTCTGCACAGATGATGCTTGTTTTCTTCTCGACCTTTCTTGACATTTGATGTGTACCAAAACGTCAACCATGGATCTAATCGATAGATGACGACCGAGTCTCGAATAGAAACTGCCTACGTATCCCATTTTGGGAATCAGGTCAAAACGTAGTTCAGGCTAAGGTTCACTCGAGTATTTTACCTCACCTTTTACGCTCTAACTTTTGCCTAGAACCGCCCATTCAGGTTTTCGATCTAGCGAGCTTTCAAATGTTGCCTTTACTTTTTCCTATACCTCCTTCATAGGTTCTTGGTGTAGCAGGCTGCTCTAACTTTTGCTTGGAACCGCCGACCCTTGGGGTTTTCAGCCCAACGAGCTTCTGTCAGGGAAAAGGCTTTTGAATTGATCCATGCTGACCAAGGTATTGAATTTATTGTTGTTGAGGTCGATAATATGGCCGCAGCCCTAGATACAATGGCTTTGATGATGCAGGGTCAATAGTGCTTCAGCTGACATGCACTGCTCCAGACCATTTTTGAATTTTTCCAACTTACGTTTGGTGGAACGCTGTTCCTGCAAACTTGAACATGGTATGAAGCGCTGGACCTTCTGAGCTTTGCTTTACATGGTTTGGCACCTGATAGCAATAAGATTTGATGTTCCTTTATCTCAGGGCCTACGTTAGGCATGTCATTTGAGAGACCAGGCCAAAACATTGATGAACTCTTCGAGCCTGCCTGACTGGGCGCAATGCTCCTCTGGGGACAGTGTTGAACCAGTTTGAACCATTTGGAGGTCTACTTCATCTTTCAAGTTCATTTGAAAACTACTATTTCAATTAATAGGCTGAGTATGCCGTTCGTCTTCCCTTTCAGCGAGGGAACACATTTTCTTGGGGATGACCCCATCGAAATCTATCCCTTCGTCGTCAGGGTCGACACAGTTTATTCAAAATCCAGCGAAGAAGCAAGATAATGCATATCATAAAGAAAGCCCTGGGGTTGCCAAGTACAACAGACTTAAAACTTGAAACGAATGATACGACGTGGAGGGCCAAAAGACACAACCTCCGACTCAGAGCTAGACTTAGATAGACTCAAAAGACTCCGTGTTAGACTCAGACAAAACACCAATGCAAACTAGACGCGGTTTGAAAATGTAATTTTAACAGCTACCCTTAGCTTCCACAAAACAGAGTAAGATCCAGCGGGTGTCAGGCCCAAGCAACAGCACTTCGGCTTCCTCAGTTTCTTCGACCAAACCTACTCGGTGCTCCTTTGGTCAATGGACCTCAGCCGGTCAGTCCTCCCCTTTGCAAGCCCCTCATCACTATCAGTCCAGATGTTGGCAGAGAAAGTCCCAATTGCACAAACTGGTGCCAGGAAGCTATCCTCAGGCTCGGACGGGATGGGTACAGTCGGCTTGGGTTGATTTTTTGGGATGATATTGGGGATAGGTTTGGATGTGGTAACTTTTAATGGAGATGGGGCTAGGATGATGCCACAATCGATGAGATCTTGAATGGCATGTCGAAGCCGAAAACAGGCATTGGTTGAATGGCCAGGCATTTGATGGTAGGTGCAAAAGAGGTTATATTTGAAATTGGCAGAGGGATTCTTGGATAATGAAGTTGGATTGAGGGGCTTGATGGAACCAGCGTCGAGGAGCCTCTCATAGGCCGATGTAGGGAGGTATTCCCGAGCAGATACATTTAGTTGCCGAACACGTGATGTTTGGGAGCACGTGGTGATACAACGGTACTTATCGCCGGGCAGTATGGTTAACAGGGACACGTATCAGTGATGTGGGAAGTCATTGATCTATAGAGTCTGTTCGGCTAAGAGAAAAGCAAATGACAAGTGAAGTCAATGATGTGAAACTAAGCTGTTCGGCAGAAAGAGACATTCTCATTACGTTTGGACCAAGTTACATGTGAAGTCATTGGTCCAGGCAATCTGTTCGGCAACGAGATTCCCGAACAGGGAAAGAACCCCAGATTAATTGTGGTAACATGGGGAACATCCTGGAAGAATCCAGAATGTTGGTGTTCTGATTAAGGAATAAGATCCCGTACATATAGGATCTGAGAAAGATACCCAATGAGAATGGGATGTTCGGCTCTTTAAGGAAAAGAATCCTAAAAGGACTCTTTTCCATAAACTGATAAAGGAAACGAGAATCCTTGATATCATGGGTTTCTTATACGAGTTAGGAATCCTATGGCAACAAGCATACGTATATCTATAAATATGAGGTAAACCTAGAGGTAAAAGGTACGCAATATACTGCATTATTATTGCTTTCCTACTGATAATTAGGGTTTTTGTTCTTAGTACATGATACTAACAAAGGCATCGGAGGGCCTTTGCCACGAGAGGCAAAGGTGCACTCATCCCCTGTCTATTTTGCAGATTAGGGTTCAGACGTCGAGTTAGGGTTCCGGTGAAGAGGCACGAATAAGCCGTTGCAATCCAGTTGAACCGAAGCATCAATTGTTTTCATCCCCCTACAATTGGCGCCGTCTGTGGGAAAGAACAGACTTTTTGAAGAAAGTAATCATGATGGAAGAAAATCCAGTTACACCGTTTAGTCCAAAGGACCAGTTAGGTGGAGGAAGAGATAAATCTCCACCAGGTGCTCCGAGAAAGCCCACTGGTAGACATGATAGAGAAAACTCCAAAGAAAAAGGAGACAAGACTGCTACTGGCTCCACGAGAAGGAGTAAGTCTCATCGAGTAGAAGAGTCAGTTTCTCGTTCAAGGAGTATTCATAATGATGATGATGTCCTTGATAAAAAAAGAAGAGAAATCGAGGAGTACGCTCGTTTAATTAAAAAACGAGAGTATGAGATACGGGAGCTACAGAGGATACGAGAGCACCCCGAGGATTCTGGACTCTCTCGAAGGAATTCCCAAAAGGACGGACGGGCTCTGGTGATTCATGAACAGACTCATTCACGCAGAAGGGGGAGTAGAAGTCCTGTTATAGGGCGTCATAAGTCTTCTCCGCGAAAAAGGGGAAGAAGAAGTAGAAGCCGAACACCAGAGAGAAAGACTTCTTCACGAAAAAGGAGAAGCAGAGACCGAAGTTCTACCCCCGAGGAAGAGGATACGAGAAAGCATCATCGAGACAGGTACGAGAGACCTAATGCTGATTGGGCCAAAGCTTCAGCCCACAATTTGAAGGAACAAGAGGATGGGACTATGACTGCACGAGAAGCAGCCCGCAAGGCCCTGAGTAATATTGTAGCCTCCCCCTTTACAAAGAGGCTACAAGAAGCGAGATTGCCGAGCAGAGTGAAGCACGGAGCGTTCGTACTTTACGAGACAAATACGGACCCCGTGGCTCACATACAGCATTATCAACAGGCCATGTTTATGCATGAGGGGGATGATTCCATCTTGTGCAAGATGTTTCCCTCTAGTCTTGGCAAAGTAGCTTTGTCCTGGTTTCATAAACTGGCCCCACGATCCATACGAGGATGGAGGCAGTTGGCAGAGGAATTCACTGCTCGGTTCTTGACAAGCAGAAAAGCCCCGAAGACTTTTGAAAGTCTCTCCACCATGAAGCAGGAGGAGAACGAACAGATAAGGGATTATGCAAAGAAGTACTGGGAGACTTTCAACGAGATTGAAAGTTGTAGTGAGGAGTACGCAATTGCTACCTTCAAAACTGGTCTACCTGTTCGGGGAGAGCTGCGCCGTTCATTGAATAAACATCCAGTAGCCACCCTGGCTAAATTGATGGAACGGATAGAACAACACGCCAGAATGGAGGATGACATACTCCGTGAGGACGGCAGAATGGTTGCCGAACAGCCAAAGGCACCTGCTAAAAAGGTGGATAAGCCAGAACCCAAGACTTACAGAGATAGAAAGGAGTACGGGCAGAATAAGAAGGAGTCATACAAAGAAAAGCAAGCTCCAGACCCTAAATCCTTCTTTTCTATCACTACAGTTTGGAAAGAACCAATTTACAGGATTCTTTATCGAATAAAGAATCAACCATATTTCAAATGGCCTCCGAGTTTAGGAGGAGACAAAGATGCAAAACGTGCTACGAATCAGCACTGCAGTTATCATAAGGACTGGGGCCATATGACTGAGGATTGTGAGACATATAAAAGGCACCTTGATGATTTAGTCTCTCGGGGCTATCTTAAGGAATTTATCCAGGAGGACCCTAAAGAGAAAGGGAAAGCTATGGAGTTGGGTTACGAACAAAATCCAAAAGGCGTCATCCACATGATACACGGATTGGCCACACCTTACACGAGAAGTGAGGTTAGGCTATTTCAAAGGCAAGTTAAGCATGATCGGCACGTGATGCGGTTGGGAAACAAGAGGGGGCGAGAGACTGATGTATGCAAAGAGAGCATGGCATTCAGTGACGAGGATTTGGGGGAGGTTCAATTACCCCACAATGATGCATTGGTCGTAACCCTACGAGTTGGGGAATACGACATTGAAAGAATTCTAGTGGACTCAGGGAGCTGTACAGAGGTATTGTACTATGATGCATTCAAGAAGATGGGGCTGGCTCAATCAGACTTAGAACAGTCTACAACGCCACTTATTGGGTTCGGTGCAGGAGCAGTCTGGCCCCTTGGAAAAGTGACATTACCTGTTCGGGCCGGATCAGTGGTGCTAAGAACGGACTTTTTAGTGG
Organism: Rhododendron ovatum; assembly: GCA_019656835.1. Lineage (NCBI taxonomy): Eukaryota > Viridiplantae > Streptophyta > Magnoliopsida > Ericales > Ericaceae > Rhododendron > Rhododendron ovatum. Next base: position 14,570,674 of record CM033792.1, read on the forward strand.
TCGATGTCCCTTCTTCCTATAACGCGATTATAGGGAGGACATGGTTGCATAAGATGAGAGCAGTCTCCTCGACTTATCATCAGATGGTGAAATTCCCAGGATCAAATGGGATTGAAGTTCTTAAAGGCAACCAGAAGGTGGCGCAACAATGCTTGATTTCCATCATCAAAACAGCCCCAAAAGTCCACCATGTTCATACACTGGAAGTACCAGATCAACCAACCATCGAAGATGTTGGAAGAAGCCCGGCTGAAAAAGTAGTTGAGGGCTTGGAGAAGATTCAGATCAACGAGATTGATCCTGAACGATATTTTTTAGTTGGGGAATCACTGCCAGCAGATGAAAAGGCCGAATCAATAGAGTTCCTAAAAGAGCATATTGATGTTTTTGCATGGGTGCCTGAGGAAATGCCTGGGGTGGATGCAGATGTGATCTGTCACCATCTAAACATTGACCCTCAACACAAGCCGATCATTCAGAAGAAACGAAGGGCAGCCGTGCAGCACGTAGATGCAGTGATTGAGGAGGTTGATCGTTTGTTGGAAGCCAAAGCAATACGAGAAGTCTATTACCCCGAATGGTATCCAACACAGTTGTAGTAAAGAAGAAGAATGGAAAGTGGCGAGTCTGTGTGGACTTCACAGACCTAAATAAAGCGTGCCCAAAGGATAGTTTTCCTTTGCCCAGGATTGACCAATTGGTTGATGCAACCTCTGGCTACGAACGAATGAGTTTTCTCGATGCATATCGAGGATATCATCAGATTGCTATGTTTGAACCTGATCAAGAGAAGACTTCCTTCATCACACCTCGAGGATTATACTGCTACAGTGTCATGCCGTTTGGGCTGAAAAATGCTGGGGCCACATACCAAAGACTAGCGACCATCATGTTCAAAGATCTCATTGGGAAAACTTTAGAAGTTTACATTGACGATATGGTGGTAAAAAGTCGAGAAAAAAGAGGACATATTACTGATTTAAAGGAAGTCTTTGAAATCTTGAGGAAATACAAGTTGAAACTCAACGCCTCGAAGTGTGCGTTTGGAGTCGGTTCAGGAAAGTTCCTGGGCCATTTGGTAACCATGAGGGGGATAGAGGCAAATCCCGAGCAAATCGATGCTTTGCAGAAATTACAAAGTCCCAAAACTACCAAGGAAGTCCAAAGGCTGACTGGAATGGCGGCAGCACTAAACAGATTCATCAGCAGGTCAAGTGACAAGTGCAGACCCTTTTTTCAGTTGCTGAAAAAGAGGGAGGGATTTGAATGGGGAGCAGAATGTGAGCAGGCCTTCCAAGACCTGAAGAAGTACTTGGCCGAACCCCCATTATTGTCAACTCCACAGCCAGGTGAGTCCTTAATTCTGTATTTAGCTGTTTCCGAGCACGCAGTTAGTGCAGTCTTATTGAGGGATTTGGGGATCGAGCAAATCCCCATTTATTATGTTAGCAAGACATTGTTGGATGCAGAAACGAGATATCTGCCATTAGAAAAACTTGTCTTGGCACTTAGGACAGCAACCAGGAAACTGCCACACTACTTCCAAAGCCATAAGGTTGTGATCTATACCGAGTATCCATTAAAGTCACTGCTTCGAAAGGCAGATTTCTCGGGTAGGATCTCGACATGGTCCGTTGAGTTAAGTCAGTATGATCTCGAATATCAGCCGCGCACAGCAATTAAAGGCCAAGTGTTGGCTGATTTTGTAGCAGAGTTTTCCCCCACTGTTGCTCCTTTGCCTCCTACGAGAAAGGAACAGGCGGCTAAGACATCATCCTTTACGGATCAACCCGTCGCCGAACAGGATCCCAAAGAATGGAAGATATTCGTTGATGGATCGGCATGCAATACCGGTTCTGGAATTGGAGTTGTCCTCTTTCCTCCTGAAGGAGTTCTAATTGAGCTATCTGTTCGGCTTGGATTCAGTGCATCGAATAATGTGGCTGAATATGAAGCACTCTTGGCAGGATTGAGAAGTGCGAAGACCCTTAAAGCAGAACGGGTCAGGGTGTATTGTGATTCCCAGCTTGTTGTGAATCAGCTGTCCGGCGAGTACGAAACTCGGAACGAAAAGATGGTGGCCTACGTGCAGGCAGCCAAAGACTTGCTTGATACCTTCGAAAGGGTGTATATTGAGCAAATAAGTTCTGCACAGAACGCTCATGCAGATTCTTTAGCCTGGTTGGCTGCGGCAGTACCAACAGAATTTAAAAGAAGGGTGGCAGTAGAATACCTGAATGAGCCTAGCATTGTGAGGAATGTGGACTTGGTCTTGGACGTGAACCAAGGACCAAGTTGGATGGACCCAATAATGGAGTTCTTACGAGACGAGACACTCCCTTCTGATAAAAAGGAGGCCCACAAGATAAGAGTCAAATCTGCTAGGTTTTGGCTGTCCCCAGAGGGTAAGTTGTACAGAAAATCCTTTACAGGTCCTTATTTGCTATGCGTACATCCTGAGATGGTACAGAAGTTCCTTCATGAGATCCACGAGGGAACATGTGGGAGCCATGCTGGAGGGAGATCCATTGCTCACCGAGCAATTACTCAAGGATACTGGTGGCCACACATGCAAGAAGATGCAAAGGTTTATGTAAAGATTTGTGAGAAGTGTCAGAAATTCTCACCAATGATTCGAACACCTACCGAGGATCTGGTGCCTTTGACGAGTCCCTGGCCTTTTGCCCAATGGGGAATGGATATTGTGGGTCCATTGCACAAAGCATCTGGGAATCGAAAATTCCTGCTTGTAGCAACTGATTATTTTACGAAGTGGATCGAGGCAGAACCATTGGCCAAAATCACTGAACCTATGATAGAAAGGTTCGTGTGGAAAAGCATCATCACTCGTTTTGGGGTCCCTTATTCATTGATTACAGACAATGGATCCCAATTTCAGAAGAAATTCAAGACTTTTTGTGCTCAGTATGGAATACGAAACTATTATTCCACCCCAGCCTACCCTCAGAGTAATGGGCAAGCGGAGGCTTCTAACAAAACTATCCTTGATGGGATCAAGAAACGACTTGACAAAGCAAAGGGAAAATGGCCTGATGAGTTGCCATTGGTTTTATGGGCTCACCGAACAACGCCTAGGAGGTCTACGGGAGAGACCCCCTATTCATTGGCATTTGGAACAGAGGCTGTCATACCTCTGGAAGTGGGTCTGCCGACCAACAGAACAGCTTTGGTTGAAAGTGGAGGCAATGACAGGGCCCTTGAAATCGAGCTTGATCTTGCCGAGGAGAAGAGAGAAAAGGCCTTGGTACACCTTGCTTCTTACCAAGAACAGCTAATGAAAAGCTACAACAAACATGTTCATCCTAGAGAATTTGGTGTTGGGGACCTTGTGCTACGAAAAGTGCTCGGCAACACCAAGGTGGCAAACGAAGGCAAACTGGGGGCCAACTGGGAAGGCTCGTATAGAGTAACTGAGGTTGTGGGCATAGGAGCCTATAGATTGGCAGATCTGGATGGTGATCCAATTCCGAGGCCTTGGAATGTTCATAATTTACGAAAGTTCTTTGTTTAGAAGTATTGAAATCTGTTTTAGATTTACACGACGTGATTGTGTGGGAATTACGAATATAATTCCTTTGTTCTAGTTTTGATTATTTTTGCAAGGGGTACGAATAAACGCCCTCTTACGTTTTTACAGATCATGAATAAAATCACTTCTTTCGAATAACTGTTGTGGTATTTAAATACGAACTACGAGTTTGGTTCCCCTTATTCGTATTGGGGAGCAGGATATACCTTTTGAGTATGTGAAACTTAAAAGTTTTATACATTTTTAAGTACGAAACACTTGTATAGAATTAAAGTACGTGAGACTTAAACGACTACAAGTATGAAACACTTGTATGTATTTTCTTAAGTACGTGATACTTAGCAAGTATGAAAACACTTGTATGTTTTCTTTTAAAAAATACAAGTACGAAATACTTGTATGAACGTTCAAAGTACGAGATACTTATATGGTATTTTAAGTACGTGATACTTAAGAGACTATATTGGCTTGACTTAAATGTAAGCCAAAATTTTTAAGTACGTGACACTTAACGAATACAAGTACGAGATACTTAAGTATGTGAAATTTGAGGAAATCCTTTATGATCAAGTGTTTGTATGACAACACTTGAAAGATTTGTAAAAAGCAATTGGCTTGGCTTACAAACATAACGAGTATATGTTCAAGTACGTGAAACTTATAAATATCTGTTCTTAAGTATGTGAAACTTAAATGAACACCTGTATGACTATATAAACCTTACGCATACAAGTATGAAAACACTTGTATAAAACAGTACGAAAAACTGGTTTAGCAAATGTTTCTAAGTACGTGAAACTTAGATTCAATACAACGACGTCATGTTTCTAGGATTTGCTTAAAGTACGAATACTTATGCAAACAAATGACACACAGAGTTAAATTGATCAAAGTACGAAATACTTAAGATTACACTGATGCTCCAAAACGAGGGGAGCCGAGCAAACTGTATAAAGTTAAGCCACGAAAAGCCAAAATACTTATCTTACCAGGAAAGTATTATCATACTAAGAATAAAGTACTGGTACCATACAGGGTAAAGAAAGCTATGGTCATGTAAGACCAACCGGATGATTTTTCAAACAAAACTACCTGTTTACTATCTTAATCCAGGTTCTGAACCTCAGGAGGGATGTCAGCCTCAGCAACAGCAGCAGCAGTTTGTACCTCTGGGATAACAATCTCAGTGGTCACTTCCCGAACAGATGGTTGCACGTCATTTTGTGATTCAACTTGTATTTCTTCATCAACATCTACAAAATTGTCGATTTGTTGATCAACATCATCTGCTGGAACTGCAACTCGGCGACTTGGTAGATCATTCTCAACCCATAGGGGAGAATCCTCAGCAACTCCTGCCTTTGTAAGGCACGCCTCCCAGCTAGCAACCCAGATTTGATCTTGAATATCAGGCATCTGCTCGACATAACTTGATGTTGTAGCGTCAAAACCCTTCTGATAACCATCTTCAAAGGATGCCTTTTTGGTGCTGTCCATCTCGGCCAAAACTTGATGAAGGCTCTCCTTCGCGGTCTCAAGCTTGCCCTTTGTCTCAGACAAATCAGCTTTAGCTTTATCTCTCTCCCTCTCTAATCTCGTGACTGTTCGGATCAGCCTGGTGTTGTCATTTAAAAGCCTGATCCTCTCGGCTTCAGCTTCCTGGAATTTTTGGCCCAGTACGACCATTTTTTGGATAAACTGTAGCAAATACCAAAACGTGAGTAACTTTTCTCTTAAATATTACAGAATTGGAACTTTTAAAGGAGAAGAGTTTATGTTACCTTGATTCCACTGACGAGACCAGTGGATACAAGTCGATCGGGGGGAGACGAAGACTCTTTCTGTAAGTCAACAGGGAGTAGCAATCCTTGGGCCAGAGCCAGTGCTGTTTCCGACGAACTAGCACTGTCCCCAACGTGAACGGGACGGTCTCCTCTAGTGAATAGAGGAGTCCATGTTTCAGGAAGTACTTGGGTAGTTGGTGAAATAGGGTGATGTGTTTCGGTATCTGCTTGAGAAGCAGTACCAGTTGGGTCTTCTGATCTAGGCCGTTTGTCTCTGTGAGCATCACTGGCCTCTATGGTAGTCTCCACTTCACGAGATGAAGTGGAGCGGTTCGAACCTCCTCTGTTACGACGGGGTGCAGGAGGGGCGTTCCCTGTGGAAGCTACCCGACCAGATCCCCGTCCCCGAGAAGAGACAGTGAGGAGAGAGCTGAGGTTTAAAGGCTGGCGTGTCATGGTGCTTGAGTTAGGAGAAGATTGAGAGTAACCTGAAGAGGATGATTGACTGGTGTCAAGATTAAATACTGGCCGTTCGGGTTGAAGAGGAATGACCTGTCTGGATCTTCGAATTCTAACTCGAGGTAATGGAACACCTTCGGAAATAGGGATTTCACCCAATTGACCAGCTACAGTTACTCCTGTGTTAGCTCTTGTGCTCCTAGGCTGAGGAGCAGTTGATGTAGAGGCAGCACTGGTGCTGGGATGAGCTAGTCTTCTGTCAATGACTCCTCTGTATGAAGGTTCGTACCCCAGCAGCACGTCAGCGTCCCTACCCCGACCAGCTGTTCGGGTACCCGGCACTCCTGTATATTTAAGAACTTTGTTGATATCCTCTGTTCGGATATTGCTTGGTGTACGTCTGGGACGGTGGTTAGCGTTATCAGCTGCAAAATTCAAAATTGAAAAACCAAATTTAGTTCATGAAAAAGCTACGAGAGAGCAGTAAATGAAGAATTGTAAAAGGGGAAAATCAAGAGCATACGTGGATAGCCCCATATGTGGGGGCAATGGAGCCCCAGCACTTGGCCATCTTCCCCTAAAGGCTCGAATGCTCCAGTCACATAGAGGAAGTCGATCTCATGGTCACGAGCAGAATCTGGCAGATTGAGCACGAAGCGCTTCTCTGCCCTCCTAACTTTGAAGTAGTAAGTATTGTACTCAGGGTTTAGTACTATACTATACCACCACTGGATGTCCCAGATTCCTAAATTGGTCTTTAGAATCCCATTTAGGGCTATAGTCCCCATTATCAGTCTGAAAACGTTCGTAGAAACTTGCATGGGTGTAAGACGGTACCAGCTTAAAATCTGGCGAAGTAATGAATGAAGGGGGAAACGGACCCCGCCTTCGACGATGGCTACGATTGGGATACACATTCTATCCCAAGAGCCACCGTCCCTATCTGCCCCTAGAGGGGCGAGTTCAAGCCCTACGTTTTCAGGAATATTGTATTTTTCTCTAAATGCCGCCATGGCAGCAGGGGTATCACAAAGCTTCCTAAACTTACTGGGTCTAGGAGGGTTGTCATCTGCCATGAGTATATTCAGAAAAGGGGAAAAATGGAAATGGGTACGAATTGAAACCCTAGAAACGACCCACGAATCTGAGAATGAGATCTCAGATGGAAATCTAAGTAGACGAAATGGAGTGAGAACGAGAAATCTTACAAGAATACTGTGACGATTCCCTGGAACGCAATTGAATTTGCAGAAGGCGGCGATGGCAGAAACGCTTAGAGGGAAAGTTTGAAGGAAGTTCGAATGTTTTGGGTAAAAACTCAAAATGAACCCTTTTTTGGGGTTTAAAGGAAGGAAACGGAGATGAAGCGTCTCCTCTTACGCCGTTACAGGAAAAGTAACGGGATAGAAGGTTTCGACTAACGGCGTATTGACGTCGTTTAGACAGAACGTCAGTTCACATTTAATGTAAAAGCGTACGATATGCGCCACGTGGAGTCATTACCTCGAGATGGTATAATGACAGAGGCGCCAAAAGGCATCAATGAGATATTGAAATTATGACTGCACGGGATCAGAAGAGTCTGATCGTAGTAAAAATTCTGTTTCTAAGCATCATATATTGCCCCCGAACAGTGGTAAATACATGAAGCTGGGGAGCAATTGTAGGGAGGTATTCCCGAGCAGATACATTTAGTTGCCGAACACGTGATGTTTGGGAGCACGTGGTGATACAACGGTACTTATCGCCGGGCAGTATGGTTAACAGGGACACGTATCAGTGATGTGGGAAGTCATTGATCTATAGAGTCTGTTCGGCTAAGAGAAAAGCAAATGACAAGTGAAGTCAATGATGTGAAACTAAGCTGTTCGGCAGAAAGAGACATTCTCATTACGTTTGGACCAAGTTACATGTGAAGTCATTGGTCCAGGCAATCTGTTCGGCAACGAGATTCCCGAACAGGGAAAGAACCCCAGATTAATTGTGGTAACATGGGGAACATCCTGGAAGAATCCAGAATGTTGGTGTTCTGATTAAGGAATAAGATCCCGTACATATAGGATCTGAGAAAGATACCCAATGAGAATGGGATGTTCGGCTCTTTAAGGAAAAGAATCCTAAAAGGACTCTTTTCCATAAACTGATAAAGGAAACGAGAATCCTTGATATCATGGGTTTCTTATACGAGTTAGGAATCCTATGGCAACAGGAATGCGTATATCTATAAATATGAGGTAAACCTAGAGGTAAAAGGTACGCAATATACTGCATTATTATTGCTTTCCTACTGATAATTAGGGTTTTTGTTCTTAGTACGTGATACTAACAAAGGCATCGGAGGGCCTTTGCCACGAGAGGCAAAGGTGCACTCATCCCCTGTCTATTTTGCAGATTAGGGTTCAGACGTCGAGTTAGGGTTCCGGTGAAGAGGCACGAATAAGCCGTTGCAATCCAGTTGAACCGAAGCATCAATTGTTTTCATCCCCCTACAGCCGAGGCTAAAGGTGCATCGAAATATGAGAAAACCCTCGGTGGGTTCCGGCGAGTGAATTGAGAGTTCAAAGCAGGACCCTTGTTTGCTTTACAGTTGCAACACATTGCCTCATTAACAGGATGCATTCTTTTGCTCTCGGGGCTGAATTCATCACCAAGCATGTCCTCCCCTTTGGCAATGGCTTCGACAAAGGAATCAACATCCTCCTTCGAGTGAGTCTTAGCCTCATGGAATTCAACCAGGTCGTTGAACATGTCTCCTGAGCATAGTTTGCTTCCGACCGTTGGAGAGTGGTAGGCTTGAGGAGGTTCTTTGACTAGCCCCATATCTGGCTGTGGGGCTGTGGAGGTAAAGAGGCCAACCAGTCCATGGACCATAACCATTTGTTTGTCCATCTTGTGGCTTATTTCCTTTACAGCCTTCTTCAGCTCAGCCAGCTCTGTTTGTGCTGCCATTCTGGATTCGAAAGTGACAGTGAAATAGTCCCAGCACACGTTCCCAAGTAGGTTTGGCTATTCCCTTCAGTGAGATGGCCTAGAGCTTTGGACAGCAAAGGAAACGAGAACTTAGTGGGGTTCCTTTAGCAATTAGAATGCAGTGCACGTGTTGTCATCATCAGTGTCCTCCTACACTCTACAACTAAAGACGAGTCTGTCTTATGATGCTCGGACGCTGCCAAAATCCTCGGATTTCTTTTCGAGGTGTATCCTTTAAACAGATCGACTAACACTAAGAGATGTCAAAACAGACTAAGCCTTTGTCTATTTCGTTCTTGAAGTTTCAACTTAGAATTCGAAACAACTCAGTATTGATGACATGGCACCTTAACTTTGAACGCCGCGGTGTATAGTGACTTCGCACTTCAACCTGGGTAGTGCCATTGACACGACATCCATACTTTGTGGTTCCTTATTTTCGATTGAAACTTCAATCAGGCATGAGCCAAGGGCTTAAAAAGGTTTGATTTCTCAAAGTCTCGCTGATCTAAAGACTTTGAAAATTAGTAACGTGTACCATCGAGATGCACAACTCTTCATCGGGTCTAGCAGCGTCCTAATAAGCATAAGACAGACTCGAAAGAGAGACAACTTAGAAGCCACCCTAAACATGCTCCTACGCAAAACGGTATGTATGTACAGTGCATGCGATAGGGGGAAAGCAGTAACACGTAGACAGTATATGGGGTTAGATGCAAGTAGATCTTACCCTATGGGTACATGTCCTAGTTTGGAGAGTTCTAGTGCTTCGTATATACAAAGGCTGGTTTTGGCTTGTAACAGGTTCCTCGGACTAGAGCCAAGATATACCTCCCATTGCCCGCGTAATCGCAGAGCAACAATCGAACGGTAGAATGACTCATCATCGTCGAAGGTTGTTGGTCATTCGGGGTTCCCGGGTTCCGGTAAACCGTGCCGGATTGCCAAAACGATCCAACGAGGCTTATCCCACATCGATGCAAATGAAAAATGCTAAAAAATTTGATTAATGGAACAGAATCGCAAATTCACAAATGCCTTTTCAAATTTGGCTCTCTTTATTAAGTCAATACTTAGAAGAAACTACATAAGAGAATAATTTGAAAAGCCCCAGTCAGGATGGCCGGACACGAGGTCCTGTTAAATCACCAATCCTTTCTTTAGCAACGCGAAGCTCACTATTTTGAGAGGCTTTTAGGGACTGTTCTCAAGCGTATTAAATTCTAAGTATAGACTAATATTGATTCAATCCTCAGCAGAGTCGCCACTGTGGGCATGCGTGCCCCTTTTCTTATTTCCTAGGAAGGGATTCCGTTCCCCTCTTAAAAGAGAAAAGTGCCGGTTCGCGGGAAGCTTTTAAGCTGGACGACAAGCGCTCGCGAAAATACAGAGTCGCCACTCGGGTTTGAAGGTCCGACACCCAAGGAACCGTATATCGAAGCACTTGCCGCGCTGATTGATTTGAAAAAGTTAAGGAACCAGTCCGTCATAACCATATATGGGTTCGAAAGCCAGGTTACGAGAGGGGAAGAGTTTTATGGCACCCCTCTCGCCCAATCCAGAGATCGGTCTCTACTTAGGCATTTGCGAAAAATGTTTGTTTGCGATTCTGTTTCATTAATCAATTTTTAGCCAATTAGGGCGGGGGAACAATTAATCGGGGATTAAAACTGTAATAGTTTGTAGGATGTGAAAAGATAGCATGGATGAGTAATTAGTATAGGATGAGAGCAGACTGCTGTGGGAGTTTAAACAAACTGGAAGGCCCTTGTTTTAGGGTGACGTGCGCAGGAAGAAACCAGCATGCATTGAACAAGTCACTACATGCTGTTCACTCCTGCGCGCACAACTCCAAGACACGCGCGCGCCGGTGATCTCAAACCCACAACTCTTATTCTCAAACCCTCTGGGCTCTGGAAGGACCAGTGCACACCCAGGACAAACCACGCAGTTCATATAGCAGCATAATATACAGTCCAAAGTAATGTTAAAGGCTAAAAAGCCCTGCAAATGAATAAAGCACCCCATAAACAGTGTGGGGATAGAATAACAGCCTCAATCCAAGTTACCCGTGCAAGGCCACTCACTGGTCAGAGGCAGACTATTGTGTGACGGCATCAGTCTGGCGGGCGATGGTGCGCCCTGGCGCACTGTCGCGCGATGGAGCCAGTCTGGAGCGTGATGGTGCGCCCTGTCGCGGACCAGTGTTTGGTTTACACATTTCTAGGTTCTGGGACAGGTCTAGAATGATCCCAGGGGTACTTCAAAACAGAAGACATGCAAATTGAACAACAGCTAGCAATTTCTAACAAAGGAAAGCAGTAAACTGGTTTTTAACATGCTTAACAGTGATCTATATACAAAATAGAGCATGAAACAGTAGGACACCAATCCCTACGCAGTCCATCGCATGCAGCACCGGAGTGTTGCGCGAGAGAGTGGGACCATCGCGCGCTGGTTCCTACCATGACGGTTTTTGAAACCTTGCCAGCTTTAGGACTAGAACTGGTATTGATTACCAGCCTTGGCCCTGCCAGCCCCCCTTAGGGATCAGAACAGAAAGCAGAACAAAGGTAAGCTATACCTTTGGTTAAGGTTGAAAGAATGTTTGAACTTTGAGGTTTGATTGTTAGAAGCTTTTTGAGTGGTAGAAGCAAGGAAAAAGATAGCTTGTTGCTTGATATTTGGGTTTGTATGGAGGATGGTGTGTGTAATTCTCCTTTGGACCTCAAAACTTGGAACCCTTTGAAAGAATAACCATGGGGGGTATATATAGAGGGAGATGGTGGATCTGGTTGGTGCCAGGAAAGGAGTTCAGTCAGTCCCACGAGGCTAGCTGAGAGTTGCATTGGTGGCCAACTGTCCTCCTTCAGAAAGATTGGTGGTAGGTTGAACCGTCGTGCGACGGGGTCAGTCTGTCACGCGATGGTGCGCCCTGGCGCTCTGTCGCGCGATGGAGTGAGTCTATCACGCGAGGGTGCGCCCTAGCGCGGGATGGTTGCGCCCTGGCGCGGACCAGCAAGGTTTTTGGTTTTTGAAGTGGCTTAGGCTAGGTTAGGTTCAAGGGTTTTGCAAACTCTCAAAGCTCAAACATGCTATCATTCTCAGGGTGTTCTTGATCCATTTCATCATTGGGGAATCAAAAACCGTAAATAAACTAATCTGGAAGCCCAGATTAGGGTGTCTACAGTATTTGCTTAAAACAGGACATGAGTTTAAGACATAACATGAAACAGCATGGTTTCTTATATCAAATCAGAAAAAGAAAAGAAATTGCAAACTAAACTGTTCCTTGCGTACGGTGTGCCGTACGATGGAAGTATGTGGGATATCAACTTTGATTTCTTGTAAACGCCCAAACCATTAGGCCCAGAATTGGTATATGAAGAACCAGTCTGAACCTAGTGGTTTCCCTGAGAATATATGAACAGAAACTTGTACCTTTTGGATTGATAGCCTTCCTTCAGAGAGTTAGGATTCAAGTGGTGGCCCTTGGTATGAATTTGGATGAGCGGGGGAAGCTTTGGTACATCGTAGTGACAAGCTATGAGACTTGGCTTTGGATTTGGTCACTTTTGAAGCGGCTTTGGACTTGGCTTTGAGGTGTTTCGGTGTTTTTGAAAGTGAAAAGGAGTAAAAAATGACTTGTGCCCCGAAATGGGAATAGGCAAGGGTATTTAAAGAGTGAAAATGGCTTGAAAATGAAGCAAACTTGGTCTGCACGCATTTTTAACCGACATTGTGTCCACCGTACAGCACATAAACTCTACCGTACGGCACTAGGCTTCCACCGTACGGCACATCCCAACCGACTTAAGTTTAGGCGGTCAAAAACTCTACCGTACGGTAGAAATATGTCTACCGTATGGCACAGTTGACCACCGTACGGCACAGTTGACCGCCGTACGGTACAGGTGATTGCTCAACAGGCCAAACTTCGCAAGGCCGTCCTGGACACTCCCGAACTCGATTTTGGGTGTTCTTCGGACTGTTGGAAAGCTCGTTAAGCCTAATTTCTAACTTAAGTGGTCTGGATAAAAATAATTTTGTACATCAAAAGATATGACAATTTTACCCTCAGGTGGTCGAAAAAGAAGTCGTTTAGGCAAAATCCTTGTATCTCCCTTATTTCTAATCGGATTATGGCTTATTATATATCGATAAAGAGGGTTTTGAATGTACTAAAAGATGGTGGAATCCAAACATAAAAATAAGGAAGTTTGATTTATGAAAAATGGGCTGAAAGCAGACTAAACCGAAGACCGTTGGTGCCACGATGGCCAAAACACGTACTTACTCATTTTAAGTGTTACTCGGCACTCTCATACCAAGTTCTAAGGTGTTTTCTCACTCCTTTTGAGTACAAAGAGCATTGTTTAAAGCTTTCAAGGCATGTTTTAATTATTGGGAAGCTTATCGGCCACTTGTCTACGGTTTTCGAAAGGTAGCGCTCCAAAAGGTTTAGATCAATTCAAAGGTTTAAATCATGCTTTGTTTATCATCATCGGGGACTTAAAAGGTATCCTGGATTTTCAAATTGAGGTGTCTGCAGGGGCATCATATTTTGGGGATTGGGGTCTCAAAACAACATAGTTTTGTTATATTGTTGCATTGGCCAAAATCCCCCAAAACGACATCGTTTTTGGGCTGTAAACTGCAGTGCTTTTACCTCACTGCAGGGACCGAAAAGTTTAAAAAATAGATGTTTTGGGATATTCTCTTTGTTAAAAATTACTTTCAACATTTATGAGTGTTTAGTTTGTGTAATTACAAACTTTGACTTTTAGCTTATGAAAAATGACAAACATTTTGGGACATTAGCAAAATAGAACATGGAACAACAATATGGGATGCAAGAAGCACAAAAGTTAAGAGAATAATTTTATCGCGTATTTTTTTTGTCAATTGGAAGACCAAACTAGTTCATTAATATCTGTTATACGGCATCTACAAATAAGTCAATTATAGAGCAAGTCATACAATGACAACTGATAACCAACTAAAACAGAAGAACAGTGAATCGAGCCCATAAAAATAAAATAAAGACTAACATGATCAAAAAGCGATTATGCTTTAGTGCAATTTTTTCCCCCTATTGCAGTCACGAGGAGGTGAGGAGGACCCAACTAATAACTTGTACACAAGTTTGTTGAATTGAGCTGGTTTTTCGATTTGAGGTGCGTGACCGGTGTTCTTTATCACTTCCAATTTGGTCTTCTCTCCCAAAAGCCTGCAATCATAAACCCTTCACACATCTCAAAAAAACTCAAAATATAACTTTAATTTGAAAGGTGCTATTTTAAATACAATAAGTCTAGATACACTACATCCAATTACTACACCATCAACTACATATTTTATAGGGCTCATCTCGGGTTCCAAAAAAATACAAAAAAATATTCATAAATTTTGAAATAATATAGTATGGGGCCCTGTAAAAAATCATCTCCAACAAATATTGGTAAGTATTATTTCTTGACTTGTAGGGGCGAAACTGTATAGTTAAACAAATATCGGTATGTAGCATCTCTCTTTTAAATAATAGTAGTACTAACTTTTGCTGAGAAAGAAAAAAACATTACTCTAATTTAAAAGATTACCTTCTTTTTTTTTCCATGTCTTTTTTTAACTAAACAAAACGTCAGTTGGAATCTCGGACAAATACCCATTCTTACCCAGCCATAATAAGTAAAAAAACTATTCTCTTTCATTTTACTATTTTATTCACTTGGCAATGCAAGGTTCAAAGTCAAACATACAATTGACCTTTTTTTTGGTTCGGCAAAGAAAATTTTAAAGATCTCGATAGCGGTACATCAAGAGAGAGAGAATGGTATAAGCAATATTTGCTTAACCAAGGAAAGACGAAACAGAAATAAATAAAAGACAAGAAGATAAAACATTCCAACAGAAAATTGAATGTTGAGACACACCTTCGCGCGTTTATTTGAAAATCCAAACCGCACAAGGGGCTGTATGGACAGCCCCCATGTGGGTCCCCTTCGCGCGTTTTTTTGGATAATTCGAACTGCGTATCTAGTAGGGCCTCCAAAATAATGTATCTACGCAAAAAAATCAGCTTGTCCGGACATTGATAGGTATGTCAAAAATTGAGTTTATACAAGAAAAAATGGACGGACCGTGATCTATCAACTGTTTTTAAAGATAAACTGTTCGTGGTCGTCAATTTTTCCATGTAAAAACTCAATTTTTCCATGTAAAAACTCAATTTTTGACATACCTATTGATGTCCGGACAAGCTGATTTTTGGCGTAAATACATTATTTTGTGGGCCCTACAAGATACACAGTTTGAATTTTCTAAAAAAACGCTCGAAGGGGGCCCACACGGACAGCCCCCCTTGTCTGGTTGATCCGGAAAGAACTTATTCTCAAATCTCAATCTAAATTTTCAACTTTCTATGAGTTTCTAATTCTATCAACATAGCCCTAGAAGTCGTCCACCAAGTAGATTTTGATGTCGAACTTTGCTTTAATCCACATTGCTACTCTTGCTTCGATCAACTCCGCCATTTCGCACACCCCTGTTGTTACATTGTTGAAGATATAGCCATTTTGTTGACTTGTGGCTCCATCCTCATAAATGGGTTTTTGGCTCATCTGGAAGAAGCCAGCCATTTGGATCTGAGCCGAGATTCTTGATAGCCATGGAGTAAATGAAGGAAGATTTTGTGGCAGATCATGGGAAATGAATAGGGTCTCCTCGAGCTATAAAAGGAGACCCCTGATCTCTGTAATTGTATATCTCTTGAGTGAGAGATCAGTGAATGTAGCAGAGTGTGAGAGAACACTACTTGAAATTGCTCCATTTACAAGAAATTGCCCCATTTTCTCCGTGGATGTATCCGATTTTGGAGAACCAAGTATATTCTCTATGTTCGTGTCTCTGTGTGTGTATTGGCTTTGGTTTGATCCACTCAGGGCACAACACATTTCTCGCCAGCCAAAGAGACCAAAGAGTTGAAAACAAGTTTCCCAGATACGTTTCTCCAAATTGACATACTTACTGTCAAACCACGACCATAACTTTCAATGATGACAGGCAAACCCAGTTGACATGCCACCATTCAATTATCAAAGACCATATATCCCAAGAAAAAGAAGGTAATTCAAACTCAAAAATCATGTGTTTACGCAAATAATTTTCTTACAAATATGGATTTTGTTTGATAGATCTCATTGAGATCTTTTAAACGGTGCAAAAAAATTAAAAAATTATTTTTTATTTTCATTATATTTGAATTTGAAATTATTTTCTTCTTGAAAAGGAACGTTTAAAAAGAAAACGGAACGCCCCCTGAGAGTTATTGACAATGTAAAAGGAGGTATTGAGGAGTTTCCAATTCCAAAGAACAAAAAGGACAAACCATTAGATGATGTTAAATATTGCTTGTGAGTGGAATGTATGATCACTTAATAACATTTGAGACTATTATAAAGTTTCAACATGGTATCAGAGCAGGTAATAGATCATGCGTTCGAACCTCACCGCTTACCTAATGTGGCAAAGTCCACTTTGATCCCCTATGGTTTACGTCATGTGCGGATATACCCCATATGGTTCAAAAGTGTGCACATAACCCCCTATGATTTTAAAAATGTGCGGATAGGTCCCCCTGTTGTCATGTTTTTCATCCATATTAACGGACAAAATATTAAAAAACCAATATGCCCTCCTCCTCTCCCTTGATTCTTCTTCTTCCTTAAATCTAATAAATCCATCCCTTATACCAAAAAATTGGATCCGAACCGTTGATATTGTAGAGTTTGACGAGTACTACATCTATGCCAAAATTCAAGTCAATCAAAAATGAAAATCTCATAGTCAAATCGAATTTATTATGAAATTACAATTTCAAATTTGAATTTACTAAGAATTAGATCGCTGGGTTATTGATATCTGATCTAGATGAATTTTTTACAGTGATACTCTATTCTTTATTTAATACATTATGAACGGTTCAGATTAGATTCTAGAAGTGTGTGAGATACACCTCCGTTAATATTGATGAAAAATATAACAGCAATGGGTCCATCCGCACATTTTTAAAATCACAGGGGGTTATGTGCACACTTTTGAACCATAGGGGATGTATTCGCACATGGCTCAAACCACAGGAGATAAAAATAGACTTTGCCCTACAATATTTACACGTGTTTATTTCGCTTATGGAGGGAGAGCTCACTGACTACACATGAGGAGGCGTGTTGAAGATATTTAGGCCCCGTTTCAAAAATTTTCTTAAAAAATAAATAGCTTATTTCACATTTTCAAACTCAAAAATAATGTAAATGAAAAATAAATTTTCAATTTTTTTTTTGCATCGTATAAAAGATCTTAATGAGATCTTTCAAACAAGACTCATAGTGTATATTTTTAGATTTCAATAAGCCCCTAATTTTTTAACTTGAAATTGTCTTCTTAAAAAATAAGGGCTTTTTTTTGAGTTCTGGAACCCACCATAAGTAATGAAGTTGCTCATCTCTCTAGAGTGCTAAAGCTTTTAGTTGGGTGGCCCCGTTCCGTTTTCTCCCAAAATCTTTTTTTTTTAAAAAAGAAAGTAATTTCAAACTTAAATATAACGAAAAAGAAAAAATGATTTTTCAATTTTTTTTGCACCTTTAAAAGATCTTAATGAGATCTATTAAACAAGATCTATATTGATAGGAAAATTATTTGCGTAAACACGTGATTTTTTGACCTTGATATTACCTTTTTTTTTTCCCAAAACCCTTAAAGTGGAACGGCATCTAGCCTCTTGGATTATGTTCTCCATGTGAAGATTTCGGCCTTTGGAGGGCTGACATTTTTCAATAAGGAGCCCAGAATTTAGATAGGTTGACAGGGAATGCTTTACCCATGCCACTGCCCATATGCTGATTTCACGGTGAAGCTTTTATCTGTAGGTCCACCTCATTTATTCATAATTTTTGGCATAATTGATTTTTCCAAGGATTGTGATTTTGACACTCCAAAATTTGATGGAGGGACTCGAAAACTGAACTGTGTTGAAATCAAAACAACATCGTTTTGAAGCCCCTCCATCAATTTTTGGAGTGTTAAAATCAATTTCCTTTTTCCAACTAGATCTACAAATTAAAGTCAATGATTCTACTCATTGAAGTGGGGAGGAGAAATTACAAAATGCGTCGGTGCTGTCGGTTTCTCAACTTCTGAAAACCAGTTCTGTTCGGTTTGGATTTTGAGGGAGATTTTTTAGAGGAATAAGTATAAAGAGATAGATAGAAAAGATTTATTGGAAACCGTGCCCATAATTCGTATCTGCAGTGTTATAGTGAAATCCGAAGTTGGAAAAACATTGCAATTGATTAAGAGTTCATGTATTTTTTTTTTTGGAAGCAGGCTTTTAGCTAGCATTCCGACAATTAATAAAGGAGTAATAATTAATAAATCTTAAAAATTCGTAAGACGATTATGATGAAAGGTAGATCTAGAGAGAGGTGGAAGCACATACTCCTTGAGTTCGGTAGCTTTCTCCATTAGAAATAGTTGGTCATGTTCTCCCCAAACAAGGAACACATCCTACAAGGCCAAGTACAACATATATAATTAATCTCAAAACAATAGAGTATCTTTTCTTTTTCTTGAAAATTAGCAAGCATAAGTCATGATTCTCTCTCTATATATTTATTGTAAGTCATGATCCTCTCTCTATATATTTATTGCGAGTCGAAACTTTGTGTATTGTTTGTGTTTTTTTATTTTCTCTTTCGGGAAAACAAAAAATTCATGTATACCCACCAACGGACTTGGATATTTAGGGCTTGGGCGCTTTTTCCCAATTAAATAGCCACCTTTTGGTGGCACATCGTTAGGTATACTACGAAGAATGACATAGATAGGAAAGAAATACCATTCCAGCGCAATATGAGGTGGGGCTGACGTTGGATTAGCAGGAATATATATATAATTGTTGAGTAGCCCCAAAACATTAGGAGCATAAAAATTCCAAATGGAAAAAAAAAAAGCAAAATTTACCCAACCTACTAGATCCTTTACACAAAGATAAAATAAAGGGTAGAAAGCAAATTTTATCCATCTCTGAATTAATGTACACTCAATGGATTATTTGAAAGTGTTTGGGTGGGCAATGCAGGCTCATTTAGTATACAGCGAATGCAATGTTGCCCTTTCCTTGCTCAAGAAAAAGTGAGGACTTTCTTTCAGCTAGCTACCGGCCCAAACGTACAAAAGAGAAAAATATGCACCCCCAATCCGAAAAGAAATGGCAACATGTGATAGTACAATCAATAACCTAGGAATTAAATGCATGGATTATTAGTAGTTGCATATGGGAGTGAGTGTACCTGATGAAGAGGAGATATATTTATTGTGTTATGCTTCCCAACGTGCAACCCCTCGAGGAGTTCTATCTTCATCTTCCTGTTTTTTGAGTACATATTCTGCATTAACTTTGAATCAGTGATATTTGAAATCCATCGATGCACGTATTAATTAAGTGATATCTATTTTCTAATATAAAAAGGCAAGCACAAGTTTGGTGTTTTCTTTTTCTGTTATTGTGTTAATTTTCCCATTTTCAAAATTGCTCAAACCAAACCAACTATGCTAGTACCGCACATACTTACATACAAATTCTCTCACATTAAATATGGGATCCACACACACTGCACATACACTGGGTGTGTGAGCGTGTGGGCCTCATATTTAATGTGAGAAAGTTTGTGTAATTATGTGCATGGTTAGATAATTATTGCAAAACAAATTACATCAATTCCTTTAAAAGTCCTAATCGTAACCCCACAACCATAAGTGGAAACGACAAACTCCACCTTCCAAAATGTAACTCCACCATGAAAGAAACTTTCCCACGACATCTAGCCACTCCACCCCATTCTTTCATTTTCAATTTCTGGTTTTTGTCTGCCGACGTTTGTAGCCCAATGACGAATGACACTTCCTTACTCTTTTCACATGAAATGTGGTGGTTTGATTCTTGTCAGGAGCGCGAATATTTGGTGTGGTAATTGATTGTCTTTGGACTTGTCACACCCCGTATACCGTTTAATGGTATCCCATCCCCATAGGTTAGACATCTATAGCAGGAAAAAAAAAAATTTCTGTTTTTTCCCATTTCGCCTGAATATGGACTTGTTGTAATGGATGGATTACATTTTGCTGTAAAGATTTACATGGGATGTGAAAGGTAAAATCCCCCCCCCATTACCTTTCGCTGTAAAGATTTACTTGGGATGTGAAAGGTAAAATCCGCCCCCTGTCTCGCTCTCTTTCTCAAATTTAACTCCTTCCGAATAAATTCTGAACCATTCTATGACCACCGCCGATGGTGACTGGCACGCAGAGAATCTGCCCGAAAAGATAAATTAATGGCTTAGATTCACAAATCACAGGAAATCTGAGCCATTGGTTTCTTTCTTTTCGGAAAATTTCGGGATACTCAGAATTATTGTTAAGTTAGTAGTATTAAAGAGAAAAAGGAGGATGTGGTAGGGAAGGGAAGGGAAACTTTAGTTACCTGAATAACGTCATTCAACAAGAAATCGGGCATGTAGCCGTGACTTCCCCGGTGAATCATAGTAGCAAGCAAACCCCTCAACTGCGCTGCCGTCTCCGGCAACAACAACTCGTCTCTACTCTCAACTTTCGCTCTCATCTCCAAAAACTCCTCGTTATCTCTCTGCTTCCAATTCACCGCAGAGCTCGCTATCACCACCTTCTCCACACTCTCCGGCCACATCGCCGCCATATGGTACGCCACGTAACCCCCGTAGCTCGTCCCCACCACGTAATACCTCTTCACCCCCAGCTTCTCCATCAGCTTCCCCACCGAAACCGCCTGGAACATCTCCGACCTCTCCGCGGACTTGGTAGTGGAATCGCCGAAAAACACGAGGTTGGGTATGTAAAGCTCGAACTCTCGGGCGAAAAATGCCACCTGCGGGTGCCATTGCCAGTGGGCGTCGGGGCCGAAGCCGTGGAGTAAAACAAGAGGTGGTTTTGGATTGGCGGGATCGGGTGATTTTGGGCCCCAAAAGTGGATGGTGGTTTCTTCGTCGACGTGGATGGCCTGGGACGAGAGGCCCGCGGCAGCGAAAGTGTGTCGGATGTAGGTGCCCCATAGGGAGATGATGCTGAAACGTGAGCAAGAACAACCCATTGGTTACAGTATTATTGTGTTTGAACTTCGAAGAACTCTTGGTTTGGTTTGGTTTTCGTGACTTTAAGGAAAATCAGGAGGATTAAACTCTTGGTTTGGTTTGGTTTTCGAAGAACTCTTGTGATTTTGAGAGGTATTCAAAGAATTGACCCTTAAAATCTCAGCTACATTGCACACAGAATTTGAACCGTTTATGTACATTTTAAGGGTTAATTCTTTATCTATTTTTTTTTTGTTTCTAGCACTCTTCTTGAAACTTTAGAGAGAGAGATTTTCCTCTTCTAAAT
Organism: Rhododendron ovatum; assembly: GCA_019656835.1. NCBI lineage: Eukaryota > Viridiplantae > Streptophyta > Magnoliopsida > Ericales > Ericaceae > Rhododendron > Rhododendron ovatum. The sequence continues at coordinate 14,591,905 of CM033792.1, forward strand.
GCAAGTATCGTTTTATTTAATTTCACGCTCTCTGACTGTCCCCTTTATGTCACGTGGGAAAGGTGACCTAGGGAATGTCCAAAATTAATAATGTAAGGCTCCGTACCGCCTCCTTTTTAAACTTTTTTTTTTCATAAAAAAGGTAATTTTCAATTCATATATAACGAAAATAAAAAATAATATTTCAATTTTTTTCATCATTTAAAAGATTTCAGAATGTTAATAATTCTTAAATAATTACTATGCACTTAAATTTATTTCTTGTGTGTTAATAATTCGCGTAAATATTTCTTTTAACTAATGAGATGTTTCTTTCGTAAACCAAGATCGCGTTTAGCCTCAAAATATAATTTTTAGTCCACGGTAATATTTTCAATTTTTTTTTGAAATTGCAATCCGGACTGCCGAGCACTGTGTGGTACTTTTTCGCGTCCACGGATATTTATTCCTCCTGCCCTTTTTTTTGGCCAGTACGTCTCCCTCTTCCTGAAAAAAATAAAAATAGAACTCAACACACACATTTTTTATTATTTTTAAGAACACTATCGGTTTGAAAACATATAAAAATGAAAAAAAAGTCACCTGAAATCAAAATATCGGAGCCGAATCCATCAAGTAGGTGCGACGAATCTATCTCGAAAGTTGCTATACACACATTAAAATAAACCATTATTTCCCTCAACCCCACAAACCCCCATACACCATTATTGGTATTACGAAAGTTGCTATACACACATTAAATAAACCATTATTTCCCTCAGCCCCACAAACCCCCTATACACCATTATTGGTATTACGATATTATCCCCTCTTTACACCCGCACCACACAATTATATACAAACCCACACCCATACCCTTTTCTGCTTTCCTCTTTCCTCTCTTTTTCCATAGAGGTGCTATGCATACAGACAAAGAACGCACAGATCGTGCACAGATTACAATGTGAATCTTACTGTGAGTAACATACAAATGATCCGAGTCGTTCATTAAATTTAAAACATTTTTTCAAGGGTCCTTGCAAAAAATTAGCTCAATTCGATACCTAAAAGTACTCGATCTAATCATCTAACTTTGAACCTGAATGAAAACTTATATGATTAGATCGAGTAATTGACCTGATTTTTCACGAGAGCCTTTGAAAAAATGTTTTAAATTTAATGAACAACTCGAATTTTTTGTATGAAACCCGTAATAGGTCCCACGTTGAAATCTGTGCACCCTTTTGTTTGTGTCGACAGACTTACGCGTCCAGGCCACCCACACCTCCCTCACCATCTCCTGCCCCCCATATTAGGCCAGCACACTCCCCTTATCTCTTCCACCCTTTCCCCACTCATTTACTCTCCATTTAATCCTTCCTCTCCCTTATATACATACATGCACTCTTGGCCCACCACCACACCGAAAATTTCACTAGCATACACATTCACCTCCTGCTAGCTCCTTTCTAGAGAGATCCAGAGAGAACAAAGTGGGTTTCTTCCACACTTAACCGAATTCATCCAAACTCCAATTCTTAATCACAACACACCTAAGGCTCTGTTCTATAACGTAAAATAAGTACTTATTTTTTAAGAAGGCAATTTCAAACTCAAAAATAATGTGTTTACGCAAATAATTTTCCTATCAATATGGATCTTGTTTAATAGATCTTATCAAGATCTTTAATACGGTATAAAAAAAATTAAAAAAATATTTTTCATTTACATTATTTTTAAGTTAAAAAATGTGAAATAAATTGCTTATTTTTTAAGAAGGTTTCTGGAATGGGGCCTAAGGGTCACCAAGTTGCCGTGGTCAACCTATTTTATGTGCATTCGAGTCCAATTGAAGCTACCACAATCATCTCCTTCCTTAAACACCAAACCCACCATTTTAGTTCTTCCCGATAGCTTGAACACCCTCTGTAAACGATCATTTTCCTCCTAGCTCAAGTTGTTTTAGGGTTAGGTTTCTTCACGAATCTTGTAGAGCACTTCGAGACCTTTGATTTAGATACAAGAATCACTCAAAACAGTTGAGTGTAACCTGAGATATCACTTCCCAAAATCATCATCATTAAAAGTCTTTATTCTAGGCTGGCCACAAATTTTTTTTTTCTTTTCTTAAAAGTGATTATTTCTAAAAATATTTAGGTAAAAGTAATTTTTTTTTTACTTTTCCGATTTGTTTCGTCAAGAAGAAATAATAATTCATAAAAGTTTGGCACAAAACTAACAAACGTGAAAAAAATTTGAATAAAGATAAAACGTGCACTTATAAAAATGGAAAAAGTTTTTAACAATATTACTACAACCACACACAAATGCTTACACACACTTATAAAGGGGGTGAGCTCCACACACAGGAGGTGTGCAGTGTGTGTAGGGTTCACTCTCTTTGAGAGTGTGTGCATAAGGATTTTTTATTTATTTTATCCGCAGTGTGTGTATAAGTGAAGCAACAAAAAATGAAACATCAAACAATTCGCATCAGATGAAGAAGCCCAATTTAGAAAGTGTATTGGACCAAAATGTCAATTATAGTCCAGTGGGTTGGTTAGGCCCATATTCTCTTGAGGTCTTATGTGTTGGAATGGGGAAAGGGAGCATAGAGATTCCTTATCCTTTTGGGGGACAGTCGAGTCGAAGCACTGGCCCGGGTCATGATCAGACACTGCAGTAAACCTTAGGTGTTCCAGTACGGAACGGATTGGTCTGGCCACGTGGCACCATTCTGGTTCATCTACGTGGCACGAACAAATAGTAAACGACGAGCTTACCACACATTACTAGTGCGGTCCGGCCACTCGTCATCGTCTGATGCCGACATGTGGGGCGGTCCCTAGTTGGGCGATAGACAATCTTTCAGCGGTTGTTGGTATGGATGTACGGGTCCAACCCGGTGCGATCACGTAGCTTAACAATGCGCCCGTCGACAAGCTTGAGGGTGCACCACTACCTGGCCATGTGTTCAGGTAGGTTAGTGGTGGTCGGTGATGTCACCTCAGCAAGAGGGAGGCATGCTCCCCCGATGTGGCCACTAAGGCATGCACTCTCCTATATATACTACATTGATAAACTCTACCATGTACGATGTCTTCTCTCCTACTAAGTTTGGTTTTCCCTCTTTGAGCTGAAACTAACTTAACCATCGGAGTGCTTGTCGGCCACTTTCGGCCGATAGGCACTAATCGTTTGGTACTTGTGCAGTGAACGGAAGGAAAAAGAGAGCTAAGGAACCCAACCCACAAGAGATTCAGAGAGGATCTGATAAGTAGGAGAGGCCCAATCCAGAAGAGTTAACACCACCCCACAATTGGTGAATCCAGTGTGAACCTTGACTGCTGTTGGTTTTCCTTCTACACCTCCCCCTCACAGATCTCCTCACCTTCCTCTGAGAAAATGGTGAAAATAGATCCAACACTCCATGACATGATTGTTCTTGGTCCAACAGGGACCTTAGATCCTGCACTGTCCAAACGCCCTTCCAAGCTAAGTCCTTGCGACGGGAGCGAAGGCTCAACCCTGGAGCCACACCATAGGGCCTACATTTGTCTTTTGGAACAACGTTTGGAGTCTAAAGACGAGATTTTGCGCTCTATGCAAGACGACCTCCAGCATGCTCGAGGTCTCGTAGTTCACGTGGTCGTAGGGAGCAAACTCCGCACCACGTCGAAGAGTTACAGGACCGCCAGCTGAAAGGATCGACCAAGGACCGCCACAATCCTCCACGAAACAATGGTCGACATGACGACGGGGACCCGTGCAGGAGGGTGCAGCCCTACACCGCCGCGATGCGACGATGAACTTCCAAAACGCCTCCCCGTTCTCAAAGATCCCAACAACGTTGGCCCCTAACCCTCAAACAATTGTACGTACGTCAGCCTAACTCAAGAAAAGAGAAGCCATCAAGAAAAGAGATACGAAGCAACAAAATATGTTGCACTTTTCATCAGTTAGTTACCAATATATATTCATGATGTATCTTTATTGATGTTTCCTATGATTAAATCTATAGTGCGTCTAGCAACTAGCAAGTAGAAACATGGTTACGAGGAGGCGAGGAGGACCCAACTAATAACTTGTATACAATTTTGTTGAATTGGGCTGGATTTTCGATTTGAGGCGAATGACCTGTGTTCTTTATCACTTCCAGCTTGGTCTTCTCCCCTAAAAGCCTGCAGTCAGAAACCCATATTCATACATCTAAATGGAGTAAAAGTTTTGACAATAATACTTGTTTTCATGTTTTGGTAACTAAACAAAAGACTGGAATTTTGGACAAGTACCTGTTCCTCTTGTTATCTTCTGACTTAGCGCCAAAATTTAAAAAAAAAAAAAAAAAAAAACATTATTTCACTTTTTTTTTTTTTTTTTGAATTTCTCGTTGTTTGCCGAGGTTCAAACATACAATTGGCCTTTGAAATCTGCATATTTATATATTCATGTTCATGGGGCCATTCGGGCTGGGTTTGCACGAGATATTTCCTAGCCTGTCCAAGAAATAAATTGAGGCCTTGTTCTACTAACACTTTAAGGACTTTTAGAAAAGTGCATGTTTTGTCTTTATTCAAATTCTCTTCGTGTTTGTTAGTTTTGCGCCAAATTTTTGCAAATTATTAATTCGTCATGCTTCATAACCACGGGCCCTGCTCGTGGTCTCTTCACTAGTCATATCTAAAGTGTCTTACGTGGGCTGGGTTGGATTGCCATAGAGATTTCTAGGTCCATCTCATTTATGAAGCAGGGTCAATATCTTCGGTCCAGCATAATTTGTGCATAGTTGATTTTCTTGAAGAGATCTACAAAGTAAACGATTCTAATCATCGAAGTGAACAAGGCATATGCGTGCTATTGGCTTACAATACGTGGTCCAAAGCCAATCATATAGAACTGCCCTTTCATATCGGCGTGTAATAACCATTTTTAGAAACTACAATCCCATAATATGCTCTCGAATTTTTTGGTTGCAGAGTAGTGAGATCTAAGAGCATCCCCAATGGGGATGTAAAAGCAGGTGCTATACTTAAAATAGCACCGGATGGAAAAAAAAACCCCTCCAATGGGGATGTAAAATGGAACAAATCAGGTTGTAAAATGGCAGAGATGGAAAAGGAGATGGATATTTCCATCCCCACATAACTACAGCTATAATTGACAGGTCACCACCCAACTGAAAATACCAGAATTTTGGACAACCGGAGGTCACCTGATTTCGTCGAAAAGTAGTCGGAAAATGGAAGAACTCGCCGGAATCTGGTAGAGTACTCCGAAATTCGGAGATGACCGTCCCTCACCCCGATTCTTGACGATCCATGGACGGCGCAGATGCATGCCGCCGGCGTGCCCTTCTGAAACTCTCGCCGGCCATGCCCTTCCGGCTGTGATTCCCTTCGGTTCAAAGAAAGGGAGAGGAGGGCTGGGTTCTACAAAACCAGAGAGAGAGAGAGAGAGAGAGGGAGGGGGGTGGGTCTGCTGCAGTAGAGAAAGAGAGAGAGAGAGAGAGAGAGAGAGAGAGAGAGAGGGTCATCTGATTTTTTTTGGGAGGAGGCGTGTTCTGGGTTCGGGTTTGTAGAGAGAGAGAGAGAGAGAGAGAGAGAGAGAGAGAACAGATAAAGAAGAAAGATTAGAAAGACTGAGAGTAAAGTTGGGCCTGGGTTTGGGTGTGGGAAAGCAAATTCTGACCGTTTGTTTTTTTTTTTTTTTTTTTTCTTAATTAGGATCCGACCGTTGGTCACCACCAACGGATGAAAAATATTCCAACGGTCATTTTTTTTTTCCTTGCTTATAAATGTGTGTTAGTAGGATTTTAGACAACAAAAAAAATTTTCATTCTCCACAAACACCCTCCAAAAAAAATAGTGTATCAATTATGGCAGAAGGAAGTCGTAGTGCGAGAGGAAAATCGTTCAACTCCGATCAAGATGAAGCAATTTGTAATGCTTACTTGTGCATTAGTCAAGACCCGATTATCGGTACCAACCAACCACGATCTAAATTATGGGATCGGATTGCAAAAAAATATACCGAATTCACATGAGGTGATGTACGATCGGATGCTTCTATCAAGTCTCGATGGCAAGTCATCCAGCAAGCTTGCAACAAATATCGTGGACATTTAAGACAAATTCAAAGGCAACATCAAAGTGGAATGACAGAACAAAATGAGGTATTATTATTTTGTTAATAATATTATTTTGTTTTCATAAGAATTTGTTAATATTATTATTTTGTTAATAATATTATTTTGTTTTCATAAGAATTTGTTAATATTATTATTTTGATAATTAATTAAATTATTTTTTTATTATTTGTATAGATAGATCTAGCAAAGAGACATTACAAAGATACTGAGGCTAAACCTTTCGCCAATTTGGATTGTTGCTGGGCAATATTAGAACACAGTATGAAGTGGGCGGATTTAACCCCACCCCGGTCTGACCCAAGATCTTCACAAATGGATACGAGTTCGGTCCCTCTATCTCCTAATTTCTCTCAAAATCAAAACTTAGAGTCTCCTGATTTCTCTCAAGTTCCAAACACAGCGACTACATTGGAAGATAGCAATCCTACGAGTGGAGGTAGTGTTCAGTCTCCAAGAAAGAGGCCTCCTGGATGTAAAGCATCAAAGGCAAAATTATTGAAAACCAAAAAATCAGGAAATGAGGAACATGAATGGATAAACTTGATGGAAAAATTCAACCAAACTACATCTGACAAGGAAAGTAGGAGAGCTGAAATGGAAGCAAGAAGAGTCGCGGCTTTGGAAAGGTCTACAGCAAATGATGAGAGAAGGGTGGCGCTTGAGGAGAGGAAGGCAGCAATAAAGGAAAAAGAGATGGAAGATAGGATTATGCAAATGGACTTGGATTTGGTTCAAGACCCCCAAATGAAGGCTTATTATCAGTATCGCAAGGGTGAAATCTTGGCTAAATGGACGGCTAGCTCAAGTTCGAACAGTTATTTTCCTGATTTTCCTGATTATTGATTGTAATAATTTTTTATTGTCATATGTAATAGTCTTTAGCAATTATGTAATAATCTTGACTTTGATGTAATCGTTGAGTACTATTCGATAATAAAATGCATTTTATTTAGCTAATGAAGTACAAGACTCGATAATGAAATACAAGACTCGATAATGAAATACAAGACTCGAAATGAAATACAAGACTCGATAATGAAATACAAGACTCGAAATGAAATACAAGACTCGATAATGAAATACAAGACTCGATATTGAAATACAAGACTCGAAAATGAAATACAAGACTCGAAAATGAAATACAAGACTCGATAATGAAATACAAGACACGGGAACCTCATTCTTCATCTCCATTACGGGCCCATAGGTGTTCAATAAGATCATTGCGGAGCGAATGATGTGCCTCATTTGATCGAATCCTGCGGTTATTTTTAAAGAAATCAACCAATGCAGGAGTGATATCTCTCGAAACTTGAATTGGGTTGGAAGAAAGAAGTTCAGTAATTTCATCACTAGCATCATGATCACGTTGGTCTTCAATTATCATGTTATGCAAAATGACACATGTTTTCATAATGTAGCCTAGATCCACCTCATTCCAGAATCGCGCCGGTCCTCTCACAATTGCCCAGCGTGCTTGGAGTACGCCAAATGCCCTTTCAACATCCTTGCGACATGCCTCCTGCATCCTCGCAAAGTGTTGCTTCTTTCTTCCTTGTGGTTGAGAAATGGTTTGGACGAGAGTCGCCCATTTTGGATAGATACCATCAGCAAGGTAGTACCCCATGTCGTACTGACTCCCGTTAACAACAAAATGGGCTGGAGGGGCACGACCGGCACTGAGATCATCAAAGAGATGAGATTGATCAAGCATGTTGATGTCGTTGAATGACCCAGGCATGCCAAAGAAAGCATGCCAAATCCACAAATCATACGATGCAACTGCTTCAAGTACAATAGTGGGTTTTCCGCTGCGGCCACTGAAGAAGCCATGGTAAGCAGTTGGACATTTGTCCCACTGCCAATGCATACAATCCAAGCTGCCTAGCATTCCAGGAAAACCACGTTGATTGCCCACATGTAGGAGCCTTGCAGTATCTATTTCATTTGGTTTTCTCAAGTATTCTGCTTCAAAAATAGAGATAACACCTCTACAGAAGCTTTGAAGAGACTCAACTGCTGTACTCCCCCCAATCTTGAGATACTCATCAAGACTATCAGCAGGCGTCCCGTATGCCATCATCCTCAGAGCTGCTGTCATCTTTTGGATACCAGAAAGACCTACAGCTCCCGTCGCATCATTCCTTTGGACGAACGTCACGTCATGTTGTTGGAGTTTGCCCAAGATCTTGTGAAATAAGGGTCGACTCATTCAAAAACGTTGGTGAAACAACTTTTCGTCGTAGAGCGGATACTCACAAAAGTAATCATCATTGAGTCGTTGGTCAGCAGCAACTCTGTCACGGGGGATCCAGGCTCGACCGCTTGTAGAACCAACATGACCTCTTTGTTGGCGTCTTTTTTGAAATTTTTGGTATTGCCTGGCCATGATCAATTGCGCCATTGCAATCTCATCATCATCGGAGGAAGATCCGTCAAATTCTCCCAGTAATATTCTGTGGGTTAAATTGCTCATGATGATTTTTTTGGAAAGTGGAGACTGTATATAGATTTGAGTGTGAGAATGAATAATGGGGAGGATAATATATATAGATGGTAAGTAAATGGTGTAGTTGAGAGTAGATAAGAATAAATGACTGAAGTAAATGGTGTAGGTGAGAGTAGATGAGAGTAAATGATGTAGGTAAGAGTAGATGACAGTAAATGATGTAGTTGAGAGTAGATATGAGTAAATGACTATAGTAAATGGTGTAGTTGAGAATGGGGAGTAAATGGATCAATTAAATGACGTGGTTGAGAATTGATGGGAGTAAATGGACGAAGTAAATTGTGTAACTGAAGTGGATGAGAAGTAAAAACAAAAATATGGGACGGAAGTATTTTTTTTTTTTCCGAATTTTTTTTTTTTTTAAGTTCTCGATTACCCGATACCAAAATTATTTTTCAACGGAAGTAGTACTTAAATTAGGATTAAGAAAGTTGAGGAAAATTAAGGAGGATTGAAAGTTTGTTAATTATCCATCTTTTTTTTACATCTCACCATTGGATAGGCATATGTTCTATTTTACATCTAACCAACTTTTAACCACTTTTTTCATCTAAAATAACTATACAACCTCTTCTATTTTACATCCCCATTGGGGATGCTCTAAGGTTGGAAAACACTGCTATTGAATAAGAGTTCGTGTTTTGAAGCAGGATTTTAACATTCTGAAAGATAAGGAGCAATAGAGCTTTAAAAAAAATGGAACCCCGGTACAAAACCGCCAAGGAACCCCAAGGAGTAATACTCATTGCCAACAATTTTTGGGTACCTCATCTCAAGTGTAAGCGAGGAAAAATTGTAGGGATTTATCAGAGGTGGGCGCTGTTGGGTTTTGCCCATGTGATGTTAATGCTGTTTGGAGAAAGAAAAGGGCCATAGTGGTTTGTTTGGAGTTGGCCGAGTTAATTAAATGTTTAAGGGAATTAAGTGGACAAGTTGTTTGATAACCTAAATTCAGCACTTAATACTGAATTAATTAAGTAATAAGTGATTCAGTAGGTTTGATAACTACATTTCATATTACTTAACAAATTAAGTACCACTTAAAATATAGGCTAAAAAGTTGAAAAAAATTAAGTAGCTTTGAGCTACTTAATTGTGGCTGAATTTTTGTATACTTACATTCAATCGTCATACCACAACCACAACCACTTCCACCAATACCTCCACCACTCCACCACCACCACCACCACCACCACATTACCACCACCAACTCCACCACCACCACTTCCTCCACTACCACCACCACCACCACCACCAGCTCCACCACTTCACCATCACCACAACTCCACCACAACCACCACCACCACCATCACCACACCACCACCACCACCGCTCCTACCACCACCACCACCACCATCGCTCCACCACTCCACCACCATCACCACCACCGCCACTCCCCCACTACTACTATCACTACATCACCACTACCACCACCACCACCACCACCAGCTCCACCACTCCACCACCACCACCACCACCACCACATCACCACCACCACCACTCCACCATTCCACCACTACCATCATTATACCACCACACACCACCGCTCTTACCACCACCTCCACCACTCTACCACCACTATCACCGCCGCCACCACCACTCCACCACCACTACCATCACTACACCACCACCACCACTCCCCCACCACCACTCCACCACCATTACCAAAAGTATATTGTGACCGTTAGTAAATTAAGATAGAATTGGAACAAAATTAATTCATCATTTTTTTAATTCAATACTTAATATATTTATCAAACAGCTTTTCAGCTTAAAAATTTCAGCATTCAGTTTTCAGTACTTAATTTTTCAGCTTTCAATTTCAGTTTTCAGTTTTATCAAACAGCCCCTTAGTTGTGCTTTGTTCCAAAGAGGAGCATTTGTGGAAGCCTCTCGGCAGATGAAGAGGTCATGCCTATTTAATGGGATTTCTTGTGCCGTGTGTGGGCAAGAGTAATAAAGGCCAGAGAGCACAAGAAAAGTGAGTATTTTCTTTGTGCAAGTGTGAGACCCGAGAGAGTTAAGAAAGGAGTTGTAATAGTGAGGAAAAGGTGTGTGGGAAAAATACCAAGTGAGGGTGTATTTGCATCTCACCATTGTACTCTTCATTGTTATAGTGGATTTCTCTCTCTCTCTCTCTCTCTCTCTCTCTCTCTCTCTCTCTCTCCTCTGTGGAGTAGGTATTGAGGCCGAACCACGTATATTCTTGTCTCTTTTGTGTGTGATTGTTTTTGTTACGCTTCCGTTGCACGGGTGATCGGGTATTTTCCCAACAAAGTGGTATCAGAGCTACGGTATGGCGGGGAAAAGCACCGGGTTCGCGGTTGAGCTTTTCAAAGGGCACAATGATTTCACTCTTTGGCAACAAAGTAGGGGTGTGCAAAAAACTCGAGCCCCGACCCGACCCGAAGGGTTTCGGGCAGGGCCGAACATATGGTTCGGTCGGGTACGGGTACACTTTTCCAAAAAAATCAGTTTTCGATTCGGGGCTCGGGGTGCTGTTTTTTCTTACCTGACTCGACTTGGCCATACCCGACCAAAAGGCACGAATTCATATAGTTTACTTCGGTTTTGGTCGGACCCGACCCGACCAAAAAAATCGGTTACGCGGACGGTTATCCCCCCTCCTTCGGTTCGGGTTCGGATCCCAAAAATTCGATAACCGACCAGTCGGGTCGGGGTCGGGGCCGACCCCAACCCGTGCACACCCCTACAACAAAGGATGAGGAATATTTTGGTGAGAGAAGGTTTGGTGAAAGCACTCAAGTCGAAATCTGAAAAGCCGGAAGAAATGAAGGAAGATAAATGGGAGGAGATGAGAGAGCTTGCAAATAGCACTGTCCAATTGTATCTCGGGAATAGCACTCTCCGAGAAGTCATCAATGAAACGGATCCGGCGGAATTTTGGGCAAAGTTGGAGAGTAGGTACAAGTCTAAATCTTTGACAAATAGGTTGCCGTTAAAGAAGCAATTTTATGCGTTAAGTATGTCCGAGGGAGGAAATATTAATGAGCACTTAGATGAGTTCAATCGGCTAATAACGGAATTGGAAGCCATTGGCGCAAAGATTGTGGAGGAAGATAATGCGATCATTTTGTTGGTTTCTTTGCCGATATCGTATGAGCATCTCCAAACTACATTGTTGTTTGGGAAAGACACTCTCGGACTTGATGAGGTTATTGCTACAATCCTATCTCACGAGTTGATGTGGAGGAAGGAGAGCGAGAAGATATCTGAGGAGCGTGTCATGGTTGGATCTTCTGGTAGTCAAGCTAGAGGGCGATTGACCAAAAGGCAAAATGAGTCCAAGCCAAGAGGGCGTTCACACTCGCGAGGTGGCGAGTCGCGGGCCGTTGACAAAAGGAAATGCTATTTTTGTAACGAAGAGGGACATATATTGAAGTTTTGTCCAAAGCTCAAAGCAAAAATAGATGAAAAGAAGGAAAAATCCAAAGCGGCGGTTGTTGAGAGTTTTGTTGAAAATGAAGGTGATTTGCTCACGGTGACTTCGGAAGGTATGGAAAATTCTGATTGGGTTATGGATTTCGGTTGTTCATTTCATAGGTGTTCAAATAGAAAATATGTTTATTCGTATGAGCCTTGTGATGAAAGTACCGTTAGGATGGCAAACAACACGGTGAATAAGGTTGTTGGCATAGGAATGGTACGTTTTCGTATGGCCGATGGAAGATTTGTGGGGTTGACCGGAGTTTGACATGTGCCGGGACTAAGAAAAAATTTAATTTCTTTGGGAATGTTACATTCAAAGGGTTGTAGCTTTGCGACAAGGGACAATGTTCTTGAGGTTTTCAAGAATGATAAAGTGATGTTGCAAGGAAAAATGGTGGGCAATTTGTACAAGCTTCAAGGTCGAGTTGAAGTGTGGCATGCAAATGGTGGATACTGAGCAAGAAAAAATTATGGGCGTCGGGTTACACAAGTATGGCGTGTGAAGGCGCAAACAAGCGAGGCATTATTTGTGGAGAGCAACATCAAGAATGAAGTGCCTCAATTGTTGATTTTGGAACAAGGTGAAGAAAAATCGTGCGCAAGGAAGAGGGTTTCTTTCGCACCAAATTTGGTCTCCGATATTTTCGACTAGGCACCTGGTGAGGGGGTGCGATTTCACATGAGCAAAAGGGAGTGTTTGTTGGGTTTTGCCCATGTAGTGTTAATGCTGTTTGGAAAAAGAAAAGGGCCATAGTGTTTTGTTTGGAGTTGGCTGAGTTAATTAAATGTTTAAGGGAATTAAGTGGGCAAGTTAGTTGTGCTTTGTTCCAAAGAGGAGCATTTGTGGAAGCCTCTCGGCAGATGAAGAGGTCATGCCTATTTAATGGGATTTCTTGTGCCGTGTGTGGGCAAGAGTAAAAAAGGCCAGAGAGCACAAGAAAAGCGAGTATTTTCTTTGTGCAATGAGACCCGAGAGAGTTAAGAAAGGAGTTGTAATAGTGAGGAAAAGGTGTGCGGGAAAAATATCAAGTGAGGGTGTATTTGTATCTCACCATTGTACTCTTTATTGTTATAGTGGATTACTCTCTCTCTCTCTCTCTCTCTCTCTCTCTCTCTCCTGTGGAGTGGGCATTGAGGCTGAACCACATATATTCTTGTCTCTTTTGTGTGTGATTGTTTTTATTACGCTTCCGTTGCGCGGGTGATCGGGTATTTTCCCAACAGGCGCAAACCTGCATTACCAGAATTACAAATAAAACTTATAACTTCATGAGTGATCAGGAATACATACGTCTTTAGTTCGGTAGCTTTCTCCGATAAAAATAGCTGGTCATGCTCTCCCCAAACAAGGAACACATCCTTCAAGCCAGAGAACATCATAATCTCAAAACATCAGTTCTAAGAGATGTGTGTGTCTATATATATATATATAACTTCAAACTTAATTATAAAAATCCATGTGTGTTAGTCCAATAACGAAGAGGGGAAAAAATAGACTGCGATACGTCATACGCGTTGCGTTGTAAGTGTAGCAGAGTATGTTGCACTAGAAACAGTTCCGTTTCAAAGAGGAAAAGGAATCAATTGATTTTCTACCAATTGGTTGGACCGTAGGTGTAATGATTTATTTAAAACAGAAAATCTGTGTAAATCCCAAACGCGGCCTTAGGATGGGGGCTTTTTTTTCCCATTAAAACGCGGCCATTTGGTGGCACATCACAAGAAGAACGTACACCCAATCCCAAAAATTGTAGCATTTGATGCACATTTTTAATCTTGAAAAATGTATGTTTCATTACTTGCACATGAAAATTAACTCGTGTACGTACCTGTCGAAGAGGGGATATATGATCTACTGTGTCATTCTTTCCAATTTGCAATCCCTCGAGGAGTTCTATCTTTTTCTCCCTGTTTTTTGAGTGCATGCTCTGCATCCGCCACCATTTACTTTAAATCAGTATAACGTGAAAGTTATCAATCATACATAAATGGTGTTCATTTCTCGCGTTCTCAGTTTATAATTGTTTTTCAGCTTAAAGACAACAAAATAAAATTCCAAAATCAAGCTGGGTTTTGCAAGAGTTATTTTCTTTCTTCTTCTGGGAGTGGAAATTAAAAAAGTGGGTGATGATGTAATGCTTCTATTAGGACCTGAAAGGACAATTCTAAAATGGGATTATATATGCTATTATTGCTAACAAACATATGCTAGATTTATATATCCACGTAGTTTATCGATGTCCGATCAAATTTATTTTTTTACCGATCGAATGCATGAGATTAACGATTTTGGATCTCCGGCAAAAGGAAAACTTACACGAACAATGTCATTTAACAAGAAATCCGGCATGTAGCCGTGTCCCAGGATTTTTATAGCTTGCGAAGCTGATAGGTGCTGAAAGCACCCATTTAATCCACCTACTTTACGATTTTTCGGTCCGTTTACATTGTTACGTGATATATTTTAGCATTTTGTGGTATTTGTAGGCCTTGGAGACTGATGGTGCGAAAACATGCAAATTGAAAGGTTTTACAATGGGCTAACATTTATTCGGTGGAGCAAATAAAATACCAATGTAATTGGATTTATGATTTGTGCTCCTTTTATCCACGTGGGCCCAAGCAGTATTGTATAAGGAACTTTGACCAAGATTTGGCTGGAGGAAAGTTCTTTCCTGGTGCAATTATTTATTTGGTGCACATACAAGGAAAGAGTTGCAATAGGAAAAGAAGTCTTTTCCTTTATGGAAAAGAGAGTTTCGGCAGCAACATATAAAAAGAGGACTTTAATTTATTATTAAAAAGAACTTTGACTCTTTCCAGCAGCGTGATAGAAAGAGGCGTGACAGGGAGATTTGCCCAGGACTTCCATGGTTCCTTCAATCTCAAGCACATCTTTCTTCTCCATGGCTGGCTAAATCCCTCGTCTAGGGGAAGATGAAACTTCGCACCAAGTAACTCTATTTTATATATGGGTTTTAGGTTTATTATTCGGATCGATTATATAACTAAGAACCCTTTCCGTTTCAATTGAACGGAATGATTTTGATGGTTTTAATCTATTTAGTATTTGTATGCATGCTTTCAAATACAAGTTATACAATAGTTTTCATTGATTGTGGTTGGAATTCTGAGATAGATTATACTTGTAAGACGAGCCGTGCCGTTAGGCTGCTAGATCATACTTTTGAGACGGTCCGTGCTATGGGATAATCTATACATTTTAACAACTCAATTATTTTCTTGAAGATTATTGCTAGGGTTTGCAAGCCCTAATAATAATTCCTTCTGATTCGAATAATTAATCTCGCCTATGCATGTTGGAGTTACGCGGTTCAAAGTGGATTCAAACCCTAGATTCTCTCTCCAATCGTTACAAACTTTCCATTTAATTTATTCTCTTAGATTTAACAAATTCTCCAAATTCAAACAACCAAACTTCCTTTGCCCGAATTAATCTAAAAATTAATCGAATTTGTCGTAACTCAGCCATACTGTCTCTGTTGGAACGATACTCAATCTTGACCACTATTCTACGGAGTAGTAGTTAATTCTCAGTTTTATAAATATATTTTTGACACGGAACGACGCGGTCAAATTTTGGCGCCGTTGCCGGGGACAGTTTGCACGGTTGCATTAATTTAATTAGTTTTTAGTTTAGTTCATTGGTTTTTATTTTTATTTTGTTTGTTAGTTTTGGTAGTCTTAGCTACAGGTTACGAGGCAACAAAACGAGCAAAGATCACTGTGAAGAAGCGGTGTCGTGATACAAAGCGATTTCGTTGATCCACTGTGAGTTTGTTCTTATTTTTGGCAAATTGGTGTCTGTGTCTGGAGTACCCCATTTTTACAATCAAGGGGTATTGAACTTGCATGCTTGGTCGTCGGTCACAGGAACCTAAACTCGTACCTCTTAATTTTGAGTTGGAAAAGAGACGTAGGGGTAATAGAAAGACCAACTTAGTTACAATGGCAGATGATGATCCTAATAGAGAGGGGATGGTTGTGATACCTAATGCCCTCCCTCTCAACTCACACTTCGCCCCCACGGCTTACTCTACACCATCATGTGTACGATTACCCGCCATCACGGCTAACAACTATGAGATTAAGCCCGATACACTCCAAATGCCCCTTAAGTTTCAAGGGCAAGCTCAAGAGGATCCATATTAACACATCACTGAATTTGAAGCCCTCAGTTCTACGCTTTTAATTCATAATTTTTCGATGGATGCATTGAGATTGATTTTGTTTCAATTCACTTTAATAGGGAACGCCAAACATTGGCTTAGTACTTTGCCAACTAATTCTATAACATCTTGGGCGTAAATGAGTGCCGCATTCCTTAAGAAATTCTTCCCCATAGGAAAAACACTCAGACTTCGGCAAGAGATTACCACTTTCCAACAAGCTGAGAATGAACAGTTCTATGAGGCTTGGGAGAGATATGGGGATCTCATTCGTAAGTGTCCGCACCATGACATACCTAAGTGGCAATTAGTACAAAGTTTTTATTCTGGGCTGCTTCTGCCGCATCGTGTGATGGTTGATGCCTCATGTGGAGGCTCTGTGATGGTTAAGAGTGAAGAGGAAGCCTGGCAATTGTTCGAAACTATGAGCGAAGGGTCCTTACAAAATGTTTCTTTTGAGAGGAGAGGTAAGTCAGTCACTATTGGCTTTGATAAGCCACGAGGTATGTATGAGATCAAACCATCTCATGACCTCAATTCCAAAGTCGAAATACTGACTGAAAAGGTTGAAAAGCCTCTTTGTATGGGACCGGCCACCTCACAGCCTCCACTTTCTCAGGAGGCCTGTTCTTTATGTGCTAGTCCAACCCATTTCATCACTGATTGTCCTGCGGCCCCACAATTCCCTATTTTTGTGGAGGAGCAAGTTAATGCTACACAAGGGTATGCTAATGCACGAGGTTTCTCTCAATCGGGTAATGATCCGTATTCTAGTACTTACAACGCGGGTTGGGCCAAACATCCTAATTTCTCGTGGAGATCGCAAGAGCAGGGTAGTTCTTTTGCCCAGTAGCCTAGGCCTTTTAATACTCCATTTAATCCAGCTGCCTATCGCTCACAAAATCGCCAAGCACCCACCTAATCCACGCGGGATCCATCCTTCGAGGACAAGGTGCTGCAAGCGCTTGACCGTTTAACTGATACCCAACAACAAGTGCGTTCTAATACTTAGTCCATCTCACGGCTTGAGACCCAAGTGGGTCAAATAGCCAATGCACTTAATCGTAGGGAAGAAGGTAGGTTGCCCAGTCAGCCTGTCCAACCCCCTGGAGGATAGTTTGTGGTTCATGACCCGCCTCTTGCTGATGCTAAGGTAATCATGACTTTGCGCAATAAGAGAGAGGTTGAAACCCGACCAGAGAAAGCGAAATCGAAGGAGCATTTGGCTTCCTTCGACCCTGATGACTTTGGGGAGGAGAGTTCACAGAGTAAAGAGGGAACCCCTTCAGTCAGACCTATATTATCCACTTCTGTGTCAGCGGGCTCTAAGGTACCAACCTATGTGCCTAAAGCCCCGTTCCCATCATGTTTGAATGCACCATCTCCCTTTCCTAAGAGGGGAGTATCTATGGAGGATACCCTTGAGGTATTCAAGCAAGTAAAAGTTAACATCCCACTCCTAGATGCCATCAAACAAGTCCCAACTTATGCGAAATTTCTAAAGGATCTCTACACTCAAAAGAGGAAAAATCGAACCAATGTGTCTAAAAAGGTCCCTCTCACCGAGCAATTGAGCTCTATTTTTCAATCGGACGCTCCCCTTAAGATGCAAGATCCTGGTACCCCGACTATTAATATAGTCATTGGGAGGCATGCCATAGAGTGAGCACTTTTAGACTTAGGGGCTAGTGTCAACTTGATTCCATACTCGGTGTACGAACAATGGGGCTTAGGGAGTTGAAGCCCACGTCGGTTACCTTATAATTAGCTGATAGATCCATTAAGGTGCCACGTGGAGTAGTTGAGGACGTTCTTGTCAAGGTTAATGATTTTTACTTTCTGGCTGATTTCATAGTTCTTGACACAGAACCGGTGCAAACCCTAACAAACAGACTCCGATTACTTTTGGTCGTCCTTTCTTGGCGACCGCGAATGCTAATATTCATGTGAGGAATGGAGAGATGGAGGTGACCTTTGGGAACATGACCCTTAAGCTTAATGTTTATAAGGCCCCGAAACACCCTCAAGTGGAGGAAGACTGTTTTGCAGTCGATGTCGTGGAGGACTTGGTGGAGGAGGCATTGCCTTATGTTTTGACCGATGACCCGTTGGCCGCTTGTTTGGCACACTTTGGGTATGAGGAGTATGATATCGATCAGTTCGTCGAGGAGGTGAATCTGTTACTTAATAATTCACCTCCAAAGTGGACAGCGCAGTTTGAACCTCTTCCCGCACTTTCTGATGAGACTGCCCCTCCGTCTATTGAGGCTCCACCGAAACTTAAGTTGAAGCCGCTTCAAACTAATCTCAAGTACGTGTTTCTAGGTATCGATGACACCCTTCCTGTTATTATTGCGTCTAACCTTTCTGTCACACAGGAAGGTCACTTGGTTGAGAAACTTAAGCAGTATAAGAGTGCGATAGAGTGGTCTGTGGCAGACTTGAGGGGTATTGATCCCTCCGTGTGCATGCATCGCATCAATTGCGAAAAGAATGCCAAACCATCACGTGAGATGCAACGGAGGTTGAACCCGAATATGAAGGAGTTGGTAATGAAAGAGGTTATGAAACTTTTGGATGCGGGTATCATATACCCCATCGCGGATAGTAAGTGGGTGAGTCCCACTCAGGTGGTGCCCAAGAAGTCGGGCATAACTGTGGTCGAAAATGAGAGAGGTGAGCTTGTCCCGACACGCGTCACCACGGGGTGGCGTGTTTGCATTGACTATCGTAAGCTCAATTCCATGACTAGGAAAGATCACTTCCCATTGCCTTTCATTGACCAAATCTTAGAACGGTTAGCGGGCAAAAGCTATTACTGTTTTCTGGATGGCTATTCCAGATACAATCAAGTGCCTGTTGACCCTGCAGACCAAGAGAAAACTACCTTTACTTGTCCTTTTGGCACTTTCGCTCACCGGTGTATGCCATTTGGTTTGTGCAATGCACTCGCTACTTTTCAGCGATGCATGATGTCTATTTTCTCCGACATGGTGGAGGAGTTTCTCGAGGTCTTTATGGACGACTTTTCGGTCTTTGGGACCTCGTTTGATGATTGTCTCCGCAACTTGAGCAAGGTGCTTGAGCGATGCATTGAGAAAAATTTAGTGCTAAGTTGGGAGAAGAGCCATTTTATGGTTCAAGAGGGGATAGTGTTGGGACATGTGGTGTCTACGAGGGGGATTGAGGTGAATAAAGCTAAAGTTGACTTAATTTCGCGACTCCCTCCCCCATCTTCTGTTAAGCAAATTAGGTCATTTTTAGGGCACGCGGGCTTTTACCGCCGCTTTATTCGTGATTTTAGCAAGATTGCTAAACCCTTGTGCGATCTCCTCTCCAAGGATGTGCCATTTGTGTTTAACGAGGCATGCATGAAGGCCTTTGTCAAGTTGAGAGATGCCTTGTCCTCCGCACCTATTATGCAGTTACCCGATTGGAAATTACCTTTCGAAATCATGTGTGATGCGTCCGACTATACAGTTGGCACTGTCCTTGGCCAACGGGTTGACAAAGTTTCCCATGCGATTTACTATGTGAGTAAAACCCTCTCCGATGCTCAATTGAATTACACTACTACGGAGAAGGAGTTACTTGCTATTGTTTTTGCATTAGACAAGTTTAGGTCGTACCTCCTCGAGTCTAAGGTTGTTGTGTATTTTGATCATGCTGCATTGCGTCACTTGCTTTCTAAGAAAGATGCGAAACCTAGGCTCATTAGATGGATTCTGTTGCTACAAGAGTTTGATTTTGAAATTCGGGACTAGAAAGGTTCCAAAAATTTTGTGGCCGACCACTTGTCGAGGATCCTTGTTGACTCCTCATGTGACACTGTGCCTCTCCATGACTCATTCCCTGATGAGCAATTGTTTGAAGTGTCACAAGTTCGGCCTCCGTGGTATGCTTTTATTGTTAATTACCTAGCCACTGGTGAGATTCCTTCGCATTGGTCCTGTCTAGATAAGGACCAATTCTTTTCTCAGGTTGGGCATTATTTGTGGGAGGATCCGATACTTTGATTCGGTGCTGTGTCCCCGAGTGTGAGTATCATAGTATTTTGACATTTTGTCATACTCTTGAATGTGGGGGACATTTTAGTGGGAAGAAAACGGTGACATAAGTGTTGCAGAGTGGCTTCTATTGGCCAACTCTTTTTAAAGATGCCCACGAGTTTTGTAGGACATGTCTTCAGTGCCAGCATGCCGGAAACATGTCCCGTCGAGACATGATGCCATTGAACTCCATTCTAGTGGTGGAGTTATTTGATGTGTGGGGCATAGACTTCATGGGACCGTTCTCTAATTCTTTTGGGAATGAGTATATTCTTGTAGCAGTAGATTATGTGTCTAAGTGGGTGGAAGCGATGGCCACGAAAACCAATGATTATAAAGTTGTGCTCCAATTCCTTAAGAGCAACATTTTTAGTCGTTTTGGCTGTCCGAGAGC
Organism: Rhododendron ovatum; assembly: GCA_019656835.1. Lineage (NCBI taxonomy): Eukaryota > Viridiplantae > Streptophyta > Magnoliopsida > Ericales > Ericaceae > Rhododendron > Rhododendron ovatum. Next base: position 14,612,624 of record CM033792.1, read on the forward strand.
AATCATAAGTGATGAGGGTACCCATTTTGTTAATAAGCATTTTGCGGCACTAGTGCGTAAGTACTCTATCACCCACAAGGTGGCGACACCTTACCATTCGCAAACTAGTGGCCAAGTTGAGGTTTCAAATAGGGAGATAAAGAAAATTCTTGCTACAACGGTTAGGACTGATCGCAAAGATTGGTCAACACGACTAGACGATGCGTTGTGGGCTTATCGAACTGCATATAAAACCCCTATTGGCATGTCTCCTTACCGGTTGGTCTTTGGTAAGGCATGCCACTTACCCGTAGAGTTGGAGCATGAGGCGTTGTGGGCCATTAAAAAGTTTAATTTTGATATGATTGTTGCCGGGTCTCATCGTCGTCTCCAGTTGAGTGAGATAGAGGAATTGCGTAATGATGCTTATGAGAGTGCACGCATTTACAAGGATAGGACTAAAGCTTTTCATGATAAACATATTGTCCAAAAATCCTTTGAACCAAATCAAAAAGTGTGGCTTTTTAATTCTCGTTTGTGTCTCTTTCCGGGTAAGTTGAGATCAAGATGGGATGGGCCCTTCATAATTCAAAAAGTTTTTCCCCATGGGGCGGTTGAAATTAAAGATCCATAGGATGGTAAAGTTTCTAAGGTTAACGGTCAACATTTAAAACCATATGTGGAAGGTATTTATAATGAGGAGGTGATTGAGGAAGTCGACTTAGTTGATCCGGTTTATCCAAATAATTGAGTTTTCAATGCAGTCTAGGGGACTTTAAATCCATGGAGGGTGAGATACCTCTAGTGTTTGCCGTGCTCGAATGGCTTCCAACGGTTTGGTATAACCACCTTGTCAAAGCTATGTACGTAGTACTTAGAAGGTTGGGTCTGGCGGCAGGCGCGTAGTTAGCAGCGAGAAATCTGTCTGAACCATCCGACTTTAGTATCCAGCTTGGCGGAGATTGCTTCATAAGCCGAGTGGTGGGTAAGGAATCTGGCAACCTCAGAGGGAGTGACAGCCTATTAGATGATAGCACCACTTTTCAAGATAAGATATCGTTGAATCCTACACATATTGCTCTTCCAACAAGTAGGGAACCACAGTCTTTTGGCAAGGGAGAAAAGTAGTATCCGTATCTTTCGCGTGAAGAAAGTAGTAGATTTTAATTGTTGTTTATGTTTTTTTATGCAATCTCTTGAGTTTTCTTTTTGTTTAGTTTTTGTTTTGTCAGTTAGTTTTGTAATTTATTTTCGAATCTTGTTTTGGTGGAGACTAACGCATTGCAGGTTGTTTCGTTCAAGTTGGGGGGCCTCTCGGCCACCATATCTTTTCTGCTTTGCTTATTTCTCCACTCGAGGTGATATCCTTCCTCTTTCTTTCTTTCCATTGCCTTATTTCTTTTAGTGCCTTTGTAATCACTGAGGGCAGTGACTAGTTTCAATTGGGGGGTGGGGCATACTTTGGGTGCTTTCTTTAGTAGTTTGTTTAAAAACGAAAAAAAAAAATTGAGAAAACTGAAAATTAAAAATTATGGGAGCCTTTCTACATGAGATTGTTGTCTGTTGTGCTCGCTTGTTGATTACTTGAGTATAGGCATGCTGCTACCATTTTGATATCTCTTTGGCAGAGTAGTTTCATTTGCTGGACTGCTGGTGCTTTTGTTTTAGCATTTTTGCACATTGCACGTCGGGTCTTAATTGCTTGTGAGCTGTGATTTGACTGTTCTTAAAGGCTATGATTAATGGAGACTTATGCCTGAGTGAGCTTTCGTGCCTTAAGCTTTTTGTTGGAGTGATGTTGAATAAACTCTTTGTTTGTCATGGAAAGAAACATATTTGTTGTCAATCTCATCATCTTTGGTCGCCGAGTGTTGGAACTTGAATGCATAACATTATCTTTTGGTTTTGGTTTGTCACATGGATGTTACACCCCTAGGAGAGGATTATAGGCACTTTCGTGATGTTTGGGCTAGTTCATTCCTTTGTGTTCACATTTATCCCTTGCGAGCCACATTGAGCCTTACAGATTTAGCCTTTTCTTGGTTAGCTCCACCTTCCATATTGTGTTTGGAGAAAGGCAAGAATGTAAAGGTTAATTTTTGGGTAGATTGTTGAATTTTGTGGAGTATTGGTGGTTATGGGCACGCACCCCAAAAATGCTGGATTTATGAGTTCTTTTTAGAAGATTGGGTGCGGCCCCTTTTGAAAAAGTGCGGCAAAACGTCTCGATTCAGAGTCGCCACTCGGGTTTTAGCGGTAAAATACCCAAGGAATCGAACTCGAAAACGTTTGCCACGTTTGTTTGATTTTGAAAAAAGGCGTAGACCGGTCCGTCGTCACCTTCGATATCTGAGGTTCGGGAGCCAGGTTATGAGAGGGGAAGGATTTTATGGCACCCCTCTCGCCCAATCCGGAGATCGGTCTCTACTCAGGCATTCTGCTTTGTAAAACACTTGTATTTTTCTCTCATTTTATCATTTTCGGCCAATTAGGGCGGGGGAACAGCTAATAGGGATTAAAACTATAACAAGTTGAGATTTATATGACAAAATGCTTTAATGGATGATTTGATTGTAATGCCAAGTATAGATTGAGAACAAGCACTGAGCAACCCGAATAAACTGAAGTACGCTGCCATGCAGGGACGTGAACAGATTCTATGCCAGCATATACTGGCCAAGCCACTGCATGCTCATCAGACCTACGCATGCCACCATAGGACTGGCGTACTCCACTCATATGGTCTCACAGTCTTTGTTTGCAACCCTCTGGACTCTGGAAAGGGACCAGCGCACACCCAGGACAAACCACGCAGTTAATAAAGCAGAAATAAATATATTTACAGACAGATGAAACGGCTTTAAGTCACGAAAAATAGCAGAATACCCCAAAATAGTGTGGGGACAGATAATAGGCCAAGATTATGCTAAGATGCAAGGGCCAACCACTGAATCATGGGACAACTGCCGTACGCCATTCATGGAATGCCGTACGCAAGTGTGACCATCGTCCAGTGCATGGCTTTGCATCATCTAGGCTCTGGAACATGACCAGAAGGATCCCAGAGGGCTTTTAAACAGATAAGGAGCAAACATAAATAACAACATCTAAGCAAACCTAAATATACAGAAAGCAGTAAACTGATTATTAGCATGCAAGGGTGATTGACAGGAATGAAAGTAAGCAAAAATGATGGTCCATGATCCCTACGCCAGTAGTGCACGTACCGCCATGACTGGCGTACGGCATATATTTACTGGGGCGTGCCATTTGCCATCTCATACAATTATTGTATTTTACCAGTTTAAGGCCAGGACTAGTATTGCCTACTAGCCTGGGCTTTACTGGTCCCCCTCAGGAGCTGAAAACAGAAAGGGACGTAAATATGGTATACCTTTTGTATTTGAGGTTTGGAGGTGGTGTTTAGCTTAGAGGTTGAAGATGGAGGTCTATATGGTGACTGTATTGCAGTAGGGTATGTGGAAGTGTATTGCCTTCTTTTCTCTTTCAATGGAAGAAAAGAGAAGAAGAGTAAGAAGAGAGGAGAAGGAAACTTCTTTTTCTTCTTAATGTGGCTAACCCCTTGCAAATGAATGCAAGGGGGGTATTTATAGAGGAGAGAGACTAAGATCAGTTAAGGCTAAAGGGCTGTTTGGCTGGTTGGAAGAGGAAGGGAGCCTCCCATGCATTAAATGCATGGGACTTGCCTTGATGGGGAGTGTAGGAGAGAGAGGGAACACCCCTGCCAAATGTAATCATCAGGGAGACTGTGGCCAACGTCAGGGTGGCACAAAAGTCTCGTCCATGTGGCTGAATAAAGTTGATTTGACTGGATTTGACTGGCGTGCGCCATGTATTAACTGGCGTGCGCCAGTAAAAGCTGGGTCAACGATCGATGACCGACACATGGCAGCTAACTGGCATACGTCACCAATGTACTGGCGTAAGCCAGTTGGGTTTTGCTGGGGCCGTTTGGCTCTGGCTTGAAGGGTTTGAAATGGGTTTGAAAGAGGTTCGGGACACTCAAAGTTCAAACACACCATCGTCCTTAGACTGTTCTCAACTAAAATCATCATTGGGGAAATAAAAGATCGACAAATAACGTTATCTGGACAGTCCAGAATGGGGTGTCTACAGAAGCCCCCCTTTGACGGCACTTGAAGCACCATTGACTGGAGACAAGTAACGTCAAAGGTTATCTAGACACCCTCTTCAAGGCTATCCAGAATGCATGAATTGTGAAGAACCTGTTTGATTTGAAGTTTGGACGGATAGATCGTCGGTGATTTGAAAATGGACGGATAGATCGTCGTTGATTTGAAATTGGACGAGTGGATCGTCGTTGATTTGAAATTGGACGAGCGGATCGTCGTTGATTTGAAATTGGACGGATCGATCGTCGTTGATTTGAAATTGGACGAGCGGATCGTCGTTGATTTGAATTTGGACGAGTGGATCGTCGTTGATTTGAAATTGGACGAGTGGATCGTCGTTGATTTGAAATTGGACGGATAGATCGTCGTTGATTTGAAATTGGACGAGCGGATCATCGTTGATTTGAAATTGGACGAGTGGATCGTCGTTGATTTGAAATTGGACGGATAGATCGTCGTTGATTTGAAATTGGACGAGCCTTTGCTTGGGGATGACTTCAACTCGGGTACCAATGTGGCTCATGGCAATTTAGAGCACCATTTGAAAACGGACCCCGTCGCATGGGGTGATTTGGGCCTTAGGCCCAACATTAACTGGCGTACGGAACACCATACTGGCGTGCGCCACATTTTGCACAGATCCGAGCCCAGATCCGAGCCCAATCGCCCTCTTACGTCATATGAGTTCCCGAACTAGTGCAGAAACCGCCATTCCTTTGGTTTTTGAACTCTAAGCATCCCAAGACTCTATCAAATCCCCAATCTCTTCCTCAATCTCTCATCTTTCTCATAAACCCACGCCTCTCTACTCATCTATGGCGGAACCCAGTGGTGGAGGCAGCAATGGCAATGCCGGTGAGGAGGAAAATCGACCACGGGGTAGCATCGAGACTTCGGGGTCTCGAATCGACGATCAGACGACGGGCGAATCCTGGTCGAGTACCGGTGCAGTGGCTGCAGGCAGGGAAAGCGGCAGCGATGGCCATGTAGCAGAGGCGGGTGACGGTGATGAAGGGCGTACGCCTGGAGAGATAGGGCATACGCCAGGTGTCGCTGACCCAGGGGGCCCACGGGTTCGTCGTCTAGATGCAAGGAGCAGCGTAGAAGGGTTGGTGATCACCGGTTTGGGCTTGCCTGGGGTTGGTGTCGGTGACAGTGGTAGTGGTGATGGTGGTGGTCGACCGGAGACATCGGTGAGAGATCCGGCGAGGGGCAAGGGTCCCGTGGTCGAGGAGGTGGTATCCGGAGAGGTTCCCATGGAGGAGGTGGAGTTTCGGCCTGCGGTGGGGTCCTCGGCGCACTTACCCATCACTCGGGGGGACTTTGCAGAGTTTGTGTCTGAGGAGGAGCTCGGCCGCTTGCTCCGAGAGAATCCGAGGGTGGTGGCTGCGGTGCTGGCAGCGCGGGAGGACCGGCTCCGGCAGGTTGAGATGGCTCAGGAGGAGGAGCGCTTGAGAGAGGAGGCTGAGAGGGCCAGGGCCGAGGAGGCTCAAGGGGAGGTGTGGTCTTTTGAGCGGGTAGTGATGCTCGCAGAGTCCATACGGCTGGCGCCCCGTGCTAGGTTTGACGCAGCCACGTACGTTCTGCCCGAGCCACACTTGTTTATCCCGTCTGGGGTTGAGAGCCTTGCACCTTTGAGGGAGAGTTACGACGCAGAGCTCATTCTGAGAGACCCACAGAGACACTTGTCCGTGGATTGGGCGCAGGTATTCCTTTGAACTTACTTTGATATGCATGCCTTATCGTTTGTAATCAATACGTAGTTTTGAACTGTTGTAGCCTAGCTCGTAATGTATGTAGGCTAGAACTTTGCAATGTAACTTGACTGAGAAAGTAGAACTTCGAATAGCATGCCTTGACTTCGAAACTTGACCTGAATGATAGAACACTTGAAGTAGTTGAATCGACTTGTAGAATGTCCATGACTTCGACAAAATCGTTAGTGCCAAACTCGAATCAAACATAAGCTGCCTTGATTAATAAGATACTCCTTTGAACTTGCATTCGACCAGGTAGATTGCCATGACACATTGAATGCCCGGTCGGCGTGTCCAATAGTTTGAATTGACCACATTGATAAGCAGAATACTTGTGAAACCAACTGAAAGGTGCACCTCGAGAGAAATAAGGCCTTGTGGCTCGGAACTCGACTGAAAAATACCTTTGAATTGATTTGGCTGATAGCAGAACTGGATAGAGTAATACAAGTGCTCGGTAGCTTTGTTCGACCCTTATGATACCTATTTCGACTGTAGAGTTACTTTTTGAAATTTTGAATTCGACTAACTGTTTGAGTTGCAATTACTGATGAAACTCTTTTCGCTGCCTGTTTTTGTCATGCAGAGGGGAGCAGCCAGCACTCGGGGCCACGGGGGTCCAGCGAGTTCACTTGAGTTGTACCGAGGCTTGCCTGAGCGAGTCAGGGCTCTAGTTGACGCTGCAGGGTTCCAGCCGTTTATCCTCACGCTGACGCTCGTGAAGAGCGATCACGCTCTGCTGACAGCGCTGGCCGAGAGGTGGTGGGATTCCTCGAACACCTTCCACTTGCCGATTGGGGAGATGACGGTGACTCCGTCTGACTTTGCAGCGCTCACTGGCTTGAGAGTAGGAGGAGAGCCTATCCCGTTTGACTCGGAGATTTACAGGGATCCTAGGGCTCTAGAGTGGTTTTTGGGGCAGGCGCCAGCCGGCGAGGCGGATACCGTCCATTATGACCAGTTCAAGCGGCACTTGCATGGGAGGGAGCCGAACTCGGAGTTGGAGGCAGAGCAGATGGCGAGGGCCTACTTGCTGTACTTGTTCGGGGCTACATTGTACCCGAACAAGCGATCCACGGTGCACCTGTCCTACTTGCCGGCCCTCTATGACTTGAGCACAGCTTCGAGGTTTTGACTGGGGAGGAGCAGCTCTGGGCACCTGCTATGGCTTCATGGGAGAGTTCTCACGCGGGAAGAAGGCGACAGCAGGCTACTGGAGGGTGTGGGAGGTAATAAGCACAGCTTGTAATTCATTTCCTGCTTTTCCCCTTCTTGCACTTGTCTTTGATTTGCATATGAACTGTATTCTGACACTTTGATTTTCTGACCATTTGCAGCTGTGGGCTTACGAGGTGCTGACGATGTATCCACCAGAGAACAAGTGCCCGAACCTGAGGATGCTCCCTCGTGCCATGATCTGGGGCCCCATGTATAGCGGCAAGAAGAAGTCGAGAGGGAGTCTCTTAGCCTTCAGGTCGTACCTTGACGAGCTGTCTGGTACTCAGGTATGTAATACGTCAAATTGATCATTCTGCCCTTAAAATTGCTTTAATGCTGTCGCTGATGCCTTATAATCTGTGCCATTGCTTTGCAGGTAGAGTGGAACCCATGGACCAACGCCGAGCCTGAGCCTGAGTACCTAGCACGGAGCAGGGTGGTGACAGCGAGCCGGGCACTGTTGGAGTCTGCCTTCAGGTGGCGGTGGTACCTGGGTGACCGGGTGACACGACAGTCACTAGGCTCTCTTGACTTCCAGGTTCCCAGGCCACTTCCTCCTCACGCTTCTCACACGGACAAGTACACTTTAGCCGAGCTGAGGCGCTTCACTGTTCCGGTCAGGCTTACTGCTTTTCTGAGCCCCGAGCACGACTATGCTGTCTACCGGAGGCAGCGCTTGGCGAGGCCACTTGGGGTGTTGGAGCATGTCGCCGTGCAGAGCGAGGCACTTGAAGTTGGCGAGGAGAGACAGAGCCGGGAGAGCATGGCAGCTCGGCCGAGAGAGAGGAGCGACTATGCTGCAACGACCGGGCTACCTCGGCTTTCTTGGACTCTAGCAGTGCGGGACGCGCAAGGAGAGGAGGCCGTAGTTCGGTTTGAGCCTGCCAGGACAGACCCAACAGAGATCACTGGGCCGGTAAGACATTCTTCTTCCCTTGTAGTTTTCGTACTTTGTTTTCAGCATGTATACTTGGTTTGTATTCTGATTTTGCCCGAAATTGTATCACAGGCTTCGATGGAATCGGTACGGGAGGCAGCTCGCCTGATGAAGGCCATGGAGAAGGAGTTTCATAGGATAGCCGACGGCGCCTCCTTGCGGTTGCATTACCCACCACCAGCTCCAGCTCCTGTTGTGCAGCCTCAGGTATAACTTTCCGTTCTGCTTTTGAATAGGATTGCTTTCGAAATTTCGTGCACTTAGCATTTCAATATATACAATATGCACAATGTATGCTAAATGAATTGAATGACCATGCAGGGACACGCTAGGGCGGCTCCTAGGAGAAAGAGCGTGCGGCCTCCTCCAGCAAAAAAGGTAACTTCGAGCTCCTCTCGGCCAGCGGCGAGGGTTGAACGGGGAGTGCAGATCACTCCGGCTAGCGAGGAGCTCCAGTTCCGCCGAGAGCTGAGGAAGAGGCCTGCAGAGAAGAGGCTTGCCGAGGGACCCTCGCAGAAGAAGAGGAGAGAGGAGGAAGAAGCAGAGGAAGAAGAAAAAGAGGAGCAGACGTCCCTTAGCAGCGGCTCTGACTCAGCGAGCGACCCCAGGTTCCGGATGGACCCACGAGAGATGGAGGATAGCGAGGACGACGACGACGACGACGACGAGGACCTTTTTGACGACTGAGGACTATCACCGAGCCTTAGTCTATTTTGCTGTTACTTGATACTTTGAGTAGGATACTTTGATACTTTGACATTTTGGATGGGGTCTGCGTGCCTCTTGACTTTTGGGCGAGTGTGCCCTGATACTTTTAGTTCTGCCTGGGCCGTTGTGGCGTTTGATGCTTGATACATTTCTACCATTACCCTTTGGCACAGTAGTATATAACTTATGCATTTTCTGTTTATTGTTTTCCTTTTGCTTTAATGAGACTTGGTAAAGGAAGATAACCAACCCTCCACTAATATCTAACATGCATTGATGAATACTCTGAATCGCCAAAAGACACTTGTATACGTACACGGTTGACTTAGCTCGAAGAAAAGATGGACAGAAAAGCCTTAGGACACGACACATTTCCCAGACACGCGGGGGATACGGGAGATTTGGGCGTTGGTAAGCCAAACTCCGAGATTCTCCCCGGGGAAGGAAACTGATCCGTTTAAAAGGTAACATAGATGCATGATGACTTGCACGAACTACCAAAACCGGTAGAATTGTCCCGGTGCGAGGAAATATCGAAGAAAACCTGAAAATGCCTCAAAAACGGACATAAGACGCAAAAGATGACTCGATATGGTCCCGGACCGAAACTGACACCCCCACACAGTCACATAAGGCCTATGTAACAGGTATGGTATGACAAAACTTGGCAAAAGCTCCTGAAACGAGTTTTGACCTCCCGTATCCTTGCTTTTGGCTTGAAACGGGCCGCCGAGGGCCCGAAATCTTCACCGGGCGTGGCTTTTGGAATCCAACGCCTTGCCATAGTCCAAATGACATTCATGACTTGTAGGAACCAACAAACGGCCAAAGCTAGCCCCGGAACCAAAAACGACCATGCGGAGGCAGTAGCTGCTGCAAACTAGTTTCTGGTGAACCCTACTGGCATACGCTAGAAATTGAGGCCCGTATGCCAGTAAGTGGGGGACATGTACACGCCAGTTATAAACTGGCGTACGCCAGGTTTCTGAACGCCAGATCCACTTGACTGACCAACTGTCCTTTTTCGGGGGCCACTTTGTTTTTACCCCCACACGGTTTGCACACGGTTTCTGAGCTCTCAGGGGGCAGTGTCCTTTGAAGGGGCAAGGTTTGGAAGCTAGCATGAGGTTTGATTGGTTTATTGGTGATGGAATGGAAAGGCCAAGGCCTATAAAGCAGAGGCATAGGCATTGTGGCCTTCACGGCTACACTGCTTCCTCTTTTTCTCAGTACATTTCAATATTCTCCATGGATGACCCCCTTCCAACTTTACTTAGGCTCTGGTTGGCGCAATTTCTCAGCGTTGACTGGCTCAATTTCCAATACCACAGCCTTGCTTCATTCCGCTTTCTTTGACATGTGCCGCTCCGCTCGGCGCTCCTGTGGGCTGCCCTCAGATTATGGGATCCTGACGTCCATGTCTTTCGTTTCGGCGATGACGAGATGTGCCCGACTGTCGAGGAATTCCAGGCGTACCTCCGAACCTATTCGTTCTCTACATTTGTTGTCCCGCCTTATCAAGCGAGCATGCCCAAATTGTTGGCCAGCTCGCTCAACATCTCCCGGGGTTTGGCGAGCGCTATCCTTGATGGCGGCCAAATGAACATCATGCGCTTGATTGAAATGTACAGTCCGGATGGCGACTTGGATAACGACGAGGCTCAAGCGCTTCGCCGCTTTGCCTTGGTAATCTGCCTGCTTGCTGCTTATCTGCTCGTGCCGGCCGACGGGCAAGTCAGTCCTTCACTTGTGAGCATTGCTGCCCAGATGGGGGCACGGAGGAACGTGATCCCTTTGGTCCTGGCGGAGACACTCTTGGGTTTGGATTTGGTATATACGGGCCAGTCGGCCATTTTCGGCGGGAGCCCGCTTTTGCTTCAGGTAACCTCACTCAGCTCACCTTTTTCTGGTTTTTCGCACATTCTCGTTTTACCTCGACACTCGGCTTAGGCTGCTTCCTAGCTCCTTACTTATCTTTTCGCTCATGCTTTATTTGACTTCTTACTTGTCTTTTCGCTCATGTAGTTGTGGTTGTCGGACAAGGGATATAGAAGGCTGGTACGAGTTCATGCAGCAAATGCAGCCTGATGAGATTGCCTGGAGGTGCCCTTGGCTGGACCTCCCGGATATGACTGTTCACTCTGATGGATTTGATAGGATGGTGATTGCAGGACTGTCGAGCTTCACTTTCTACATTCCCGGCCGTGTCCTTCGACAGCTGGGTGCCTCTCAGGAGAATCACCGTATCAGCATTGGGGACTTCCGCGTCCCGAATTTCAATGCTCAAACACTCAACGGTTACCAGAGGCGCTGGGGCCTTAGAGCCCTTCAGGCTGAGATGCCGGAGTTTACCACAGGGCTGAGGGGCCGTTACAGATAGTGGCTGAGAACAGATGTGAATGCAAGGGAAAATATTAACTGACTCCAGGCCATTTTGCTATGCTTAGAATAAACTGTGAGCCGTTAGGCTTCTCAAGCATTTCGTTTTGTTTTTCATGCTTTAACTCTTTTAAGGCTTTTATGCTCAGCTTATGTATTAGAAATAGTAATTTGCAATAAAGTTGAAAGACGATGGGTTTCCCCTTTTCTGATTCTCTTCAATGCAGCCTTGACTTGTGCTCGACCTTCCCAGACTGTGATGTGTACCCAAAATGTCGAATCTGGATCGAAATTTTGACGGAATGTGACCAAATCTCAAGGTGAGATTGCCTACGTATCCCTTTTCAAGGAATCAGGTCAAAACGTAGTTCAGGCTAAGGTTCACTCGTGTATTTTACCTCTCCTTTTACGCTCTAACTTTTGCCTAGAACCGCCTTTTCAGGTTTTCGGTCTAGCGAGCTTTTGACTTTTGCCTATTTATTTGCCTAGAACCGTCTCCTTAGGTTTTCGGTCTAGCAGGCTGCACTAACTTTTGCTTGGAATCGCCCACCCTTGTGGTCTTCGACCCAACGAGCATCTCTTAGGGATAGTAATGCTTGAGTTGATCCAGGTTGACCAGGGTGCTGAATTCGTTGCCGTCGAGGTTGATGAGCTTAGCAGCACCTCCGGATAGGATAGTCTTGATGATGTAAGGCCTAGATCGCTTCGGCCTGAATTTCCCGTGAGGATCAAACACTGGAGCCCGGATTTTCTTTGTAACCATGGCTCCTTCGACTAAGCCCCTGGACTTTACCTTTTTGTTGAACGCACGGGCAATTCGACGCTGATACCCCTGAACGTGATACAAGGCCCGGAGCCGTCTGTCATCAAACAGCATTAGCTCGACAAACCTCCCACTCAACCATTTAGATTCTTCGAGACCACTTTCGACCATGATCCTCAGTGATGGCACCTCAAGCTCGATGGGAAGTACTGCCTCCATCCCGTAGACCAAAGAGAAAGGAGTTGCCCCCGTTGAAGTGCGGATAGATGTTCGATACCCCCAAAGGGCGAGAGGCAGCTGTTCGTGCCAATCCCTTGCAGACTCAGCGATTTTCTTGATGATCATCTCAACATTCTTGTTCGCAGCTTTGACCGCCCCATTTGTCTGCGGACGGTAGGTCGTCGAATGGTGGATTTCAATACGGAATTCCTCAAAGAGCTCCAAGACCCTTCCTTTGAAATGACTTCCGTTATCTGACACAAACGCCTGAGGAACCCCGTACTGATAGATGATGTTCTTTCGAATGAATTGAGCAACCTGAACCGTTGTCAGCGTCTTGTAGAATTCAGCCTCGACCCACTTGGTAAAGTAGTCTATTGCCACTGGTATGAACTTATGGCCGTTCGAAGCAGACGGCCTGATCATCCCAATAACATCAATGCCCCAGACAAAGAACGGCCATGGTGAAGTCATGCCGTATAGTTTAGATGGAAGGACATGTTGCAGGTTTGCATGGATTTGACACTTGTAACAGCGCCGTACGTAGTCGATGCATTGCGATTCCATTGTAGACCAGTAATAACCCTGCCTGAGGATCTTCCTAGCGAGCATGACGCCGCTCATGTGAGGCCCGCAGACTCCTTCGTGAATCTCTTCCATTATCCTTGTTGCCTCGATGCCGCTGACATAGAGCTTGTGCATCCCGCAGTGAGACCTTCGATACAACTTCCCCCCACAGATGATGTACTGAGAAGTTAGCCTTTGTAAAGCAATCCGATCCTTCTTCGTGGCCTTGGCAGGGAACTCCCCGCGTTCCACAAAGTTCCAAATGTCATGGTACCATGGTAGGCCATCATCGACATCATCAATGGCGTTGATATACTCGTAAGCAGGTAAGTCCCTCTGTTCAATCACAATCGGCCGTAGCTTAACACCTATTGGAAGTTCGATCATTGAAGCCAAAGTCGCCAAGGCATCGGCGAACTGATTCTTCAAGCGTGGGACATGGGTGAAAGTCACCTTATTGAAACGAGGAATCAGTTCTTCCAAATCTTGGTGATAAGGCTTCAGCTTTTCCTCACGAACCTTCCAATCTCCATTGGCCTGGGAAACCACCAGGTTCGAATCCCTAATTACTTCTAACTTCTCGACTCCTAGCGCAATAGCAGCTTCCATTCCAATGATGCAAGCCTCGTACTCAGCTTGATTGTTGGTAACATCGAAATTCAGCTTGAAAGCGAGCGGAATGTGAGCGCCGTCGGGCGTGATCAGCAACACTCCGATCCCAAATCCCCTCTGGTTAGCAGCCCCATCAAAATAGAGCGTCCATACTTCCTCGATCACTGTTAGAACCTCCTTGTCGGGGAAAGTGAAATTCACATCTTTCGGGCTGTCGATCGGGTGATCGGCCAAAAATTCGGCCACAGCACGCCCTTTTACAGACTTTCTCGTGACGTGTTGGAGTTCGAACTCAGCCAGCAGAAGCAACCATCGTGCTAGCTTTTGGGTGAGCACAAGCTTCTCAAACAGGTACTTGATAGGATCCATCCGAGAAATCAATCTCACCGAATAGGCTAGCATGTAGTGTCTAAGCTTTCTGGTTGCCCAAACCAGTGCCCAACATGTCTTCTCCAGAGGGGTATAGTGCTCCTCAGATCCCACCATCTTCTTGCTCAGATAGTAAACGACCCTCTCGACCCCATTGCTTCCTTCCTGTGCTAGCAGACATCCAATAGCTATTGGAGAGATGGACAGATAAAGAATCAACGATCGTCCCGGCGTAGGCGGCATCAGCACCGGTGGGTTCTGCAAATATCTCTGAATAGACTCGAAGACAGCCTGGCATTCCTCTGTCCATTCGAACGGGACTCCCTTTTTGAGCAAACGGAACAACAGTTCGCAGGTTAAAGTTAGCTTGGAGATGAACCTGCTGATGAATTGGACCTTCCCTAGAAAACTTCGCACGCCTTTCTCAGACTTTGGCTGCTCCATCTCGAGAATTGCTTTGATTTTGGAGGGATCCACTTCAATTCCCCTTGCGGTGATTAGAAATCCAAACATCTTGCCTGACGTGACTCCAAATGTGCACTTTTGTGGATTTAAACGTACGTTGTACTTGCGAAGCCTTTCAAGAAACTGCCTGAGTGAAGGAAGATAGTCCTTTTCCTCCTTTGCCTTCACAATCATGCCGTCGACGTAGATCTCAACGGTCTTATGGATAAAATTATGAAATAAGGTTGTCTGGGCCCTTTGGAAAGTACATCCGGTATTCTTCAACCCAAATGGCATCTTCACATAGATGTAAGTGCCCCATTCCGTGACAAACGTCGTCTTCTCTTGGTCCTCGGGCGCCACAGAGATCTGGTTGTATCCGGAGAATCCGTCGACAAAAGAGAGCAAGGCATGCCCCGCCATGTTGTCCACAAGCACGTCAATGTGTGGCAAGGGAAAACTGTCTTTGGGGCTTGCCTTGTTTAAGTCCCTAAAGTCAACGCAGACTCGGATCTTTCCATCCTTCTTTGGGACGGGCACGATGTTGGCAACCCATTTGGGGTACTCTGCAACCCTTATGAATCCTGCGTCAATCTGCTTGGTAACCTCCTCTTTGATCTTCTGAACCCATTCCGGCTTCATCCTATGGAGCTTTTGCTTGATGGGTACAGGTCCAGGCTCCAACAGGATTCGGTGCTGTACTATTTCAGGATCAATGCCGGGCATATCCTTATGAGACCAAGCAAAAATCTCGGGAAACTCCTTGAGAAGTTCGATTGTTCCAGCGTGATTTTCCTGGGATAGGTTTGCACCAATTTGCATCATGCGGGGGTCATCCTCGTCTTTCAAATTTACAAGAATTACTTCTTCTTTTAGAGGCTGAGCACGCCTTTCGTCTTCCTTTTCGATGAGGGAACGCAACTCAGCGGGGATGTCCCCGTCAAAGTCTGTTCCTTCATCGTCAGGGTCGACACAGTTTATATAGAAGCTAGCAAAGTAGTTAGAAGTAGGATCATGCATTTCATAAAGCCCAACAGGGTTGCCAAGTACAAACGACTCGAACTCAAAGTAAAAGCTACGACGTGGAGGGCCGAGAGGCACAAACTCCGACTCTGAGCTAGACTTAGACTCGACAGACTCTGTGTTAGATTCAGATACATCGTCAATGCATGTCAAACGCGGAGTGAAAATGCAGTTATTGATACTTCCCTGTGCCTTGACGATGAGAGAGGTAGGATCCTCGGGAGCATTTGATGAGTCGGACCCAAGCATCAGCACTTTAGCTTCCTCGCCCTTGCCAACCAAACCTACTTGGGAGAACAGCATCCCCAGACCCCTTGATCGAAAGTCTTTAGCCAGTCAAACTCTTCCTTGGTCCAATCCAGCTGTTTCTCGAATTCCCTTTGAGCAAGCTTATCTTCAGCTGTCTCCTCTTTACCGTCGGACCAGATGTCCGCAGCAAAGATTTCGAATCCCGGCAGCCAAGTGGAAGTCTCTGGATCCCAAAACGGCTCTATCTGTCCTGAATAAGCAGAGCCTCCTCCCTCTCGAACAAAGTAGCTGTCGGGGTTACCAAAAAGGGTTCGAGGTTTTCCCATGTCTTTCCTCTTTTTGGCGTCTTTGGCCGGCGGAGTGTAACCTAGACCAAAGCGGCCTTCGGTGAAAGGAAAGACAGGGAACTCAGCGATCCCTTGTTGGTCGATCCCGAGTCCTAGGCCAAGCATGAATGACATTTTCCTCATCATTTCGAGGACGGTTGAGCTTATGGTGAAATCATCATCTATGGCAATTGCGAGGACTGAGCCAGATGTGTCGAAAGAGAATCCTCCAAAGTCTGAGTCTTCTTCCCCGTGCATGATGCCCAAAACAGGCGTCCCATCATCCATGAGCGGGCGGATTTCGGAGTCCCCGCAGATTGTCAAAGTACCAGTAGGGAGCCCCAGCATGACCTTCTGATGCAGAGTTGAAGGCACCGCCATGATGTCGGCCCTATGAAGCCATGGCCTGCCCAGCAGCAGGTTGAAAGTGGCAGGGACGTCGACTACGTGGAATTCAACATCCATTTCAAAGCCCTTAGCATCAAGCTTTAGAGTTAGAGTCCCTTCCACCACACGGCGAGTGCTGTCATACGCTTTGACGGCTAGATTGGAAGGTGTTAAGTCACTCTTGGTGAGCCCCAAGCGATAGGCAACCCTCATTGGGCAAACGTTGATGGCAGAGCCATTGTTGATTAGCACGATTGGCACCCAATGTCCACGGCACTTGACGGTGATGTGCAGCGTGCGGTTGTGAGCGGTTCCTTCGACGGGCAGATCCTTCTCGGTGAATGTGACGGAGTGCCTAGAGAGGAGTGACAGCATAAGGGCAATCATGGCCTCGGGGGTGATGTCAATTGGTACTGTGAGCCAGGCCAAAGCAGAGGATAGCTTTTCACGATGCTCCTTTGATAATGATATCAAACCCCAGATAGACACGGCGGCCGAAATCCGCTCAAGCTGTTTCAGAATAGCATCTTCTTCGGGCACCCCCTTTGGAAAGAGCGGATCATTCCTTTGAGCAGCGGGAGCGGTGGTTTTCTGAGCAGGCGGGTTGGACGAGCTTCCGACCTGAAGATTGGCTGGCTGAAACACTCGGCCACTCCTTGTAACATTGGCCATATCCCACCAAGAAGATGAGTCGATAGAATCTCACAGATCGGCGGGTACCTCTTCTAACTTGCGCTTTCCTTTGTCCGTTGACGCCACGTTGCAGACGAGTCCGTCCCCAGAGCTGTATCCCATTCCAAATCCTCCATTATCAGTCCTTCCCAAAAGGTAGGATTCTGTGCAACATCCTCCTTAAAGGGTGCCCCCGGGTTAGTGACAATCGGAACATCCCAGAATCCTCCATCGACAAGAGCAGTGTTGACGGTCCACACCTCGTTTCCCATGTTCAGGTCGACAATGTTATCCACATCCCAAATATCCGCGGGCGGTGGAGTTTTAACGGTTTTCCCTGCGTCCCAAAGGTCGGCGGGAGGTGCATCCAAGACCATGATAGAGCAGTCATCTCCGGGAGCCGAAACAAAAGGGCGAGGTAGCTCCACAAAGACAATGTTGAGAGTAGGATCAAACTCATGGGCGCAGCGACTGACCATGCCGTCAATCGAATTCACCAACGGTAGCATGGCGCCAAGCGGACGGCGAATATTGGATACAAGCTCCCCTTCTTGGAAGTGATCCCATTACTCCTCACTGACGTTGTCTTGGTCCAAATCAGCTTTGAGACCCTGACCTATTTGCCATCCATCGGGTTGTGGGTCCCACACGTACTCCTCGGCTTCTCCCTCAACTTGGTTCGGCTCGGGCTGGTAAAAGAGTGCGAACAAAGAGAGTCCGTCTAGAGGGTCGGCCTGTGCCGCATTCCACTCTTCTTCCCACTGGTCTAACCATAACTGATTGACTTGAGGGTGTGCAGAAAACCCCATGTTATACTGTTCGACCCAGTCATTGCAAAGCTCCTCCTATTCTTTGGCTTTTTCCTCCATAGCCCAATCGGCTGCCATCATGTTAATACTCGATTCAGAAGGGAAAGGTACGATTGGCTTAGAGTTGCGGGATGAGGTAATATGGTCGGTGGGGTTAAATATGGTGGAGCTGAGGTTTATCTGGTTTACTTGAGGGTTAGGTTCGTGTTTAGGCAGGGAATTGGAGATGACGTTAGGTTTGGTAGGTGGAGTTGGAAGGGTACCATTGTCCACCAAATCTTGTATCGCATGACGGAGGCGATAGCAAGAGTCAGTGTAATGGCCAGGCATTTGGTGGTACACACAGAAAGCGTTGGGGTTATGGCTGGGAGGTGGATTTTGAGGAAATGGAGTAGGGGCTATGTAGACACTCCAATCTGGGCTTCCAGATTAGTTTACTTACGGTTTTTTATTCCCCAATGATGAAATGGATCAAGAACACCCCGGGAATGATAGCGTGTTTGAGCTTTGAGTGTTTGCAAAACCCTTGAACCTAACCTAGTCTAAGCCACTTCAAAAACCAAAAACCCTACTGATGCGCGCCAGGGCGCAACCATCCTGCGCCGAGACGCACCATCGCGCGCCCGACTCAATCCATCGCGCGACAGTGCGCCGGGGCGCACCATCGCGCGCCAGACTCACTTCCTCGCGCGACAGAGCGCCAAGGCGCACCATCGCGGGCCGGACTCACTTCATCGCGCGATAGAGCGCCAGGGCGCACCATCGCGCGCCAGACTGACTCCGTCGCGCGACGATCCAACCTACCACCAATCTTTCTGAAGGAGGACAGTTGGCCACCAATGCAACTTCAGCCAGGCCTCGTGGACTGGCTGAACTCCTCTGTTTGCACCAACCAGATTCACCTCCATCCTTCTCTATATATATCCCCCTTTGTTTCTCTTTCAATGGGTTCAAGAATTTCAAAAGAGTACACCTTGGGTCACCATCCTCCATTTTCACACTTCAACCATCCAAGAACAAAGCGTGTTCTTTGCTTCTACCACTCAAACTCCTCAATCAAGCCTTCAAACATCAAAGTTCAAACACCTTTCAAACTCAAAACCGAAGGTATAGCTTACCTTTGTTTTGTTTTCTGTTCTGATCCCTGAAGGGGGCTGGCAGGGCCAAGGCTGGTAATCAATACCAGTCCTGGTCCTAAAGTTGGCAAGATTTCAAAAACCGTCGTGGTAGGACCAGCGCGCGACGGTCCCACTCTCGCGCGCGACACTCTGTTGTTGCACGCGTTGGACCGCGTGGGGATTGGTTTCCTACCGTTTTATGCTTTTATTTCATGTAGATCACTGTTAAGTATTATAAAATCAGTTTACTGCTTTCTTTAGTATAAACTGCTAGTTTGTATTTCAATATGAGTTTCTGCTGTTTTGGAGTACCCCTGGGATCATTCTGGACCTGTCCCAGAACCCAGAAATGTGTAAACCAAGCACTAGTTTGGTTGCGCCAGGGCGCGGCCATCCCGCGCCGGGCCGCACCATCGCGCGCCAGACTGGCTCCATCGGGCGACAGAGCACCGAGGCGCACCATCGCGCGCCTGACTCACTCCATCGCGCGACAGAGCGCCGGGGCGCACCATCGCGCGACAGAGCACCGGGGCGCACCATCGCGCGCCTGACTCACTGCATCCTCGCGCGCCAGAGTTACTCCATCGCGCGACAGCCTGCCTCTAACCAGTGAGTGGCCTTGCACGGGTAGCTTAGTTTTAGGCCATTATTTTGTCTCCACACTGTTTATGGGGTGTTTTATTAATTTGTAGGGCTTTACAACCTTTAAACTATATATTATGCTGCCTATAAACTGCGTGGTTTGTCCTGGGTGTACACTGGTCCTTCCAGAGCCCAGAGGGTTTGCGAATAAGAGTTGTGGGTTTGAGCTCACCGGCGCGCGCGTGTCTTGGAGTTGTGCGCGCAGTAGTGAACAGCATGCAGTGACTTGTTCAATGCATGCTGGTTTCTTCCTGCGCGCGTCACTTCAAAACAGGGGCCTTCCAGTTTGTTTAAACTCTCACAGCAGTCTGTTCTCATCCTATACTAATTGCTCATCCGTGCTATTTTTTCACATCTTGCAAACTGTTACAGTTTTAATCCCCGATTAACTGTTCCCCCGCCCTAATTGGCTAAAGAATTGATTAATCAAACAGAATCGCAAAACAACGTTTTCGCAAATGCCTAAGTAGAGACCAATCTCTGGATTGGGCGAGAGGGGTGTCATAAAACCCTTCCCTTCTCGTAACCTGGCTCCCGAACCCAGATATGGTTATGACGAACTGGTTCATTAACTTTTTCAAATCAAACAGCGCGACAAGTGCTTCGAAATGTGGTTCCCTGGGTGTCGGACCTTCAAACCCAGGTGGCGACTCTGTATTTTGCGAGCGCTTGTCGTCCAGCTAAGCGCTCCCCCCCATTCCGGGCTTTTGCGTTTTGGAATCTGGAAATTCTAAAGGCATGCTGCTCACAGTGGTGATTCTGCTGGGGATACGAATCAATATTGGTCTATACTTAGATTTTAATACGCTCGAGAACAATCCCACAAAAGTCTGTCAAAATAGTGAGCTTCGCACTGCTAAAGAAAGGATTGGTGATTTAACAGGACCTCGTGTCCGGCCATCCAATCTGGGACTTTTCCGATTGTTCTCTCGTGTAGTTTTCTCTAAGTATTGATCAATAAAGAGAGCCAAAATTGAAAAGGCATTTGCGAATTTGCGATTCTATTTCATTAATCAATTTCTTTAGCATTCTCATTTGCATCGATGTGGGATAAGCCTCGTTGGATCGTTTTGGCAATCCAGCACGGTTTACCGGAGCCCGGGGACCCTGAATGACTAACAACCTCCGACGATGATGGGTCATTCTACAGTTCGACTGTTGCTCTGCGGTTACGCGGGCAACGGGAGGTATATCTTTGGCCCTAGTCTGAGGAACCTGTTACAAAGCCAAAACCGGCCTTTGCATATATAAAGCATTAGAACTCTCCAAACTGGGACAGGTACCTACAGGGTAAGATTACTTGCATCTAACCCCCATATACTGCCTACGTGTTACTGCTTTCCCTATCGCATGTATTGTACATCCATAGGAGCATGCTTAAGGTTGTTTTGTCTTTCGAGTTTGGCTTGCACTACCTAAGACGTTGTTGGACCCGATGAGGAGTCATTCATTCTGTTGAATGTTTGTTATCAATCGCAAAGTCCTTAGTTCGATGAGACTTTGAGAAATCAAAATTGACTACATCCTTGGCTCATGCCTGATTGAGGATTCAACCGAAAATATGGAACAATAAAAGTAGTGATGCCATGTTACTGGCGCCACCCAGGTTGAAGTGCGAAGTCACTATACACCTCCGTGTTCAAGGTTAAGGTGCCATGTCATCACCACCGGGTCGTTCCAAATTCAAAGTTGAACCTTCAAATGGGACTAGTCGAAGATTTAGTCTATTTTGACATCTTTTAGGATCTATCAATTTACTCAAGGACACATCGCCAAAAAGAATTCTGAGGATTCTGGCAACGTCTGAAATTCGTGAGGCAAACTCGTCTCTATTTTTGTACATACATACCGTTATGCGTAGGAGCGTGTTTAGGGTGGCTTCTAGGTAGTCTCTCTTTCGAGTCTGTCTTATGCTTACTAGGACGCTGTCATGACCTGATGAAGAGTCGTGCATCTCGATGGAGCACGTTGTCAATTTTCAAAGTCCTTGGATCAACGAGACTTTGGAAAATCAAACCTTTTTAAGTCCTTGGCTCATGCCCAATTGAAGTTTCAACCAAAAATAAGGAACCTCAAAGTATGGATGTTGTGTCACTAGCACTACCCAGGTTGAAGTGCGAAGTCACTATACACCGCGGTGTACAAAGTTAAGGTGTCATGTCATCAATACTGAGTTGTTCCGAATTCAAAGTTGAAACTTCGAAAACGGAATAGCCAAAGGCTTAGACTGTTTTGACATCTCTTAGTGTTAGTCGATCTATTCAAAGGATACACACTTGAAAAGATTTCTGAGGATTTTGGCAGCGTCTAAACATCATGAGACAAACTTGTCTTTAGTTGTAAAGTCTAGGAGGACATGGACAACAACGACATGTACATTGCATTATTCTTGTACATAGTTTGCTGCAGGAATGTCACTGAGCTTTCAATTACTTCGCTGTCTAGTTTGGAACCATTGCACCGAACAAGAGAGTACCGAAAGGAAGAGCCAAACCTACTTGGGAACGTCTTCAGAATCCGGTTCAAAGACTTGTTAGGCTAGATTCCCAGTCAGTCACAACGGAGGCTTCTCCAGGATCACTGTTGGCTGCCCTACAGTCGGGTTCGCCATCGATTTTGCAAAAAGCCACGCTGCCGGCTTCCCCATCTTCAGCTTCTTCATCAAGCTCCATTGAAAAACCTGCGATGACAGATCAACTGCTCACTTTGGAAACCATGCTCATGAACCTCCAGAATAGTATCACTGCAATGCAACAGAGGGCCACTCAGACAGATGCTAATATCACTCGCCTAAATGACCTTATCAACACTCGTCTTCCACCAGTGGCCAAAGAGGAAGGCGAGGATGATGAGGACGTTCATGCAGAACCCATCTTTGTTGAGGATCCAAACCGTGAAGGCCGGCTTATCGTTCAGCCCACTTCTAGAGAGGCTCGTGTGCTTGCTCCAAATCCCGTTGTTGTTAGGCCTATTCAAGACCCTGACATAGCTGCTCTTATGGCCAAGATGGCTAAGTTGGAAGAAGCTATTTCAAAATCTGAGAAGATCAGCGCAGGAAGAATTGACCTGGATCGTCTCTGCCTGTACCCTAATGCTAGGCTTCCTGACAAATTCAAGATGCCTGACTTGGTTAAGTTCGATGGGAGCGGTGATCCCAAGACTCATCTCTTTGGCTACCATGCTGCCATGAAGCTGTTGGGTGTGGAAAGTGAGGCCATGTCTCAGCTTTTCCCACAGACTCTCTCTGGGCCTGCCTTCCATTGGTTTTTGTCGCTTGACATCTCCAAAAGAAGAACTTGGGAAGACATAGGGGCTGCCTTTGTCTCGCAGTACAATTATAACTCTCAGCTCAAGATGACTACTCGTGAGTTGGAGTCCACCAAAATGGAAGCAAAGGAGTCCTTTGCGGATTTTGTTAAGAGGTGGAGAGCCAAAGCCGCATTGATGACTGATCCCCCGAGCGAGAGGGATCAACTTTGCATCATCTCCCGCAATCTCCAGCCTGACTTCGCCAAGCACCTTGTGTTGGTTCAAGCATCTGCAAACTTTGAGACTTTCTTCGAATCTGGTTTGGCCATTGAAGATGCACTGCAGAGTGGAATTCTGCCTAGGGGAGAGTCCTCCTCACAGAAAGCGAAGCCGCGGTCCCATTCTGGAAATAGTAGCACGTTGTTTGGTAACAGCAACTACTCTAATACAGCTACAAGTGGGAGCGATCCTCCGGCTTTTGACTCCAATCGCGCTGCCGATGTCAACCAGGTTCAAAATGCCCAAAGCTACCGGGCCCGAACCCAGCCTCAGAATTTCTCTGTCTTCGAGGCACCTCTATCCGCTGTGATGGAAAAGCTCATTAAATCGGGGCATCTCAAACCCTTGACCCCAACTTCCCTACCAAAAGTCCTACCTTCTGGTTACAAACCTCACCTCTTCTGTGCTTTCCACCAAATGCCTGGCCATCCCACTGACGCATGATATCATCTTCAACATGAGATTCAAGATCTCATTGACAATGGCATGGTTCAAGTTCCACCAAAGCCCAACATCATTTCCAACTCCTTGCCTCAATACAACTCTGACCCTCTGGTTGGCCAGATATCTATCATCTCCACTCAAATCAACCTGAGCTCCACCATATTCAACCCTAGCCACTATATCATCCCAGAAAGCCAACCCAAACCAATCGTATCTATCCCGTTTGAATCGGAGATTAACATGATGGCTGTAGGTTGGGCAATTGAGGTTTTCGCTGCCGACACCTGGATTGACAGTGATGAGAAGTTTGCAAAGGGGAAGACTGGCCTGCTGAAGTCCATTGTTCAAAGGAGCACCAAGTAGGTTTGGTCAAAGAAGCTAAGGAAGCCGAAGTGCTGTTGCTTGGGCCTGATACCCTTGAAGACCTTACCCCTCTTTTTGCTGAAGCTATGGGTAGCTTTTTAAATATTGCATTTTCAAAACCACGTCTAGTTTGCATTGGCATTACGACTAAATCTGACACGGAGTCTTTTGAGTCGTCTAAGTTTAGCTCTGAGTCGGAGGTTATGCCTCTTGGCCCTCCACATCGTAGCTTTTGTTTCAAGTTTTGAGTCTACTATACTTGGCAACCCCGAGGGGCTTTCTTTATGATATGCATTATCTTGCTTCTAAGTACTTCAATGGCTTTTTGAATAAACTGTGTCAACCCTGACGACGAAGGGATAGATTTCGATGGGATCATCCCCAAGGAAATGTGTTCCCTCGCTGAAAGGGAAGACGAAAGGCATTCTCAGCCTATAAATTGAAATAATAGTTTTCAAATAAACTTGAAAGATGAAGTAGACCTCCAAATGGTTCAAACTGGTTCAACACTGTCCCCAGAGGAGCATTGCGCCCGGTCAAGCAGGCTCGAAGAGTTCATCAATGTTTTGGCATGGTCTCTCAAATGACATGCCTAACGTAGACCCTGAGATAAAGGAACATCAAATCTTATGGCTATCAGGTGCCAAACCATGTAAAGCAAAGCTCAGAAGGTCCAACGCCTCATACCATGTTCAAGTTTGCAGGAACAGCGTTCCGCCAAACGTAAGTTGGAAAAATTCAAAAGTGGCCTGGAGCAGGGCATGTCAGCTGAAGCACTATTGACCCTGCGTCATCAAAGCCATTGTATCTAGGGCTACAGCCAAACGTCACTGACCTCGATGGCAATCAAATTCAAATACCTTGGTCAGCATGGATCAATTTAATAGCCTTTTCCCTGAGAGAAGCTCGTTGGGCTGAAAACCCCAAGGGTGGGCAGTTCCAAGCAAAAGTTAGAGCAGCCTGCTAGACTGAGAACCTATGAAGGCGGTTTAGGCAAAAGTAAAGGCAATATTTGAAAGCTCGCTAGACCGAAAACCTAAATGGGCGGTTCTAGGCAAAAGTTAGAGCTTAAAAGGTGAGGTAAAACACACGAGTGAACCTTGGCCTAAACTACGTTTTGACCTGATTCCCTAGCTAGGGATACGTAGGCAGTCTCTTTTTGAGACTCGGTCACAATCTATCAATTGGATCCATGGTTGACGTTTGGTACACATCAAAGGTCGAAGAGGATCGAAGATCAAGCTGCATGGGAGGCGTCTGAAAGGGGGAAAACCTTTTGTCTTTCAGTTTTATTGCAAACTACTAATTCAATTTCAAAGCTGAGCATAAAGCCTTAAAAGATTTTAAGAATCAAAAACAGAATGAAATGCTGGCGAGGCCTAACGGCTCACAGTTTATTCTAAGTTCAGCGAAGTCTGGTGTGAGCAGTTGCAGTAGTTTTGCAGTCATGTGAGCTAGTTTGAGGTTCACGCGCACTTATTCGTAGTTATGTGCGTTGGTCTCAACCCTGCGCGCGCTTTTTCAATTAGCGCGATGGAGTGAGTCAGGCGCGCGATGGTGCGCCCCGGCGCTCTGTCACGCGATGGAGTGAGTCAGGCGCGCGATGGTGCGCCCCGGCGCTCTGTCGCGCGATGGAGCCAGTCTGGCGCGGGATGGCCGCGCCCCGGCGCAACAAGACCAGTGCTTGGTTTACACATTTCTGGTTTCTGGGACAGGTCCAGAATGATCCCAGGGGTACTCCAAAGCAGCAGAAACTCATATTGAAATACAAACTAGCAGTTTATACTAAAGAAAGCAGTAAACTGATTTTATCATACTTAACAGTGATCTACATGAAATAAAAGCATAAAACGGTAGGAAACCAATCCCCACGCGGTCCAACGCGTGCAACAACAGAGTGTCGCGCGCGAGAGTGGGACCGTCGCGCGCTGGTCCTACCACGACGGTTTTTGAAACCTTGCCAACTTTAGGACCAGGACTGGTATTGATTACCAGCCTTGGCCCTGCCAGCCCCCTTCAGGGATCAGAACGGAAAACAAAACAAAGGTAAGCTATACCTTCGGTTTTGAGTTTGAAAGGTGTTTGAACTTTGATGTTTGAAGGCTTGATTGAGGAGTTTGAGTGGTAAAAGCAAAGAACACGCTTTGTTCTTGGATGGTTGAAGTGTGAAAATGGAGGATGGTGACCCAAGGTGTACTCTTTTGAAATTCTTAAACCCATTGAAAGATAAACAAAGGGGGATATATATAGAGAATGATGGAGGTGAATCTGGTTGGTGCAAACAGAGGAGTTCAGCCAGTCCACGAGGCCTGGCTGAAGTTGCATTGGTGGCCAACTGTCCTCCTTTAGAAAGATTGGTGGTAGGTTGGACCGTCGCGCGACGGAGTCAGTCTGGCGCGCGATGGTGCGCCCTAGCGCTCTGTCGCGCGATGAAGTGAGTTCGGCGCGCGATGGTGCGCCCTGGCGCTCTGTCGCGCGAGGAAGTGAGTCTGGCGCGCAATGGTACGCCCCGGTGCACTGTCGCGCGATGGAGTGAGTCGGGCGCGCGATGGTGCGCCCCGGCGCAGGATGGTTGCGCCCTGGCGCGCATCAGTAGGGTTTTTGGTTTTTGAAGTGGCTTAGACTAGGTTAGGTTCAAGGGTTTTGCAAACACTCAAAGCTCAAACACGCTATCATTCTCGGGGTGTTCTTGATCCATTTCATCATCGGGGAATCAAAAACCGTAAGTAAACTAATCTGGAAGCCCAGATTGGGGTGTCTACAGGCTAAAGGCCTAAGATGTTCGGTTTTGACTAACTTCTCCAACACCGAGGAAAGTGGTGCCTCGAAATTGGCAAAGTTACGGGGTTGATTGCGGTTTCGGGGTCTTTGAGGGATTTGCACTTGGTTAACGTCGGCAATGTGGTTGGAGCTTTGGGCAGAGGGGTTGTTAGAAGAGTTCGCGTTGGCATAGCTGTTGCCACCAAACAAAGCAGTGTTGTTTCCGGTATATGCGCGGGGCTTGGATTTTGAGGCTGAGGCAGAGGGGGAATTGTCACTTCGGGACAGAACTCTAGTTTGGAGGGCTTCTTCGATAGCCAGACCAGAGTCGTAGAACGTCTCAAAGTTTGGCCCTTGAACCAAGACGAGGTTTTTGGCAAAATCCGGCTGCAGATTGCGGGATATGATGCGGATCTGTTCCTTCTTGCTCGGGCGATCGGGCATGAGGGCGTCCTTGGCTCTCCATCTCTGGATAAAGTCCACGAAGGACTCCTTTGCAGTCATCTTGGTGGATTCCAACTCCCGAGTGGTCATGTTGAGCTGGGCATTGTAACTGTATTGAGCATTGAAGGCTGTGCCGATGTCCTCCCATGTCCGTCCCTTAGAGATGTCGAGCGATAAGAACCACTGGAAGGCAGGACCGGCAAGAGTTTGTGGAAACAACTGAGCCATGGTATCCTCTCCAACACCATGCAGTTTCATCGCTCCATGATAGGCCAACAAGTGAGTTTTCGGATCTCCAGTACTGTCGAATTTTGCAAAGTCGGGCACTTTGAACAGATCGGGAAGTCTGGCATTCGGGAAAGGGCAGAGGCGGTCCATGTCTAGTACTCCCGACCCTTTTCTTTCGGACTTAGCAACCGTCTCTTCCAACTTGGCCATTTTGGCGACCAAAGCTGCCATTTCTGGGTTTGGAGCGGGATTCTCAACTAGTGGTTCCTCTTCGGCAGCGGCTCCTTGTTCTCGCCTTTCACCGCCTTCCCCTCTTGCTACAAGGGGGAGTCGCTCCTCGATTAAGGTTCGAAGATTGGCCACGGAGGCATCGGCCTGGTCGGCCCTTTGCTGCATGATGGCTAGGTTATGCTGTAGATCGGCCAACACGGTAGCAAGATTCGGACGTGGAACATCAGCCATGGTTAGCACTTCTATCTTAACAAGCTGTGGAGATGCTGGCGGAGACGGAGTAGACGGAGGGGACTCGTGCGGAGTAGTCGGCAGCGAATCCTCCCGTGACACAGTGCAGGCCAGAGCTTCCGTTGTGGTCGACTGGAAGACGAACTCCAAATCAAACCCTCAAACGGACTCGTCGGACGGGCCCAAGTAGGTTTGGCTCTTGATTTCAGAATTCTGTTTTGTGACCGGCATGACTAGACAGCAAGGTATAAGAGCTCAGTGACAGCTTGCAATCATTTTATTTGAAAGAATCGACAAGAATGGAAAATGATCATGCCAACGTCGTCGGTGTCCTCCTAAACTCTAGAACTGGAGGGAGTCTGCCTTACGACACTCGGATAGTTGCCATAAAATCCTCGGATTTTCTTTTCGACAGTGTATCCTTGATTGAATCAAAAGTTACTAAGGGATGCCAAAACAGCCTAGGCCTTCGGCTTTCACCCCTCTCGAAGTTTCAAGGTTTGATTTTGGAACAATTTGGCGTAGATGGCGTGATACTGCAACTGAAGTGGCGTGAGCAGCACTGTGCCAGAGCCTGAGCGGTGTAAGTGATTAGCACTTTTAACCTGGGTGGTGTGAGCATCACGACATTTTCTCCGTTGTTCCTAGTTGTTCAGTTTGAAACCTCGATCGGGCGTTTAGACAAAGACCTAGAAAGTGTTGATTTCCCGAAGTCTCATTGATTAAGGAACTTCAAAATTTTTGGTAACGTGCAACATCGAGATGCACGACTCGTCATCGGTCCAAGGCAATGCTGAATAGGCGCAAGACAGACTCGACGAATGACATCCTAAAAACCGCCCTAGCACGCTCCTACGCAAAACGGTCATGAATGTATGTACAAGCATGCGATATGGAAAGCGGTAACACATAGATAGGATATAGGGGTTAAATACAAACAATCCTACCCTGCGGGTTCCTATCTTAGGTTGAAAGGTTATAGTGCTTTGTAAGCGCTGTAGAGGCCGGTTTTGGCTTAAGGGGTTCCTCTGACTAAAGCCGCGATATACCTCCCATTGCAATGCGTTGAGCAAAGCAATGGTCGAACGGTAGTACGACTCATCATCGTCCAAGGTTGTTGGGCATTCGAGGACCCCAGGCTCCAATAAATTGTGCCGGTTACCCAAAACACTTCAACGGGGTTGACCAATCCATCGATGCGAACGGAGAATACCGAAGAATGATTTGACGAGAGATAAACACAACGCTTTTGAAAACATATGCCCTTTGAAGCTTGGCTCACTTTTGTTAACTAATACTTGGAGAAAATTACGCAAGTGAACAATAGTAAAAGCCCCAGTTCGGATTGGTCGGATGCTGAGATCCTGTTACGTTACCATTCCGTTCTTCAGCAGCGCGAAGTGTACTGTTTTGACAGACTTTTGAAAATTGTTCAATTATGTATTAATCGCCAAATATCAATTAACACAATGAGATCCCCAGCGGAGTCGCCACTGTGGGCACGCACCCCAAAAATGCTGGATTTATGAGTTCTTTTTAGAAGATTGGGTGCGGCCCCTTTTGAAAAAGCACGGCAAAACGCCTCGATTCAGAGTCGCCACTTGGGTTTTAGCGGTGAAATACCCAAGGAACCGAACTCGAAAACGTTTGCCACGTTTGTTTGATTTTGAAAAAAGGCGTAGACCGGTCCGTCGTCACCTTTGATATCTGAGGTTCGGGAGCCAGGTTACGAGAGGGGAAGGGTTTTATGGCACCCCTCTCGCCCAATCCGGAGATCGGTCTCTACTCAGGCATTCTGCTTTGTAAAACACTTGCATTTTTCTCTCATTTTATCATTTTCGGCCAATTAGGGCGGGGGAACAGCTAAAAGGGATTAAAACTGTAACAAGTTGAGATTTATATGACAAAATGCTTTAATGGATGATTTGATTGTAATGCCAAGTATAGATTGAGAACAAGCACTGAGCAATCCGAATAAACTGAAGTACGCTGCCATGCAGGGACGTGAACAGATTCTATGCCAGCATACACTGGCCAAGCCACTGCATGCTGATCAGACCTACGCATGCCACCATAGGACTGGCATACTCCACTCATATGGTCTCACAGTCTTTGTTTGCAACCCTCTGGGCTCTGGAAAGGGACCAGCGCACACCCAGGACAAACCACGCAGTTAATAAAGCAGAAATAAATATATTTACAGACAGATGAAACGGCTTTAAGCCACGAAAAATAGCAGAATACCCCAAAACAGTGTGGGGATAGATAATAGGCCAAGATTATGCTAAGATGTAAGGGCCAGCCACTGGATCATGGGACAACTGCCGTACGCCATTCATGGAAAGCCATACGCAAGTGTGACCATCGTCCAGTGCATGGCTTTGCATCATCTGGGCTCTGGAACATAACCAGAAGGATCCCAGAGGGCTTTTAAACAGACAAGGAGCAAACATAAATAACAACATCTAAGCAAACCTAAATATACAGAAAGCAGTAAACTGATTATTAGCATGCAAGGGTGATTGACAGGAATGAAAGTAAGCAAAAATGATGGTCCATGATCCCCACACCAGTAGTGCACGTACCGCCATGACTGGCGTACGGCATATATTTACTGGCGCGCGCCATTTGCCATCTCATACGATTGTTGTATTTTACCAGTTTAAGGCCAGGACTAGTATTGTCTACTAGCCTGGGCTTTACTGGTCCCCCTCAGGAGCTGAAAATAGAAAGGGATGTAAAGGTGGTATACCTTTTGTATTTGAGGTTTGGAGGTGGTGTTTAGCTTAGAGGTTGAAGATGGAGGTCTATATGGTGACTGTATTTCAGTAGGGTATGTGGAAGTGTATTGCCTTCTTTTCTCTTTCAATGGAAGAAAAGAGAAGAAGAGCAAGAAGAGAGGAGAAGGAAACTTCTTTTTCTTCTTAATGTGGCTAACCCCTTGCAAATGAATGCAAGGGGGGTATTTATAGAGAAGAGAGACTGAGATCAGTTAAGGCTAAAGGGCTGTTTGGCTGGTTGGAAGAAGAAGGGAGCCTCCCATGCATTAAATGCATGGGACTTGCCTTGATGGGGGGTGTAGGAGAGAGAGGGAACGCCCCTGCCGAATGTAATCATCAGGGAGACTGTAGCCAACGTCAGGGTGGCACAAAAGTCTCGTCCATGTGGCTGAATAAAGTTGATTTGACTGGATTTGACTAGTGTGCGCCATGTATTAACTGGCATGCGCCAGTAAAACCTGGGTCAACGATAGATGACCGACACGTGGCAGCTAACTGGCGTACGTCACCAATGTACTGGCATAAGCCAGTTGGGTTTTGCTGGGGCCGTTTGGCTCTGGCTTGAAGGGTTTGAAATGGGTTTGAAAGAGGTTCGGGACACTCAAAGTTCAAACACACCATCGTCCTCAGACTGTTCTCGACTAAAATCATCATTGGGGAAATAAAAGATCGACAAATAACGTTATCTGGACAGTCCAGAATGGGGTGTCTACAGTGGTGTCCCTTAAAAAAAGAAACACAAAAAAAAAAAAGGAAAAAGAAAGCAAAAGGGGCACCGATAAGTTAAAAAAAAGAGGAATGGTTGCTTTGTAATTTAAAGATGTTGAAGGGTTAGAAGGAGAGATAAGGTGGAATTAAATTAATGTTAGCAGGGGTACACATTGCATATTTGCCCCATTTAGTTGAAATACTTTCCTATTCTCTCACACTTGATTCTATTTTTACCCTAGCCTTGATACATTATCCCATCCTTAATGCTATGACCTTGAATAAAGTCCTGTTTGATCTTAGGGGTGTTGGGTTGAGGATTGATGGTGGAAAGTTCCAATACTTAGCATTTTGTTCATGAGATTGTGTGTCCACTATATAAAGCGTTCTTTTCGTGTCATAGTGTGCGGAGTACTTTGCTTTCTATTTACGTAACCTCCAAACCGCACACTCGAGAGTTCATAATGCACCTTGTTTCGAGTGATTTCATTTGTGAGTGCATGACACAGTAAGAATTGAAGTCGAGGCTCGGTCCGCAGAGAGCGGTTGGTTATTGTTCATATGTGATTGAGGCCCGTATTCACACACACTAAGCTTCAGTGCCACAGTTTATTTCTTAATTGTTAGCACTCAGAACTATGTTTGCCTTACTATATCTTTGTGGTAGCTTTGTGTCCTCTGCTTGATATGTCAATGAATTGCATGATAGGTTGTGTTCTTTGTGTTGAAAGGTTCCCCGTGTTTATAGGTGTTCACTGCTGATAACCCCTGCACTTTTACAAGACTAAACTCGTCCTATTGGAGCACCCAGGGGTTCAAATGTCCCATCTTTCATTACTTTCATTAGTTGTTGGGTTCTTTTCTTTGCTTGGGACTAGCAAAGCGTAAGTTGAGGGGTGTGATAGGTGCTGAAAAGCACCCATTTAATCCACCTAATTTACAATTTGTCGGTCTGTTTACATTGTTATGTGATATATTTTAGCGTTTTGTGGTATTTGTAGGCCTTGGAGACCGATGGTGCGAAAACATGCAAATTGAAAGGTTTTACAATGGGCTAACATTTATTCGGTGGAGCAAATAAAATACCAATGTAATTGGATTTATGATTTGTGCTCCTTTTATCCACGTGGGCCCAAGCAGTATTGTATAAGGAACTTTGACCAAGATTTGGCTGAAGGAAAGTTCTTTCCTGGTGCAATTATTTATTTGGTGCACACAAAAGGAAAGAGTTGCAATAGGAAAAGAAGTCTTTTCCTTTATGGAAAAGAGAGTTTCGGCAGCAGCATATAAAAAGAGGACTTTAGTTTATTATTAAAAAGAACTTTGATTCTTTCCAGCAGCGTGATAGAAAGAGGCGTGACAGGGAGATTTGCCTAGGACTTCCATGGTTCCTTCAATCTCAAGCACATCTTTCTTCTCCATGGCTGGCTAAATCCCTCGTCTAGGGGGAAGATGAAACTTCGCACCAAGTAACTCTATTTTATGAATGGGTTTTAGGTTTATTATTCGGATCGATTGTATAACTAAGAACCCTTTCCGTTTCAATTGAATGGAATGATTTTGATGGTTTTAATCTATTGAGTATTTTTATGCATGCTTTCAAATACAAGTTATACAATAGTTTTCATTGATTGTGGTTGGAGTTCTGAGATAGATTATACTCGTAAGATGGGTCGTGTCGTTAGGCGGCTAGACCATACTTCTGAGACGGTCCGTGCTATGGGATAATCTATACCTTTTAACAACTCAATTATTTTCTTGAAGATTATTGCTAGGGTTTTCAAGCCCTAATAATAATCCCTTCTGATTCGAATAATTAATCTCGCCTATGCATGTTGGAGTTACGAGGTTCAAAGTGGATTCGAACCCTAGATTCTCTCTCCAATCGTTACAAACTTTCCATTTAATTTATTCTCGATCTTAGATTTAATAAATTCTCCAAATTCAAACAACCAAACTTCCTTTGCCCGAATTAATCTAAAAATTAATCGAATTTGTCGTAACTCAGCCATACTGTCTCTGTTGGAACGATACTCGGTCTTGACCACTATTCTACGGAGTAGTAGTTAATTCTCAGTTTTATAAATATATTTTTAACACGAAACAACGCGGTCAGAAGCCCTCAACTGCGCCGCCGTTGCCGGCAGCATCAACTCCACTCTACTCATCACTTTCGCTCTCTCCTCCAGAAACTCCACGTTATCTCTATGCCTCATATTCACTGCCGAACTCGCAATCACCACCTTCTCCACCCTCTCCGGCCACATCGCCGCCATGTGGTATGCCACGAATGCCCCGTAGCTCGTCCCCACCACGTAATACCTCTCCACGCCCAGCTTCTGCATCAGCCTCCCCACCGAAACCGCCTAGAAGACCTCTGATCTCTTCGCGAATGTGGTGGTGGAGTCGCCGAAGAACATGAGGTTGGGTACGTAGAGGACGAATTCGCGGACGAAAAATGGCACTTGTGGGTACCAGTGCCAGTGCGCATCTGGGCCGAATCTGTGGAGAAAAACCAGAGGTGGTTTGGGATTGGCGGGGTCGGGTACTGATTTTGGGCCCCAAAAGTGGATGGCGGTTTCACCGTCAATGTCGATGGTCTTGGCCGAGAGGCCCGGTAGTTGCCGCATAAGGAGTTGATACTGAAACATATATGACTAAGCACGCGTCATTGGTTCGGTTCAGTTCAATTTGGTTTTGGTTTTGGTTTTGACTTTCCAATGGAGTAAGGCTACGCGAACCAAATTTTTTGACACTATCTATCTCTCGAACAAGTGGAGAGTTCAGGAGAGTTCTAGAGAGAGAGGGGGTTCCCTGGGGAGGGTTTCCCCACCTCTCCTTTTCCGCCGCCCCCTTCCCCTCTTTCCCCTCTTCTCTGTTCCCCCTTTTCCTTCCTTTCTTGCATCTCCACCCCTCAGTCCCCCTCTCCTTTGATCTCTCTCTTCTCTGGTCTCTCTCCTCTCCTACCGTTGTGAGGTGGTTGAGGCTCTCTTTTTCGGAAGACGAGATCTCACTCTCCCCACCATTTTTAGACTCTTGAGCTAGATTTAAGGTTCCTGATCTAGTTTTTCTTGGAATTAGTGTTCCGGTGACAAGACGGCGTTGTAGCGGCTTCTGCCTTCAATCTGTGGCGGGACGAGTTTGAGTTGGTGTGGTGGGTCTTCATACCTAGCCTCTCAATTGCGGGCTCTCCAACCCCTCTTCACGAGTGTGTTCGACGGGTCCGGCTCCGGCGTCGTGATTCTATGCGGCTTTTTGTTTTCTTTTTTTGTTTTTTGTTTTGTTGTTTTGTTGTTTTGTTGTTTCTTGTATTTCCGGACTGATAGTGCCCGTTTTTTGTCATGTTTTCTTATATAGAATATCTGCATTTTCTGGTTGGTCGAAATTTTTTTCTGACACTCACTTATTTGATTTGGTTCATTAATTAGTGCTAGAAAATACTACTACAGCCCATTTCAGAACGGGTTTTAAGTCCTTATTTTTTAAGAAGGCAATTTCAAGCTAAAAAATTATAGGCTTATTGAATTCTAAAAATATGCAATATAGATCTTGTTTGAAAGATCTCGATGAGATCTTTTATACGATGCAAAAAATTTTAAAAAATTATTTTTCATTTATATTATTTTTTAGTTTGAAAATGTGGAATAAACTGTTTATTTTTTAAGAAGATTTCTGGAACGGAGCCTACGTACTATATTGTATTTATTAGTACTGAGATGGATTTGACAAGGATTCTTTGCTATGAAAGATGGTGAAAGATTGAAGCAAATTGGGCAAATTAAACAATTTTTTTCTTCATACGGTGACGGGCGTCATTTTGTGCAGCCGTAGAGAACTTAATTATTCACAGCTCCCTCCGTGAATAAGTTTCTCTCTTCTCGAAATGACTGGCTTCAAATTTTCACTATCTGTGATAGGTCAACGAACAATATTGAGCCCCTTATCTCTTTCCATGCTAACTTGTTCGCAGGCCTAGGTACATTGGATAAGACTCGTAATCCACAACATAAAGCACATGGGTTAGATTTACCTTCAAAGGAAGAAAGTGTATGCAAGAAACCAGAACTTCTTGAATTTCAATCTATTGTTAAGCCATGCTTTGTTGAATCCTATCGAATAATCCGCGCATATATTTCTATCTCAATATAAACCACATGCTCAAAGCCCCAATAAACGACTAAATGCAACGATTCACGACGAGTGAATTGAAAAAGAAATATCTCGGTAAACGAATCTTCCTCAATCATGCAGCTTGCTTCTGTAGCTAAACTCTCTAGAACAATTCATCTCTATATGCTTATAATAGCTCGATTATTGGAATCCTGTAATTAGGATAATGGAACAAAAAGAGATTTAGTACTCACACCTTAAAGTAGTGCAGCCCAAAAAGATGAAATTAAAGTAGCTAGGTCGTCGTTGAATGAAATAAAACTCAGTAACCAAAAGCGAGAGCTAACAATTATTCGATATTGCGATCAACCTTGTACAATGTCAATTTCCAAAGTTAATTCATTCTTCGTTCACTATACATTTAAACTAACGATCGAAGAAGATGAATATGGTAACGAGGAGGACCCAAATAAGAACTTGTAGACAATGTTGTTGAATTGCCGTGGGTTTTCAATTTGGGGCGCGTGAGCCGTGTCCTTTATCACTTCCAATCTTGCCTTCTCCCCCAAAAGCCTGCATTCAAATCATAAATCGATCTCACGTACAGATCTATATAGGAAGAAACCTGGCATTTTACTAGTTGTCACTACAAGGCCATGAACAGAAAACAATGGAAATACATATTTCATTTTTGATGCGGAAATGCACACGTTTATTTATCAAGTTATTTAACACCTTCGGCCTGCACATTGTTTAGATTTCTATTCAATAATTTAGTGCACTTTACCCATAATAAATAGCTCATTTGGCAGTGGTACAGGAAATTCGAAGTCTTTTTTGTATTTGAAATATCATTTTGTTTTAAAATCTCTTCTTCCTCTATTTTCCATCAGGCCTTTGAAATATTATTTTTTTTTAAAATCAATTAATGGGTTGTTTTGTATGTTTTTTTTTTTAAAACATGACCATGAGAATATTGACCCTTACATAAATCGCTCTAATTGAAAAAAGATGAATACATGAATGTTGAATTATATTGTTCACAATATTGATTTCAAAACAGAGAAGAAATCAATGAAAAGGCAAAAGATCACACCGTGTGAGATCAAATTTTGAGATATCAGATAGGTCTTCAAATTATTATTGTAGATTTAAAATTATACACAAGACAACGAGAGTATAACTTTGAATGTATAGGCGATCTACTTTGGTTTTGCAAAAGTCATTGCATAGAACTCCCTCTGGCCCATCACAATTGTCTATTTTTATTATTCACATCTTACGAAAAAATCTATATCTTATGATTTATGATTGTAAAAACTATGTTTAATGAAACTAAAAGTGAGACAATTAAAAAAAGTCATAACCAAAAAAAAATTATGTATGAATAGTAAAAATGAGCATTCTTTATGGGACAAAGAAAGTAGGATAAATTGTTCTAATTTAGTTTAACGTTTAAGTAGCATGTATTGCATTGTTTGGAAGTAAAATGCTTATTGTTAGGCAATTCGATAATGCACTTTTCAATGTAGGAGGAGCGATACACCTCTATGTTTACTCAATCATTGTAACGTCATTTTACCAAAAAACTAAGGGGCGAATTTTAACATTTTAACGTATTAATCTGGCTAAACTAAAATATTTTAAGGTTTTGAACGTATTAAATTTAATTTTATTCTGTGTGTTGCGATTCTCATGCATATATAGAGTTAATTTGCTGCTAGTTAAGGATTAATTTGGAAGGCAGAGAGAGGTGTGTACATACTCCTTGAGTTCAGTAGCTTTTTCCAATAGAAATATCTGGTCATGGTCTCCCCACACAATCAACACCTCCTACAAATTAAGGCCAACAACAACATAATATCAAAGTGTTTATCCAAAAAAAAACATAATATCATAGAGAGAAACTTATTCACGGAGGCTATTTATGTAATTAATTAATTAATCTATAAAATGGATGGTTCATTACTTGCTTGTGAAAATTAAAGTGTACCTGATGAAGAGGGGATAAATTTACTGTGTTGTCCTTTCCAATGGTTAATCCCCCAAGGAGTTCCATCTTCTCCTTCCTATTTTTTGAGTACAGTGTCTGCATGCATGCACCTCAACAAGATTAAAAGCAGTACTACCCGTTCATTCATTTCCAGATAAATGCGTTTTAGAATCACATCAAACTGCGTATCTAATTAACTTGACTTTTGACATGATTAATCTTTTAATTTTGCTGGGCTCTAAAAAGAAAAAGATCCCGATCGTTGGGGTGAGCATGGAAAAGGGTCCAAAAGGAGCTTGTACTGGACCCCCGAAGGACCTGACAAAGCTTGCAACTGCCCTACCAGAATTACTAATGCCACATTATAATTGACTATCGTCACACCAAAAGTTATTAATGTCGCAACTCCTATTTTTATGTATAAACATATGTTATATAAATACGTAATTAGAGGAGACATGCAATTGATTTGATGGTCGGATTGAGTCTTACTCTGTATAAATAGTTTTGGATTACTTGAAAAATAGTTTTTACAAAATATACATAAATTGTAGATTTGATTTGTGATTCACAAAATTGACCAAATGACCACATATCATTAAATGTCAATATCATCAAATGTGACATTTACTAATTGAAATCTATTTATACATAATAAAACAAATATGTATACTTTGAAGTTGTAAAAGTTTAAACGTCAAGACGTCACGCCATTTTTTGTTTGTCATACTTTATAAATCAGCGGGGTTAACGAAGTGTTAGTATATTAAATTGTTAATCAATAGGGATTCAGAGACTGTCCATTGTGGGACTCGAACTTAGGCCTCCATTGGAGGAAACTTGAGATAACCAACTTCACCAAACTTGGTCTCTCTCATGCCGGACATTTGAAAATACACAAAATATGAACATAGTAGAAAATAGAAAAAATGAAGGAAAACCATTGCAATGTGACAGAGGAAAGAAGTTTCAAACAAAGCTTCAAGTGTGACGGAAATTAAAGAGAAGTCCAAGGCAGAAAGCGAAGTCGAAGTCACCTATTTTTTGAAAAAGAAAAAATAACTCTAGGGCTTTTCTGAACAGGACAAATTGATCCGGATATTCGATTTTCAAAAAAAATAATGACAAACTAAGCCCTGATCTCGCATTGTACTTGACCTCATCAAGTGCTGGGGATGACTTAAAAAAAAAAAGGATGGTTAATGGTTTTGATAGGAATTTCTTAGAGCTCATGCCTTGTGCGCTTTGCGCTTTTAATTAGTTTTGGGGCTTTCTCTTTTTCGCCACAACTCCGGTTTGAGGCGCTCACCTCGCTTTAGCAAGATGGGAGAAATTCTTCAGTGCCGAGCGGGCATGGGACAATTGGTGCCGAACACGCATTTCAACTGTCCAAACGTGTTTTGAACAGCCTAAATCTGTTTGGGTAATTTTTAAGTGTAAAATTACCAAAACACATCCTTAAGCCCAAATAGATCTGGGCCGTTGTTTCTTCCGAAAAATATAAAAATTGGCCTAGGAACAGCAAGTAGTGCAGTTCTAGGCCTGATGTGGGCGTGCCAGGACTGAATTGCAGTCCAAATTCGTATCAAGGCCTGGATGCCTCATGCCAGGATTGGATTGTAGTCCAAATTCGTGCTAAGGCCTGAATGCCTCAGATCTGACTTCATATTGAGCGATTGCGTACAACCTAAGGGGTGAGGTCGTATGTGGTTCGTGGTTTGCCTTGTCGGGATAAGGACTTAGTATTTCCTAATCGGTGTAAAAAATGGAAAGAAAAAGAAAACAGGACTGAACGATAAAGTAAATGAACTTCATTAACGGTTTAACGAAGTTTAGGTACAATGAAATGAAAGGAAATAAAATCTAGGCTGGGCTAGATTGGGCTGAAAGATAAAATGCTTTGTGGGAAAGTAAAGATAATTGAAGTAATGCTTGAAAGAAATGAAAATGTAGGTGCATAAGCCGGGAGCTTGATGGTCGGGGACCCTTGCCAAGGCCTTCAATTCTGGTATTTATAAGCAATTTTTCCAGGCCTTAAGCTGCTTGAGCTGCTTCCACAGGCCTTCATGCATGGCTGCCATGTGGCCTTCTAGCAAAGGTTTAGGCTTGAGCAGCTTCGAAATGCTCCAATGAGGGGTTGTTCTTTGACCAAAATGTGCTCTTCACTCCAAGAAAATGGTCAAAGTCTGAACAATCCTCATTTTTTGCATAAAACTTTGTAAAAGTGCAAAAGGAATTTCAGCATTCAGGCCTTTGAGCTGCTTCAACACTCAAGCTACTGCTTGATTGGATATCCTCTGGGCCCACCACTGCTGAAAACCAATACTTCTCCAGGCCGTCCTACCATTTTATTGGTCTTCTATCTCTTGTGGGCCCTTAAATCCTCTAATCTTGATTCCTTATGAAAGAAGAATTGAGAAACAAAAGATTAACCAGACCTGAGTGAGCTGCTTGTGTGCAGCTTGTTTAGGTCTGCATGAGCCATTCACCAACAGCTCCAAGGGCTACATGTACGCCACCTGTCCCTGGCTTTGCAACATGCTGAAGAATGGGGTCCCACCAGTTCAGACCTTGAGCTGTTTGTAAGTAACTTACCTAGATCTGCCAAACAAGAACATTCTAGGCCTTTGAGCTGCTTGTGAGCAGCTTGAGACCTTTGAGTTGTTTGTGAGTATGGATGTTTATAAAAAAAGGGATATTTGGGCCCACCAAGGCCAAAAACGCAGGCCTGGTTGAGCTGCTTGTGAGCAACTTATGTGATGTTAGATAGAGGCCTTTGAGCTGCTTGTCCAGGCCTAAGCTTCTTGTGAGCTGCTTGGGATGTCTCCATGCATGGTTGCCACGTGTCCCAAGCCTTGCTTCATGCTAAAGGATAGTAAAGACTCAGACCTTGAGCTGCTTGTAAGCAGCTTATCTAGATCTGCACAGCAAGAACATTCTAGGCCTTTGAGCTGCTTGTGATCAGCTTGAGACCTTTTCCCTACCAACTGAAGGCCATAGGTGACGTTTTCTTTAAGAAGTAGGCCCATCTATTACTTGGGCCTAAACTTGAGGAGCATCATAGGCATCTTCTCTTTGTAAGCCATGCGAGCCCAAGTTTGGAAAGAAAACTTAGGCTTTAACTGATTTAGGCCCACTTAAAAGGCCTTATTATTTCTAAGAACTGGCTTAGGCTTGGATAAAACACTCAGATCTAGTGGGTCAAACCAAATCTTCGGCCAATCTTGGGCTTGAGCTTGTGATAATGAAATCTTAGGCATAATTTAGTCTAGGCCTTTGAAAACTCAACTCAATCAGTGGCGTTCAAATCGATCCGATTTCATGGATGACCAATCATGAGACTTTTAGCGCCTGAGACCTTCATTCAAGGCCTTCTTCTAACCACAACTTAATTTTTTGAATTTTGGCCAAAAATGGGTGTAAACAGCAGTCTAAAACACGTTTGGACGGTCGAGATGTGTGTTTGGCACCAGCTGTCCGTGCCCACTCGGCACTGAAGAATTTCTCGCAAGATGGAGCGCAGTACTCATGCTCCTTCCGTCGCTTCGCGCACTTTTTAAGACATTGTGTACGTCTTGGATTCACATGTTTTTTGTTTTATAAACACTTTTTGATTGAGCTTTCTTCTTAATTTTGAGAAGGAACAGCGATCTTGATAGACAATAACTATATATGTCGAGGCATTCGGGAAATGCGATGATGAGGTGAGTTTTTTTAGAACTGTGGCTCATATGTTAAATATGAAGAAATACTAATGAGTTCTAAAAAGGAGGCTAGATGCCGGAGCGGAGTGGAACGAGTAGAGCGAAGTGACAGCATTTGGCCCATCACCGATAATCTAGTGAAAGTAGACTGGCCCAAAGGCCCAAGCGTTTCTTATTTGGGGGATGTGCCCCCCCAGTATGATACAGTATCGTACAAGGGTATTTTTAGAATACAGACCAAATACCTGGTTATGGTTAGAATAGAGTCGGTATAAATACTCTACGTTGTAAATCCTATTTCGTACTGTGATAATAAAGAACAGTAGTCACTCTCGTTCCCGTAGATGTACCAGATTTTAGGAAACCACGTATATTTTTGTATTGATTTATTTACTGTTTATACTTGTATATCGTGCGTGTGCGTGTGTGTGTGACGATTCTAACAGTTTCCTTCAAAAAGCCAAGTTTGTTTTTTTTCCTCATTTATTATTATTTTTTTTTTTTTGCGTTTGTTAGTTTTACATGAACTTTTTGTGGATTATTGATTTGTTTCGACGAGAAGAATTGAAAAAATAAAAATACGAGAAAAACTCAATTTTTTTTAAAATTTCCAAAAAAATAAAAAAAAAACGAATTTTGACTTTTGAGAAAAATTGAGTTCCAGTCATAATTTTTGACTTTTCGATTCTTGTCGTCGACACAGACCAATAGTTCATGAAAATTTGACGCAAAACTAAAAAATACGAAAAAATTGAATAAAGACCAAGAAAAAAACACGTTGACTTTTCAAGGGAAACTAGAATGGATGAAAGAAGAGGAAAACTTGCCTATTAAAAAAAAAAGAAGTTGAAAACTTACACGAATGACGTCATTCAACAAGAAATCGGGCATGCACCAGGGTCGCCGGTTCGTATAAAGACCAAGCAAAACCTTCAGCTGTGCCGCCGTTGCCGGCAACATCAACTCCTCTAGTTTCTCCGTCTTCGCTCTCTTCTCCAAAAACTCCACGTTATCCTTCTGCCTCATATTCACTGCGGAACTCGCTACCACCACCTTCGCCACCCTCTCCGGCCACATCGCCGCCATACGGTACGCCACGAATCCCCCGTAGCTCGTCCCCACCACGTAATACCGCTTCACGCCGAGCTTCTCGAGTAGCTTTCCGACCGAAATGGCCTGGAAAATCTCGGACCTCTCCGACGATTTAGTAGTGGAGTTGCCGAAAAACACGAGGTTGGGTACGTAAAGGGCGAATTCGTGGGCGAAAAACGCCGCTTGTGGGTGCCATTGCCAGTGGGCGTCGGGGCCGAATCCGTGGAGTAAAACGAGTGGTGGTTTGGGGTTGGTTGGGTCGGGTGATTTCGGCCCCCAAAAGTGAACGGTGGTTTCGGGGTCTACGTCAACGGTTTGGACGGAGAGGCCGGCGGCAGAGAAGGTGCGTCGGAGGTGGTTCCCCCATATGGAGACAAGGCTGAAACACGAAAACGAACATGCCATTGTAAGCAGTAGTGTTTATGCATTCGGCGTGCTTTTTTGAACTTTGATTGTTTTTGGTTTTTCAAGTTCAAAATCTAGATAGCCCATGAAATAGACAAGAGATAAGGGAAAAAAATGGAAATGAATTCCTGTAGTTAAGTGTTTATGTCAATTTGGTTCTTAGAGTTGTAATAGACTCGATTTACACTCTGTATTTTTTATTTTGTTCCAATTTGGTTTAATCAATAACTGCCGTTAGTCCACTTAAATAAAGACAAAAATAAGCCAATAAAGACAAAAATAAATCAATAAGCCAATTTTTTCGGCTTTATTTAAAAAAAATTGGATTTCGATGATAATTTTTTACTTTTTAGTTTCCTCTCGTCATGACGAAGCAATAATCTCCGAAAAATTTACTAAAAACTAGCAAATGAGAAAAATAATTTGAATAAGAACAAAAAATAAGTCACTTGGCTTATTTAGCCAAACAATCCCTGAGTTTATGTAATATTTTGACTTTTTGGACATGATTCTTTATCATGTTGTGACTTTTGGATTTATATCATGTTGTGATTTTTGTACACAGTTCTATATGCATTTTCAATACTATGCAGAAAAATAAGGCATCTCAATATTTGTCCATAAGTTGAACAGATAGACAATACCAGTGGTTATGTTGCCTCATGACTGATCATGAAAATGTTGAATTGGAGGGTAACTTTTTGTAGAAATCTATAACCAAATTTCTTCTCAGGTGCCTCCTTATCGATGGAGAATGGAAGAATGAGTTATGTTTTTGTTCAGAGATATATTAGGTAGGCCTATGTAAAAAATCCGTCCACCAATGAACCCGACCCGACCCGAAGGGTCTTAAGCAGGGGTTGAACATGTGGTTCGGACGGGTACGAGTTCATTTTCTGTTAAAAATCAGATTTTGGTTTGGCATCCTGATTGGTGTGTTTCTTATCCGATCCGACCGATTCATAAAGATTAATTCAGTTTTTGGTCAGATTTGACTCGACTCAACGTAAAGAATCGGGCTCGCAGACGGTTCTTACCCCTTTTCGGTTCGATTTGTGGGCTTAAAACATTTGTTACCTGACATGTCAAGTCGGGTTCAGGGGCCAAACCCGACCCGTGCACACCCCTAATATTAAGGCAAGAGGGGAATGAGAGAATTACTATTTTAACCAAAAAAAGGGGGTCATTTGATTTTGCTATTAAAAAGACTAACGGCGGTTAGTAATTGGACCAAATTGGAACAAAATGAAAAATACAGTGTGTAAATTGAGTCAATTATAATTACAAAGATCAAATTGACACAAACACTTAACTACAGTGACCATTTTAGTTTTTTCTCTCAAGAGATAATGGGCATGTGTCCCTGTTAACTGTGGCACTCCCTTTTCTTCCTGTCTCCACCTCCCATTAATAAAAGCGGATGTCTTTTTCACATAGCCTTTGTGAACATTATTCACAGAATTGTTTAATCTTGTGCGTCTATTTTGATTTTAGATGGTCCAGATTTTATTAAAATTTTTTCGGGAAAAAGTTAATCACAATTAATTATTTTCAGTCATGATTGGTTTTCAATCCGAATCGTTCAAAAATATTTTGAACTGTTGCGATTGAACTCCGTAGCTTCTTCTTTGCGGAACAGCTGTAAAGAAAATTTCCTCTTAACAAAAAGTTCACGGACTCAATTTTAAAACACAAACTTCGAACATAATTGGGCATCTAACAGCTGCATATACTGTTGTGT
Source organism: Rhododendron ovatum (assembly GCA_019656835.1). Taxonomy (NCBI): domain Eukaryota; kingdom Viridiplantae; phylum Streptophyta; class Magnoliopsida; order Ericales; family Ericaceae; genus Rhododendron; species Rhododendron ovatum. The sequence continues at coordinate 14,656,718 of CM033792.1, forward strand.
TCGTAGCGTTGTTTTTCCGTAAACTGTCTTTCTAAACTCACTCTCTCTTCCAAGCGCGCCCCCCCCCCCCCCCCCCCCGTCTTTTTTGTTTTTTCCCTACTCTTTCTCTGTCTTTTGTTTTATTTTTTTATCAAACCCTGCTCACCAGAGTCACTGTGTAACATCCCATTATTTAGAAGGCTTTAGCGGACATGATTTTATATTTGGATGTATTTTTTTTTCTCCTTAACAAAAAGATTTTATTAATCTTCAAAAATAATTACAAAGATTAAACTGATCTCGAGCACATCGACAAAATGCCATCCAAAAACCAACCCAAAGGATGGCAAGAATATGCCAACCAAGATAACAAACCAATAAAACAAAAACTATGACCCACTAGAACAACCCAACGACCTGCACAATAAGGGAAGCAGAGGGGGCTGTTGTCCCCTTGTGCTGTGCCAGATTTTGGGTCCACTCCAGTCTCGGTCCGATGATCGGAATCGTTCACTTTGTAGAGCTCGTCGAGTAGAACAACCATACAATAAATTAGCTTAATTGGATATCATTAAGTGCTTGATCAGAGCCCATATAACTCTCGGTCCATGAGTTACAGTGGATTTGATTCAGTGTTTCGGATCCATTCTTTTCAAGATAAAAAGGTTCCGATCAGACACTTAACGTCATCCAATTAAATTGATTTTTTGCATGGTTGTTCTACTCGACGAGTTCTACAAAATGAACGATTTCGATCATCAGAGTGAGACCGAAATGGACCTAAAAACTGGGCCCAGCAGCACGCTCCCCCCTCCCCCCGCCTCTCACAATAAGAAACAACCGAATCCCAGTGGTAGTTGTGTGAGCTTTAATTAGAAGTTGTCCGCATATACTTTGGAGTGGGTGTCACAGGGTGCGTATTAACTCAGAAGCATGGCAACAGTCCCTTTAATTGTACATCATGTGGGTTGAAATCTTTTCAAATCAAATAGTGTTAGGATAGATAAGATGATGACAGGATTCTATTAACTACTACTAATTTATTGATTTGTGATATGTACGGGATACTGATCATTTTGATGGAGAGAGGCAACGGTCTTTGGGCAAATCTCTTTGCGCACCCCCCCCCCATCCAACAATCAAAATATCTCCGGCAATAATTCAACCCATGGCAATAATTCAATCTATTTTTTTATTTAATAACTTTTATATTTTTTTTCATTTTTATTTATTAAATATTATTTAAGTGTTCTAATTTTCAATTCGGTTGAATCGGTGTAAAGATCTTATTTTATTTATTTATTTATTTATTTATTATTTTATCTTTAATGGTCGTAATGAATTTTTACCTCGAAGGCCTTTCAACAAATACCCTAAGGTTCCTTATTTAGTTTCAGGTCTCTCTTAGAATGCTTATTGAAAAGCCTTAGAGCCAAAAATTCATTACAATCATTTAGGATGAAATGATAAGAAAAATAAGATCTTCGTACTGATTCAAACGAATTAAAAATTGGAACATTTATTTTTTTACTCTTTATATGTATTTTTAAATTATTTAATATTATATACGTGAGTAAATTTCTTTATGTTATTGAAAAATTTTACTTTTATTTTTTACTCTTATTAAAATTTTATAATTCTTTTATGTTATTAAATTTATTAATTTAGTATTTATTTATATCTTTTATCTATTTTATTTCTAACCACTTATTCAAATTTTCTTTTATCTTCTTATCTTCAACTATAACCATTCATTTAGATTTTTTTTTATCTTCAATTACAACCACACATTTAGATTTTTTTGTTATCTTCTTATCTTTAACTATAACCATTTATCCATCACCCCTTATCCTTATATATCCAGCATTATCCTGCCAAAATCACCATATTCTTCCCATCACCTCCCTCTCCCTGCTTATCCCTCCAACATCACCATCTTTCCATCATCTATCTTTCTCTCCCTTCCTCTGTCACGGCTCCTAGCTCCCTCCTTTTCCATACCGGTTTCGTAAAACGTAGAAGAACATTATGGATAACTACAACTTGTCATTTTCAGATAGTTGGTCCGTTGAGAATGATGTTCCTAGTGGGGAGGGCGTCTCCCACAATTTTCGTGATTAAACACCCGTAGCGGTCCCTCCAAACTACAAAAAATAAGATAAATATCATATATAAATTAATTAAGGTGTTATGAAAAACAAATAACTTCCTTTTGCGTGTGTCTTCTGACAAGTGTGAATAGAAAATGACTACAGTATATTTTTCTTGTAAAATTAATATTATTCGTTATACTTCATGCTTGAATTTCAAAATATATGTAACGGAAACTTGAAAATTTAACCACCAGGAAATATGTGAAATTTCAAGTTTCAGGTTTCGGCCCTGTAACTTCTAGTTGCACCCCTACTTCCAATATACTTATTATTAAAATAAAATTTGATTTTTTCAAAGTCCGCATTTGGTGAACACCACAGCATCTCATAAGACCCACTTCGGAATTCTATACAAATGAACAGAGCCTCTCAATTTCTTAAAAATATTTTTTAAGGATCCATTAAAAAATCAGCTCAGTCGGATATCCGTAAATGCTCGATCGATTAAGTCCTTACCGATATTCGACTGTTCTATATTTTAAAGGGACCCTTTACAAATGTTTTTAAAAACTTGAGAGGCTCCGTTCATTTGTGTGGGATTCTGAAGTGGTTTCCACGAAACACGGTGTACATTTGTGTATACCAAATGGTGTACCCATGCATAGCAGGGCTCTTTATTTTACGTTCAATCTTTTTTATTGGCGCCATTCGGTCGAAGAAGCAGTAAAACCTTTGATAATTTGATAACATAACTTCTCTATATATCAATTCAAAATACCAAGAAAAAAAAAACCCTTCTATGTAGACAGTTACATATAAATCGTATTTTTTCTGTTTGCTGCTAGCTGCGATCCAAGAAAATAATTAACATGAAGTATAAGATAGTAGGATACCTTGTTTTTTCACTTTGGATTACTTTAATGACCTACCACTAAAAGTGCATTCATTTTATAAGTGAATTCTAAGTCACATAATGCGTGTGCGTGAGGGATAGTATGATCGTGAGTGTGAAAGCGTCTTTGAAGAATGTCCTAAATCTATTAAAATTCGCAAGAGCGATGAATATTAAGAATTGAGAGCGCGAGTGTAAAATGAGAATTAAGAGTACAAGAGAATGTCATAGCGAATAATTATGTGAGTAAAGAAGTTTCTACTTGCTTAAAAGAAGCAGCAAGTAAGTTTGAAGAACGGTGATGTTACGGCATATCAAAATTCAAAGGCCAAAACTCGGTCATACCCAACAATTGGAAGAAAACGTTTCTCTAGTCTGTACGTTTTTAAAAACCCATGGCGAACCACCTAGTCATATCAGCGTGCAGGAAAATCAAAGAGATTTACACAAGTTTGTCGATGGACCGGATTGGATCTGTGGATATGAGAAGTGGAAAGAGTACCCGAGGTTACCCTATGAGAGTATGGTGGTTACTACAATGACTCAAGACCGTTGAAGGTGGTAGAGGAGAGAGCTCAGGGCAACCTTAGATAGAGAGAGAGAGCGGGCAATGGAGAGTAGGTGTGTCTTGAATGCACATCTTTAATTGGGGATAACTCCTCTTTATGTAGGAGCTTGGGAGCCTTGGAGGTAGGCTGCAAATGAACAAAACCACTCGAGACTTGGCTCATTAAAAGCTTGTTCGAGCTCGACTCGAGATATAAATAAACAAGCTCAAACTCAAATTCTAGGCTCGTTTCATTATCAAGCCGGACACAAACCAATAGAGACTCAGCTCGAGTTGGCTTGCAAGCCAAGACTTAGTAGATTTTTTACGTTAATTACTACAATTAGCATTTTGATACCTTGACGCAGAGCATGTTATTACTATTCTAAAATTGAGATTATTTTCTTGTAGAGTATAGAAAAATGAAATGAAAGACATATACATTCACAATCAAAATATTTTTGGTTGTATTAGGCCTATGCGAGGATATATATATATATATTTTTTCGTTGGTCCATTAAGGCTCATGAACAAGTTTGAGCTCGAGTCAAGCCAAGGTGTAACGATCCACTCCAACTGACCTGCTAATCATTCGCTTAACCATATGGCTCAAAAAGTTAATCTCAAGTTAATAGTAGTCGGTGGGCCTGTACTTATAAACCATTTCATCTTTCTAGAGATTCTTGATGTGGGACTAAACTCCCAAAGGTGGGTTCTCACAATCTCCCCACCTTGACTGAAATGTTCTCGTTGCACCCCTTGGCCCGGCAACCTTCCCCTGGTGGCCATGATGTAACACTTAGTTTTGTATAGCACAATCAGTATGCTCGTATTAGATTCTAGAGGTGGCCCCCACCATGTAGACCAGGGTTGTACTCTGATGCCAATTGTAACGACCCGTCTCAACTAATCTGGTAACCATTCATTTAATCATATGGCTCAAAAGATTAACCTCAAGTTAATAGTAGTTGGTGGGCCTTTACTCATAAACCATCATCTTTCTAGAGATTCCCGATGTGGGACTAAACTCCCAAATTGGTGGGTTTTCACATAAGGCTTGCTCGGTTATAGCTTGACTTGTTCAGTTTTCACTAAGCTCGAACTCAAGCTCGGGTTCACTAAAAACTTAATAAACAAGCTTGAGCACGGTAAAACTCGATTGGCTCGACTTGGCTCATTTGTAGCCCTACTTAAAGAGGAAGGAAGCGTGCCTCTCCTCATTAATGCACAGCAGAGTATGAGTTCCCCTTTGGGTGCTATGATAAGAACTAGAGTTTTGTATTAAGGGACTTCCAGAGACAGTCGGATGATGTATGAAGGCCTGTGTCATGACCAGATGGTGGGTATGATACAGGCCCCTATGTATTAGCTTGTCAGCTAGGATACTGCAGAGATCTTCACACGTTGGGTGACTTTGGCGACCCCTCTCTCTTTATGACCGGTCAAGTTAGAGCTCACCTCGGAGGTAAGCTTTAACAATCCTTTTACTCTACCCTCCAAATCACATTCCTCCTTAGGGCTTGAGTAAGGTACCTAGGCTCTACTCCCAGAAGGTATCTAGGCTCTGCTCCCAGCCTAGGGTATTGTGCAGAGTCGCCATGAGTCTGTGAGCTTTAGAGCTCTAGGTAGTGCTTGCGACCTTAATGTGTGTTGTAATAAGAGCACCCCAAGCGTAGGGCTAGGTCGATTGAAAGCATAATACCCGAAAGTCCAGGGTCGAATCCACATGGAGCGCACCCATAACTCAATTGAAAGTTTGCTTGCGTAGAGATTTTAGCGTTAGAACCGCTAACCAAATTCGGCATTGAGACGACCAACTGAGAATTTTAGGTGAATGGCTACTTATCCTAACTACGGCTTTTTGACTGGAGATTAAACTAAATGCTAGGTTAGGGGTAACTAGCACCCATAACTCAAAAGTAAACTTGTTCCTCCTCTTTTTAACTAAAGTGTTTAAGCATGACTATGGTTTTCGAGACATTTTGACAAACCTCGGAAGGACATAGCTTCAAGTATCATATGTGACAAGTAGCATAACCCTTGCCTATATATGATCAAAGAGATTAACACCCCCAAATTTTGATAAATAAAAATACCCCAAGCACAAGCTTAAACTCGAAAAATGAAGATTGAAGAGAGAAGAACAAGTAATACCCTTGGTCACGGGATGTTAATCATCCCACAACCTAACATTGCTACACTACTCACACATATTGAAAGGAGATACGAAATGAGCAAGGGTAAACATAAGGCAAATACTAAACATTGATTAAACTTGAAATATATACAAGATTCTTGAAAAGGAGAGAATTCCTTACAACTTTAATGAAGGCGAAAAGCTTCAAATCTAAACGGATCGTACCTAAAATCCTTGCTCAAGACATGAACAAGGAGAGAGGTGAGAGCTCCATTAATGGAGGTAGAGAGAAAAAGTGCAATAGTAAAAAATAACCTACTCAAATCAGGTCTTGGGGTATTTATAGCCCCTTAAAAATGAGTTTCAAAGGTCCTAAATGCCCCTAGAAAGTTACAAAAGTCGGACACAAAAAACAGATTTTTTTCCAGGTTGTACCGGTACCGTGAAATCCTAGTACCGGTACAGGTCTTGTTTTTTAGCAATTTTGGACCGGGTCTATCCGAGGTGTACAGGTACAACAATTCTCAGTACCGGTACACCTCTGACAGATTGCTTCTAAATTGTTTTCCTTCCAACGGCCCCTTTGACGTCCCGAGTACTCCTCGACACTTCTTTAAACACTCCTTGGGACTTGGTGGCGGGATGCCATGTGGCCTTGGACACTTGGATACTTCCGGGAGTCATCCTTGGCATTCAAAATGCCTTATTTCCTCACTTTTTCACCTGAAACTCACATAAACACAACCTCTGTGCAATATCATCTAAATAAAGCAAGTTACGCACATAAGAGTGACAAAATTAGGATCGATAAGCCCATTTATTTACACTATCGATGGCTTGTCACACCCCCCAACTTGGACTTTGCTAGTCCCTAGCAAACTTAAACAAAAAGTAAATAACTAATGCTATGCAATCTTCCCCCGAAACAAGATAGGAAACTATGCTCAACATAAGATACGGCAAGAGTCCACAAGCAACACCCCTTCGAACTCAATCACATGCAACCAACACACAGGCATACAATGAACTAAGGTGAATAAACTATTCCGATTGTACAGTCAAACAACATGCATCGCATTCGAATTTCGATTCCAAAAACTTTCAAGGATACGCTCTACTTTTCACACAGAAGAATATGATCACATCCCATGATAGCACTAGCAATAATCGCAATAGCAAGAAACAAAAAGCTATGTGTGCACAACAAACTAAGTCAACGGAAATTTCATACTAGATTAGCATTTAATATCGATCATGCATCAAAAGGAGTTAGACGAGTGTACATTAGGATCAACTAAGGACTTTAGTAGCTTATAATGACCTTGGTGCCAAGAAAAAGGAAACAAAAGGGGTAGCAGCCATAAATTTGCTTGGTTTTAACTACCCTTGGCCACTAACATTCCCTAAACTACCCAACCACGGCCACGTACCGGCCACCAAGAAGATAGCCCAAAAGAAAGCTACAAAGAAGACAATAAAAACTACATATTAATGCTAACGCTAGAAAACAGAAATGAAAGGGGTGGAACGTCAACCACCCAATACCCCGACCAAGTTTGGGGATTTTCTAGCTTACCCCTCAATCGTCCTCCTCATACTCATCATCATGCTCTCTCATTTGTTCTTTTCCCGAGCAGCGAGGCTCGCTCGAATATGCTACGATCTCCTCCTCCTCTTCAGTTGTCCTCCTCATCCTCCTGCGTGGGGACATAGGGCTCACTAGAACTCCCCACACCACAACCTGACACATGCTTCAACATTCTCATTATCTTATCTTCCTTCTTCTTTCGTCTCCTTACCTCTTTCTCCATTTCTTTCCTCAACTCACTCTGTTCCTTCTGAATTGTGTCACAGTGGCACATCAAAATCTCCCACCATTGTTCATTTCTTTCAAGTCCTTTTGGTGCAATGGGGCGAGAGCTGCTCGCTATCGCAAACGGAGGCTTAGACATGGATTTGCTCCTCCACCGAACCTCCCGTAATGGGACCGGGGGATCCGGGGGTAAATTGTTCAGAGGTTCGAACTCCTTGGCTTTTGCAAATTGCGGTAATCATGGCAGGGAAAGGAAAATTGGCCTTGGTGCCAAAAGTACTATGCTACTTGAATTTCATCAATTCAAACCAAATCCACCTAGCCTAATCAACCACATCATCATTAGAGCCAAACATATAAAGAACCTCCCCATCCGGCTTATGCGGCATCTTCTCAAAACCATGGGGAAACAGATTGTAGTGCACCACCTTGTTAATCACCCGATACAACTCAAACAGACGCCCATGAACAAATCTCTCATTTCTAAGCGGTTTGTCCGTAAGAGTGTTTATGATTTCAGTTTCAGTTTTGGACCAACTATGGTCCGGGTACGTGATGGTATGTGGTCCGGGTACGTGATGGTATGTGGTTCGGGGCATTAATAATTCCCCAAATACTTGGCTATGATAGTGGGGTTCACGATTACCCTTTTTTTTTTCCCGATGTGAGACTCTATTGTCTCATTTTCCTTGTGCACAACCATGTTTGCAAAGAAATTTACAACCAAGTTTGGTTTATAGCCCTTAATCCGAGAGAAAAAGAAACTCAAACCTTTTCCATTTGATGACTTCAATTATCGGGTGAGCTCCCATTTTGGAACGGTCCACTTGTCGTTCGCACGTGAAGTTTCGGCCTTTCAGCCCGTCCACCCACTTCTTCCATTCGGCTTCCTCCTCATTTCTTTTCGTCTTCCTGCCCTCATCCTCTTATTTTTGATCTCTTTCAGCAGCCACATCCGGGTTCACGGGCTTGCAATACCCTGGAACCCTAGGTCCGTCTGCCCGGTATGCTTTAATCCCATCTGTCATTAGTTTTGATCTACCCATTGCAGCAAATAACACCAAAAAGCATAACACATCATAAATCAACACCCACAACCCACGTAGAGAATAGAAAACCTAGCCCAAACACAGCTTACAACAGAATTTCAGCCCTACACAGCCCAATAACAAACTACAGCAGTGAGCACAACTCCAAAGCCATGGAAATCAGAGGATACAGCAGAAAACTCAGCCCTAAAATCAAATAGAGAATAGAAAGCATAGCCCATGCCAGAAAAAAAATGTAGAAATGGGGCTATGGTTTTTGGTTTGCAGGTGGATGTTCAATTAAGGTTTCAATTTAAACAAAGGAAAATGGGGTTAGGGTTTCGAAATCTGTGCAGGGAAAGGACTGTGGTGGTGATGGCCGAACTTCCATGGAGACAGAGAAGAGGCTTCAAAATCTGTAAGTGAAAGAGAGAATGTTGGATTACCTCAAGTACATGGGATTTCGGACTAAGTGATGAGAGCTCAGCTGCGAAATCTTCGAGTCAGGGCTTGAATCCTTGAGATTGAGGGTGAATCTTGAAGGTTAACGGAGATTTGGTGGAGATTTCGGAGTGGGTTTGAGCGATTTTGGATGAAATACGGGGTTTTGGTTGAGAATTTGGAGAGAGATGCGAGAATGGGGTTATTAGGTTTCTGCAGGAGTCGTGGGTTAAAGGTAAAAGGTGGGTTTTGGTTTAAATATTGAGCCAGGACCGCACGAGTCAAAGTACAGAATTTTTCAAAATCTGTTTGAGGTGTACTGGTTCTGGTAATTCTCGGTACGGGTACACCTTGGGCAAAACCAAAAAAAATTTCGTCACTCCACTGTTTCGACTTCCGATCAATTCCAGCACATTTAGCACACCGCCAGACCACCTCACAACAATTTAAACACCATCCCGTTCAACCCTTCATACATCTTGCTTCCTAAGCTTGAGCAAAAACGAAGACTCGGACTACGGTTCAACAATTTGGAACGAGGGGATGCATTTGTGGTTTTATCATGCAAAAATTGCCTTGTATCATTTCCAACGCATGCCAATCAACTCCAAAATGATGCATAAACGATATTGAAACTATTCAAGTACGAACAAAAGGATATTATTTACGCAAGTGCGGAAAAAGAGACAAACAAGCATGGGATGCTTCAAACGAACTTCAACTATAAGCGATGCATACTACTTGACACACCGTGGAGCTCAATTTGTTCAACAAAGTTTACGTATATGCATGCAATATTGATTCAACACATAATCAAATTCAACGGGGTGCACGACTCTTGCCATTATTAGGAAAAATTGAGCATAATCTAAGTATCTATCACTTAAATTCACTAAATACAAGGGAAAATTGCACAAAAAATTTTAAAATTTTCTATGCAAAATTGAAAACGTAAACCATAAATAATCTATCCCCCAAACTTGAAATATGCAGTGTCCTCAATGCAAAAGGCGGTAAAAAAGAGAGGGAGAACAAAAATGTACCAACGGGGTGGAATGTCAACCACCCAATACCTCGACCAAGTTGGAAGATTTTGCATCATCGCCACCGTATCAATAGAACCGCTTCCAAGAGACAAAAGACATTAGTACCGCCAGCTCGTGATAGCCTGGCACAAAAAAAATTATTATTAACAAGTATTTAAACCACTGAATCCTCACGTTATTAAACGGGTACTACTTTTCTCCCCATGTTTCACTTAAAGTGTTGCAAAGCAAGTTATCAACATCTTAAGCGAAGCTCGAGTGGCTATATCGGACCACAAAAAATTTGCCCTTAGTACTAACCGGAGCTGGGTACACGAACCTTGTTTGAATAGCGGCATGCGAAGCTATAACTCAAGTCAATGATGGGTACCCCCGAAGAGGCTAGGCCTTCCAAACAATTAAGTCCAAAAGTACGCAGAAGCTCCCTGTGAAAACATTTTATAGAACTTTTCAAATCAACAGATCATTCGGATAAACCGGATCGACTAACTCCTTCACCGTGTCCTCCATCGCAAAATTTTCCAAAAATAGTTTTAAACGCTAACCATTCACTTTAAAAATATGACCATTTGCAGGATTCACAACTTCAATGGCCCCGTGTGAAAAACTTTGTGCACAACATAGGAGCCCTCCCAACGAGATCGCAATTTTCCGGGAAAAACATGGAGTTTAGAATTGTACAACACCACTTTTTGCCCAACGTTAAAATTCTTTCTTTGGATATTCTTATCATGAAATTCTTTGACTTTTGATTTATAAATGTTGGTGTTATCATACGCATCCCGCTGGATTTCCTCGAGTTCGTTGTGTTGGAGTTTACAATGAACGCCGGCATCGGGCAACCGAAAGTTTAAAGATTTTTTCGCCCAATATGCCTTATGTTCCAACTCAATCGGGAGATGACACGCCTTACCGTAGACAAGCCAATAGGGCGAAGCACCCAATACGATCTTGTACGCGGTCCGGTATGCCCATAAAGCATCGGTCAAACGAAGTGACCAATCCTTCCAGTTTGGATTAACGGTTTTTTTCAAAATGTGCTTTACCTCACGATTGGCGAGCTCGGCTTGGCCATTGGTTTGTGGATGATAGGCGGTGGATACCTTGTGGGTAATGCCATACTTCTTCATGAGGGCCGCAAAAGGCCGATTGTAGAAGTGTGAGCCTTGATCTCTTATAATGACCCGGGGCGTTCCAAATCGTGACAAAATATGCTCCTTGAGAAAATCAAGCACCACTGCGTGATCGTTGGTGCGTGTAGCAACGGCTTCAACCCATTTGGACACATAGTCCTCCGCCAAAAGGATATAAAGGAACCTATAAGAATTTGGAAATGGGCCCATAAAGTCAATGCCCCAACAATCAAACGCTTCCACGACTAGGATATTGGTGAGGGGCATCATGTTCCTCCGAGTCACCGCACCCAGTTTTTGGCATTGCTCACAGGCTCGGCAAAATGCATAAGCATCCTTGTGAAGAGTTGGCCAATAGAACCCACATTGGAGAATTTTGGCAGTGGTCTTTTTATGAGAGAAATGGCCATTACATGCCTCGATATGACAAAATGAGAGAATCCCCCGTTGATTTTCGTCGAGCACACACCGCCGGATAATTTGGTCCGAACAATATTTGAAAAGATAAGGATCATCAAAGAAGAATCTTTTCACCTCACTAAGAAAAAGCCTCCGGTCTTGTGAGGTCCAATGGTCCAGAATTCACCCGGTGACAAGATAGTTGACGATGTCGGCAAACCAAGGGCAATTCGAAAAGGCAAAAAGTTGTTCGTCTGGGAATGTATCAACAATTGGGAGCTTAGAGGATTGATCCTCGACCTCAAGACGGGACAAATGATCTGCCACCACGTTCTCTACCCCCTTCTTATCCTTGATCGTGATATTGAACTCTTGGAGCAATAAGATCCACCGAATGAGACGTGCTTTCGCATCTTACTTCGTGAAGAGGTACTTCAGAGTGGCATGATCGGTATAGACAATAATTGGGGATCCCATCAAATATGACTAGAATTTGTCTAAGGCAAAGACGATGGCAAGCAACTCTTTCTCCGTGGTCGAGTAGTTCATTTGAGCTTTGTTTAGAGTTTTGCTCGCGTAATAGATAACGTACAGATTCTTGTCCTTCCTTTGCTCGAGAACCGCCCCAACCGCATAGTCACTACCATTGCACATGATTTCAAAGGACAAATTCCAATCCAGTGTTTGTACAATAGGAGGAGAAGTGAGACTTCCCTTCAATTTCTTGAAAGCTTCCTTATAGGTCAGAGTCCACTCAAACGGGGTATCCTTTGAAAGAAGGTGGCACAATAGCCGAGATATCGCACTAAAGTCTTTGATAAAACGCCGGTAGAAATTGGCATGCCCGAGGAAAGAGCGGATATCCTTGACGCATTTGGGGGTCAGGAGGGTGGCAATAAGATCAATCTTGGCCTTATCGACTTCAATCCCCTTTGACGATACCACGTGGCCCAAAACGACACCATGAGTTACCATGAAATGGCATTTTTCCCAATTGAGCACCAAATTTTTCTCCTCACACCTTGCCAATACTTTCTCCAAATTTTCCAAGCAAGATTCAAATGAGTCACCGAACACTGAGAAATCATCCATAAACACCTCGACAATCTTCTCAATCATATCACTGAATATGCCCATCATACACTGCGAGAAGGTTCTGGGCACATTACACAAGCCGAATGGCATGCGGCAGTAAGCAAACGTCCCAAATGGACATGTGAACGTCATTTTCTCTTGATTGGGTAAGGCGACCTCTATTTGGTTGTATCCCGAGTATCCGTCAAGAAAGTAATAATAAGCATGTCTCGCAACCCGCTCCAAGATTTGATCAATGAAAGGAAGAGGGAAATGGTCTTTCTGAGTGCTAGCATTTAACTTTCGATAATCGATACACACACACCATCCGGTAGTGACTCGAGTAGGGACCAATTCATTATTGGCGTTGGGGACTACCGTGGCGCCGGATTTTTTTGGGACCACTTGGATGGGGCTAACCCACTTACTATCGGCAATAGGATAAATAATTCCCACATCCAAAAGCTTTAAAACCTCCGCCTTTACCACATCTTTCATTATGGGATTCAACAGGAGTTGGGGTTGGCAGGATGGTTTGACGTCGTTCTCAAGGACGATGTGGTATGAACAAATGGAAGCATCAACCCCTATATTATCCGTGATGGACCAACCAATGGCCTTGGTATGACGCTTAAGAATCTCAAGGAGTTGGGATTCTTGTAAGCCGTTGAGAGAGGATGAGATCACCACCGGGTAGGTTTCATTTTCACCTAAAAAGGCGTATTTCAATGTTTCTGAGAGGACTTTCAGCTCAAGCTTTGGCGGTTGAATACTCTAGGGAAGGGTTTTGCACTTGAGAGGAGGCAACTCTTCAAATTTTGTGGACCATACATCCGTCCCACAAACTTCTTCCATGTTGAGTAAAGAATACTAATACTCCACATCCGGTGAGTCAAGAAAATTCGCCTCTTTGGCGGTAAGAAATACTTCCAATGGGTCCTTGCACAAAATAGTGTCCTCATGGTATTGGCCAAAGAATCGATAAAACTGACTTCATGGATGCATTCATCGTCCCCCATTTGGCTCCCAATATTGAACACATTCACCTCCATTTTCATGTTGTCAAAAGTAAGGTTGAGCAAACCACTTCAGCAATGGATAACGGCATCGGCTGTGGCTAGGAATGGACGCCCGAGAATGACTGGGGTTGACGTTGATGCTTGTGATGTGGGTACAGGGCAAGTATCCAAGACAACAAAATCCAAGTGATAAGCCCTTAATAGTGTAAATAAATGGGTTTATCTCTGTCATTTTTGTCACACTCAAGTGCACAATTAGTTTGATTTGAATGATATTGCGTGTAGTTTGTGTTTTTGACCATTATAGGTTGAACGTGAGAATAAGGCGTGTTTTGGTGCCATGAATGACTTCCGAGAACATCCAAGGCCCAAGACCACATGGAATCCCGTGGACGAGCTCAAAAAGTCATAGCAAGAAGTCTCAGAGTGTGAACGGAACGGCCGAGGGTGATTTGAAGATGAAGCAAGGAAGTGGAAAAATTGCCTAGGTGGTACTAGTACCACTAAAAACTAGGTACCGGTACCAAGCACCAATTCGGCCACTAAGGAAGTTTGGTACCAGTACCACTCAAAACTTGGTACCGGTACCAACCTGGAATTTCTGGCATTTTTTGTGCCCGACCAAGAACTGATCTAGGGGCATTTTAGTCTTTTGTATCCCGAATGTTTGGGACTGTAAATAGTTTTTAACCTCATTTTGAGAGGATATCTTTCATTTTACAAACCTAGAGCTTTCTCTCTCTACCTCCTCTCATCTCACCTTCTCAATCTCTCTATAAAAGAGGTTGATTACTTGGGTTTTGAGGTATTTCACTTTTATTAAAGTTGTTCGTATTGTTGAGATCTTCATTAATCTTAAGTTTATTTTCATTTTCGTCGATGAATCACATTTCTCTTTTTATTCTTATGTCTTGTTCTTCGAATATGAGTGAGTAATCGAATAGGCTCGGTCATGGGGTGATCTCTACCCCGTAGCTTAGTTGTTTTAATGTGTTCTCTTGTTCTAGAGCTATATTTCGGTTTGTAAATGGATAGAAACTCTTATTTTTTATCAAAACTTGTAGTTGTTAACTTCCTTGATCATGTGTTGACAAGCTCACTTGGCACGCACGATGCCTGGAACCATAGCACGCCTTGTGTTTGATAAAATGACTAAATGAGTTTCGATCCATTTTCGGACTCTCTTTTATGAGTTACATTTGATCTCACTGCTAAATCCTCCGAGTGAGAGCGATTGACTTCAACTCTCACTTGAGTTATCCAAGAGAACCATTAAACAGCTAAATCATGGGTAGTTTGAACCCTTAGACCTTGCCGCCTAAAATTTCTAGTGAAACTTCGTTTTTAATCAAATTAGGAGGTAAAGAGAATTTCTTCACTTAAGAGTTGGTCGTCTCAACGCCGAACTTGGTTAGCGATCCTAACGTTAAAATCTCTACGCAAGCAAACTTCCAAACAAGTTATGGGTCCGCTCCCTGTGGATTCGACCCTGGACTTCCGGGTATTATGCTTTCAACCAACCTAGTCCTACGCTTGGGGTATGCTTATTACAACACACTTTAAGGTCATAAGCACCACGGGATAGATAAAATTGTCTACTTGCACAAGTACATCCTCCATCACCCCTCATGGAACTCGAATGCTTCTATCGGCCAATTGAAGTGTCTCTGGTGTAGGCCTCATCTCCCCTAATCCACGTTGTTCATAAACAGAGTACGGAAGCAAGTTTACACTAGCCCCCAAGTCGAGGAGCGCTTTCTCAATTTTTGTACCCCCGATAGTGATTGAAATTGTTGGACAACCTAGATCTTTATACTTAGGAGCCACATTGGTTTGGATGATAGAGCTCACTTGCTCCATCAAGAAGACCTTCTTTTGAACATTCAACTTACGCTTTTGAATGCATAAGTCTTTGAGAAACTTGGCATACGTGAGAATTTGCTTGACCGCATCCACCAACGGGATATTAATTATCACTTGCTTGAAAAACTCATAGATCTCGGAGTTGGTATTGGCATGGGCCGGCGCCTTCAATCTTTGGGGAAAAGGGGTCGGAATTTGGGAGACGGGGGCCTTCTGCTCTTCCACTTGTGATTTTGTTGGATGCTCACCAACGGAAGAAGGCTCCGAGGTTGGTGAGTCAATAGGAGGATCCGGAGCTTGCAAGGCACTTGGTGTTACCAGAGGCTTGATGGGCTTACGAGGTATGGCATTGTCAATCTCCTTGCCCCTCCGCAAAGTTTTAATGGATTTGACTTGCTCGGGACTAAGCACCGAAGAGCCTGCCACATAATGTTGTCCTTGAGGATTGGCTTGGGGTTGAGTTGGAAGTTTCCCCTTCTTTTGTTGGAGCATTCCCACTGAATTGGTCAACTTTGCCACTTGATTTTTGAGTTCCCCAAGCATTTGAGTGTTTTGCTCGTTGAGGGTTGTTTGGCTTTGCATGAAAAATGACATAGTCTCTTCCAATGATCGCTTTTGAGGTTGGAATTGATTTGACCCATGTGAAGGTCCCAGTGGTGCATGTCACGACCCTGACCCGCCCCTTGAGGTCTTAATTATGACAAATGCCAGTGATTTCTCACTAAGGCCAAATCACAAATCAAATATCACCTAAACAAGTGATAACCAAAAGGGACTAAGCATAACAGCGGAAGCAAAAGTCAACTTTTATTGATATCAAACCAAAGTCTTACATAAGTTTTACAAACCAAAAGGTAAACCTCTCAGAGCTGTGCTTACTTACAAACCCAAAAGCTAGCAAACCATATACAAAGCTAAGTGTCTACAAGCAAAACTTCCTTTCTACAAGTATCCAACAAAAATACAACACGTCCCAAAAGTAAACACGCCACTACACTACGCATCACTTCCTGAAAGGTGGAAAAGAAAATACATAAGCCAAGCTCGTGTGAATGATTAATACTTAACTCACACGCCTTCCATGGATAATGCAAAATAATTTGATAATATTTCAAAACAAAGAGCTCAAAACCATAAGTCAAATATAATACACATTCCGCTATTCAAAATTTAAGAGCTACCGGGCGTCCCCAGTAGTGGATAAGCCAGAAGTCTATGCATTATCCCAAAACACACACCAACCTCAAACACCCTTACTAGCCATTAAGCCGTCCCCTAGCAAGACCGGACATTGGGAATGCCATTAAATAAATTCGCAAATATTTCACAAATAGGTCCTCATTTCATTGTTATCCATGGAGTACATAATCTATAAAACATGTTCAATTAAGCTCGATAGAGAAAACAAGTTCAAAATCATGTGTTTAGATATTAAATTACTCACATCGGCTCTACGAACCACCCGAGCTTCCTAAAACAATTAGGCAATAAAAACATGATTAGAAGATGCTAAACAAACCTATTTTTATGAACATAAGGTCTTAAGGTAGACATATGAAGTTAAACAACCAATCTCAAGAAATAGTTTCAGAATCTGCAATTTCATCAACTTCAACTTAAAATTTGACTTTGCATAGAAATAACTACGGTACAAATTCCACATACTTTTTAAGGTTTATGAATCTAGTTTCAAAATCAGAAATCGGATCGCGATTTCATCGCTCGAGCTAAAAAATATGACCGTTTTCCTTACATGTGTCTGTGCAGTCAGCACTGTCTAAAATTGCGCGCTGTAAGATCACGAATTTTTACAGAATTCAATACTTTGATTCTGATCCCAAAATTTTTACCATAGATAGAAGACTCATAGAGGAACTCTCAGTAAAAATATCATAATTTTTCGAGCTTAGGCCATCCTCAGTGGTATAATAAAAAATGGATAACCAAAAGTTGACACATCAGCTTTTGATTATCTATTTAAGATGTTGCTAAGCTTAACAATGTTAAGGTCCACAATGATCACTTCTAGTCCATAACCAAAATAAGGGGTCCACTACAATTTCACTCTCTTCTTATGTTTTCCACCATTGATCACTTCCCCCCATTATGTTTTTTTTTTTTTTTTGGCAAAAATATATCGTTTACATACCTTCCTTAATTTTGGGGAAAATTGGTGACTTCCATTCCTCATATTATGAATTTGGAAAAAAAAATCATGTACTCAAAAAAAAAAAAATCAGATGTGTTCTTGAATTTGGAAAAGAATGCAAGGTTTTTCATGTACTCAATCACAATAAGAGGAACGGAAAAAAGAATAAAATAGAAACGAAAAAAAAGTGAAATATCTTAATCCGGCGACAATTAGTTGAATTGTAGATAAACGAAAGATATGAGCTTCACTTTTGGAAAGAAAGAAAGAGAAACAATTTGTAGGTAAAGAGAATGAGATATAGAGCAGACGAAGAATAAAATACCATTTAAAACATGCGTATATATAATTTTGGAACCAATTAACTTATATGGTGTGAGATCCACAAATTTTGATTATAGAAACAAGTTGCTAGTTTTGGTTATCCAAAGCCTAAAATTTGATTATTTCTAAGAATGTTGCTAAGTTTAATTATAGCATTGTGAGCCATTTTTTACACCAACATTGTTAACTTTAAAAATAATTTGCTTTTGATTATACTACTGTGGATGGCCTTAGGAACTGCCTCAAAAAAAATCCACAAAATCAGGGCAGATATGAAATTTCTACTCTGCAGATTTTCAGAAAATTACCTCTTGTTCTTCCTGCGATTTTCAACTCTTAAACCCATCTAAACTACTTCTAACTCACATCAAAACCTCACTAATTATGCTCAAAATCATAGATATAGAAGAGATACTCCAAGAACATTAAATTCATGCACCAAAATAGGTTTTAAACACTCAATCCAAGGAATCTCAAGTTAGATTCTTGAATTCCTTAAGAATTCAACCCTAAAACTCAAATTCAACTTAGATCAAACATCTAGAGCAAGAATTTAGCATGTAAAGCATGATATTTGAGTCAAGAAATATAAATTCAAGTGTGAAGAACATGATTTACCAAGGTAGGGCTTCAATCCAAGTCAAGCAAGATTTTTCCCCAATTTTTTTTCCTTTTCTTCTACTTCTTTTCCACCTCTCTCTCTCTCTCTCTCTCTCTCTCTCTCTCTCTACGTGGAAGATAGAGGTGGAACAAGAATAATGTAGAAGCTAGGTGGTGTAGGGGGATGAAAACAATTGATGCTTCGGGTCAACTGGATTGCAACGGCTTATTCGTGCCTCTTCACCGGAACCCTAGCTCGACGTCTGAACCCTAATCTGCAAAATAGACAGGGGGTGAGTGCACCTTTGCCTCTCGTGGCAAAGGCCCTCCGATGCCTTTGTTAGTATCACGTACTAGAAAACTGAATCCTAATTCTCAGTAGGAAAGCAATAATAATACAGTATATTGCGTACCTTTTTCCTCTAAGTTTACCTCCTATTTATAGATTTATGGATGCTTGCTGCCCAAGCTTCCCTGTTTCCATAGGACTCCCAACTCGTATAGGAAACCAAGGATATCAAGGATTCTCGTTTCCTTTATCAGTTTAATGGAAAAGAGTCCTCTTTAGGATTCTTTTCCTTTACTGGCCGAACATCCCATGCTCATTGGGTATCTTTCTCAGATCCTTTATTCACGGGATCTTATTCTAGATTCTTCCAGAATGTTCCCCATGTTAGAACAATTAATTTGGGGTTCTTTCCTTGTTCGGCCATCTCTTTGCCGAACAGACTGTCTGGACCAAATGACTTCACATGTAATTTGGTCCAAACGTAATGATAAAGTCTTTATCTGCCGAACAGTTAGTTTCGCACCACTGACTTCACTTGTCATTGGCCTTTTACTAGCCGAACAGACTCTATAGATCATTGACTTCCCATATCACTGATCCGTATCCCTGTTCACCGTACTGCCCGGTGATAAGTCCTGTTGTATTCACCACGTGTTCCCAAACATCACGTGTTCGGCAACTAAATGCATCTGCTCGGGAATACCTCCCTACAATTGCTCCCCAGCTTCATGTATTTACCACTGTTCGGGGGCAATATATGATGCTTAGAAACAGAATTTTTACTACGACCAGACTCTTCTGATCCCATGCAGCCATAATTTCAATATTTCATTGATGTCTTTTGGCGCCTCCGTCATTATACCATCTCGAGGTAATGACTCCACGTGGTGCTTATCGTACGCTTTTCATTTAATATGATCTGACACTCTGTCCAAACGACGTCAATACGTCGTTTAGTCGAAACCCTCTACCCCGTTACTTTTCCTGTAACGGCGTAAGAGGAGACGCTTCGTCTCCGTTTCTCTCCTTAAACCCCAAAAAGGGTTCATTTTGGGTTTTTTACCCAAAACATTCGAACTTCTTTCAGACTTTCCCTCTAAGCTGTTCTGCCATCGCCGCCTTCTGCAAATTCGATTGCGTTTCAGGAAATCGTCACGGTCCCTTTGTAAGATTCTCGTTCTAACTCCATTTTCTCTGCTTAGGTTTGTCATCTGAGATTTCGTTCTCAAATTTTTAGATCATTTCTAGGGTTTCAATCACGCCAAATCTTACTTTTACGTTTCCCTCGAGTATATCCATGGCGGATGAACACGATAACCCTCTTAAACCCGGTAAATTTAGGAAATTATGCGAGACCCCTTCTGCCATGACGGCATTTAGGAGGGATTACAACGTTCCAGAGAACGTTGGTCTCGAACTCGCCCCTCTAGGGGCAGATAGGGACGGTGGCTCTTGGGATAGAATGTGTATCCCAATCGTAGCCATCGTCGAAGGCTGGGTCCGTTTCCCCCTTCATCCACTCCTTCGTCAAATCTTGAGTTGGTACCGTCTCACTCCAATGCAAGTGTCAACAAATGTGTTTAGGCTGATAATGGGGGTAGTTGCTTTGAATAGAATTCTAGGCACCCAGCTGGGGATCTGGGACATTCAGTGGTGGTACAGCATTGTACTTAACCCTGATTATAACACATACTATTTCAAAGTAAGAAGGGCAGAAAAGCGCCTCGTGCTCAACCTGCCAGATTCTGCTCGGGACCATGAGGTTGACTTTCTCTATGTCACTGGAGCTTTCGAACCTCTAGGAGAGGATGGTCAAGTGGTGGGGCTCCACTGCCCCCATGTATGGGGATACCCACGTAATACTCCTCATTTTCCTAACTCTGAAAGTTCCTGTTTACTGCTTTCTCGTAGCATTTCCATATGTCTTATCTTATTTTAACATTTTTTGGATGCAGCTGATAACGCTAACCACCGTCCCAGACGTACACCAAGCAATATCCGAACAGAGGATATCAACAGAGTTCTCAAATATACAGGAGTGCCGGGTACCCGAACAGCTGGTCGGGGTCGGGACGCTGACGTGCTGCTGGGGTACGAACCTTCATACAGAGGAGTCATCGACAGAAGACTTGCTCATCCCAGCACCAGTGCTGCTTCTACCTCTACATCAGCTGCTCCCCAACCACGTACCTCAAGACGTCAATCCGGTGTTACCATTGCCGGTCAACTGGGAGAAATTCCCATTTCAGAAGGAGTTCCATTGCCACGTTTAAGACTTCGTAGAACCGTCCAGAGTCAAATAGTCTCTCAACAGCCCAAACAGCCTTCCTCAAATCGTTTAACCAGCCAATCGTCCTCATCAGGTTATACTCCATCTCCCCCTATCTTAGAGACAATGGCTCGTGAACCTCTTAATCTCAGTTCCCTCCTTACCGTTTCTTCTCGGGGACGCGGTACTGGCCGGGTGGCCTCAACTGGCGCCCCTCCCCCACGATCTCGTCGTAATAGGGGGGGATCTGCACGGTCATCATCTTCTCCTCGGGAAGTTGATACCGCTACAGAGGCCACTGACCTCCATCGAGATAAACGCCCAAGAGTTGACGATCAAGATGGTACTGCTTCCCGAGCGGTTACCGAAACTCATCATCCCATCTCTCCAACCACTGAAGTCCTTCCTCAGACTTGGACTCCTTCTTTCACTAGGGGAGATCGTCCCGTTCACGTCGGGGATAGTGCTGGTTCATCTGAAACCGCACTTGCCCTAGCTCAAGGATTGCTCCTCCCAGTGGATGTGCAAAAGGAAAATGCATCCACTCCTGATCGGCTTGTTTCTACTGGACTTGTCAGCGGTATCAAGGTATTTGTTACTTGATTTGTCTTTATAAGGTCTTTAATATATATGTCGTATACCATCAAACATGTATTTCCATACCCGTTTCTAACTCGTTGACATTTTGCCAGTTCATTCAAAAAATGGTCACTTTAGGTAAAAAGTACCAAGAAGCAGATGCTGAAAGGGTGAGGCTGATGAATGACAATACCAGATTGCTCCGAACAGTTACCAGGTTGGAAAGAGAAAGAGACAAGGCCAAATCTGACTTCAACCAAACTAAAGAAAAACTTGAAGTTGCCGAAGAGAGCCTCAATCAGGCTTTATCAGAGATTGATATTGCCAAAAAAGCTGCATATGAGAATGGGTACCAGAAAGGATTCGACACCACAACTGTTAACTATGTTCAACAGATTCCTGCTCTTCAAGATCAAATTTGGATTGCTTGCTGGGAAACCTGTTTAACAAAGGTTGGCGTTGCAGAGGACTCTCCACTGTGGACTGATAATGAACTACCGAGCAGCCGGACTGCAGCTTCCCAAGAGCAAGATGTTCCTCTGGAAGATGATGTTGAGCAGCAAATCGAAGATTTCACAGGAGCAGAAGAAGACATCCCATCTGGCTCTCAGGCTGTCCAGTCCCCAGCTCATGATGCAGTTAATGAACCCATAGTTTTGGAGGAGAATCCAGTAGATGATGGGGCAGGTCCCCAGGTCAATACTGATCTTCCGGAAGTCCAGAATGTGGATTAACTTTGGTAAGTTTGTTTGAAATATTTTGACGTTGGTTGCTGGTCCTGCGTGACCATAAAAATTTGGCCCTGTGTGGCTCCCATACTTTTAATACTTTGTCTAAAACAGGTATTTGGCCCCCAGTAGCATTTGCTCGGCTCTCTCCTGTTTATTGCATCTGTTCGGATGCACTGTTTTAATCTCAAGTACTTCGTACTATTGATTGTCTTATATTATGCAAATTTCACATATTTTAAGAGCCAGAACAAACATACAATTTGTTCCTTAAGTCTCACGTACTTAAGAGCAAATTTTGCAACAGAACATACAAGTGTGTTTCGAACTTGCAACACGTTTAAGTTTCACGTACTTTAAAAAGTTTGACAAGCACACAAGTGTTTTATACTTGTGTTCAAGTGTATACAAGTGTTTCGTACTTGTATTTATTAAGTTTCACGTACTTATAAATCTTTTAAGTTTCACGTACTTTAAAAAGTTTGACAAGCACACAAGTGTTTCATACTTGTGTTCAAGTGTATACAAGTGTTTCGTACTTGTATTTATTAAGTTTCATGTACTTATAAATCTTTTAAGTTTCACGTACTTATAAATCTTTTAAGTTTCACGTACTTTAAAAAGTTTGACAAGCACACAAGTGTTTCATACTTGTGTTCAAGTGTATACAGTTTCACGTACTTTAAAAAGTTTGACAAGCACACAAGTGTTTCATACTTGTGTTCAAGTGTATACAAGTGTTTCGTACTTGTATTTATTAAGTTTCACGTACTTATAAATCTTTTAAGTTTCACATACTCAAAAGGTATATCCATCCTGCTCCCCAATACGAATAAGAGGAACCAAACTCGTAGGTCGTATTTAAATACCACAACAGTTATTCGAAAGAAGTGATTTTATTCATGATCTGTAAAAACGTAAGAAGGCGTTTATTCGTACCCCAGGAATCAATAAAAACTAGAATCAGAGGAATTATATTCGTAATTCCTACACAATCACGTAGTGCAAATCCAAAACAGATTTTAATACTTCTAAACAAAAAACTTTCGTAAATTATGAACATTCCAAGGTCTTGGAATTGGATCACCATCCAGATCTACCAATCTATAGGCTCCTATGCCCACAACCTCAGTTACTCTATACGGGCCTTCCCAATTGGCCCCCAGCTTGCCTTCGTTTGCCACTTTGGTGTTGCCGAGCACTTTTCGTAGCACAAGGTCCCCAACACCAAATTCTCTAGGATGAACATGTTTGTTGTAGCTTTTCATCAGCTGTTCTTGGTAAGAAGCAAGATGTACCAAGGCCTTTTCTCTCTTCTCCTCGGCAAGATCAAGCTCGATTTCAAGGGCCCTGTCATTGCCTCCACTTTCAACCAAAGCTGTTCTGTTGGTCGGCAGACCCACTTCCAGAGGTATGACAGCCTCTATTCCAAATGCCAACGAATAGGGGGTCTCTCCCGTAGACCTCCTAGGCGTTGTTCGGTGAGCCCATAAAACCAATGGCAACTCATCAGGCCATTTTCCCTTGGCTTTGTCAAGCCGTTTCTTGATCCCATCAAGGATAGTTTTGTTAGAAGCCTCCGCTTGCCCATTACTCTGAGGGTAGGCTGGGGTGGAATAATAGTTTCGTATTCCATATTGAGCACAAAAAGTCTTGAATTTCTTCTGAAATTGGGATCCATTGTCTGTAATCAATGAATAAGGGACCCCAAAACGAGTGATGATGCTTTTCCACACGAACCTTTCTATCATAGGTTCAGTGATTTTGGCCAATGGTTCTGCCTCAATCCACTTCGTAAAATAATCAGTTGCTACAAGCAGGAATTTTCGATTCCCAGTTGCTTTGTGCAATGGTCCCACGATATCCATTCCCCATTGGGCAAACGGCCAGGGACTCGTCAAAGGCACCAGATCCTCGGCAGGTGTTCGAATCATTGGCGAGAATTTTTGACACTTCTCACATATCTTTACATAAACCTTTGCATCCTCTTGCATGTATGGCCACCAATAACCTTGAGTAATTGCTCGGTGGTCTATGGATCTCCCTCCAGCATGGCTCCCACATGTTCCCTCGTGGATCTCATGAAGGAACTTCTGTACCATCTCAGGATGTACGCATATCAAATAGGGACCCGTAAAGGATTTTCTGTACAACTTACCCTCTGGGGACAGCCAAAACCTAGCAGATTTGACTCTTATCTTATGTGCCTCCTTTTTATCAGAAGGGAGTGTCTCGTCTCGTAAGAACTCTATTATTGGGTCCATCCAACTTGGTCCTTGGTTCACGTCCAAGACCAAGTCCACATTTCTCCCAATGCTAGGCTCATTTAGGTATTCTACTGCCACCTTTCTTTTAAATTCTGTTGGTACTGCTGCAGCCAACCAGGCTAAAGAATCTGCATGAGCGTTCTGTGCAGAACTTATTTGCTCAATATACACCCTTTCGAAGGTATCAAGCAAGTTTTTGGTTGCCTGCACGTAGGCCACCATCTTTTCGTTCCGAGTTTCGTACTCGCCGGACAGCTGATTCACAACAAGCTGGGAATCACAATACACCCTGACCCGTTCTGCTTTAAGGGTCTTTGCACTTCTCAATCCTGCCAAGAGTGCTTCATATTCAGCCACATTATTCGATGCATTGAATCCAAGCCGAACAGAGAGCTCAATTAGAACTCCTTCAGGTGGAAAGAGGACAACTCCAATTCCAGAACCGGTATTGCATGCCGATCCATCAACGAATAGCTTCCATTCTTTGGGATCCTGTTCGGCGACGGGTTGATCCATAAAGGATGATGTCTTAGCCGCCTGTTCCTTTCTCGTAGGAGGCAAGGGAGCAACAGTGGGGGAAAACTCTGCTACAAAATCAGCCAACACTTGGCCTTTAATTGCTGTGCGTGGCTGATATTCGAGATCATACTGGCTTAACTCAACGGACCATGTCGAGATCCTACCCGAGAAATCTGCCTTTCGAAGCAGTGACTTTAATGGATACTCAGTATAAACCACAACCTTATGGCTTTGGAAATAGTGTGGCAATTTCCTGGTTGCTGTCCTAAGTGCCAGGACAAGTTTTTCTAATGGCAGATATCTCGTTTCTGCATCCAATAATGTCTTGCTAACATAATAAATGGGGATTTGCTCGATCCCCAAATCCCTCAACAAGACTGCACTAACTGCATGCTCGGAAACAGCTAAATAAAGAATTAAAGACTCACCTGGCTGTGGAGTTGACAACAACGGGGGTTCGGCCAGGTATTTCTTCAGGTCTTGGAAAGCCTGCTCACATTCTGCTCCCCATTCAAATCCCTCCCTCTTTTTCAGTAGCTGAAAAAAGGGTCTGCACTTGTCAATTGACCTGCTGATGAATCTGTTTAGTGCTGCCGCCATTCCAGTCAGCCTCTGGACTTCCTTGGTAGTTTTGGGACTTTGTAATTTCTGCAAAGCATCGATTTGCTCGGGATTTGCCTCTATCCCCCTCATGGTTACCAAATGGCCCAGGAACTTTCCTGAACTAACTCCAAACGCACACTTCGAGGCGTTGAGTTTCAACTTGTATTTTCTCAAGATTTCAAAGACTTCTTTTAAATCAGTAATATGCCCTCCCTTTTCTTGACTTTTTACCACCATATCGTCAATGTAAACTTCTAAAGTTTTCCCAATGAGATTTTTGAACATGATGGTTGCAAGTCTTTGGTATGTAGCCCCAGCATTCTTCAGCCCAAACGGCATGACACTGTAGCAGTATAATCCTCGAGGTGTGATGAAGGAAGTCTTCTCTTGATCAGGTTCAAACATAGCAATCTGATGATATCCTCGATATGCATCGAGAAAACTCATTCGCTCGTAGCCAGAGGTTGCATCAACCAATTGGTCAATCCTAGGCAAAGGAAAACTATCCTTAGGGCACGCTTTGTTTAGGTCTGTGAAGTTCACACAGACACGCCACTTTCCATTCTTCTTTTTTACTACAACAGTGTTCGATAACCATTCGGGGTAATGGACTTCTCGTATTGCTTTGGCTTCCAACAAACGATCGACCTCCTCTATCACTGCATCTACATGCTGCACGGCTGCCCTTCGTTTCTTCTGAATGATCGGCTTGTGCTGAGGGTCAATGTTTAGATGGTGACAGATCACATCTGCATCCACCCCAGGCATTTCCTCAGGCACCCATGCAAAAACATCAATATGCTCTTTCAGGAACTTTATCGATTCGGCCTTTTCATCTGCTGGCAGTGATTCCCCAACTAAAAAATATCGTTCAGGATCAATCTCGTTGATCTGAATCTTCTCCAAGCCCTCAACCACTTTTTCAGCCGGGCTTCTTCCAACATCTTCGATGGTTGGTTGATCTGGTACTTCCAGTGTATGAACATGGTGGACTTTTGGGGCTGTTTTGATGATGGAAATCAAGCATTGTTGCGCCACCTTCTGGTTGCCTTTAAGAATTTCAATCCCATTTGATCCTGGGAATTTTACCATCTGATGATAAGTCGAGGAGACTGCTCTCATCTTATGCAACCATGTCCTCCCTATAATCGCGTTATAGGAAGAAGGGACATCGACCACTAAAAAGTCCATTCTCAACACCACTGATCCGGCCCGAACAGGTAACGTCACTTTTCCAAGGGGCCAGATTGCTCCTGCACCGAACCCAATAAGAGGCGTTGTAGACTGTTCTAAGTCTGATTGAACCAACCCCATCTTCTTGAATGCGTCATAGTACAATACCTCTGTACAGCTCCCCGAGTCTACTAGAATTCTTTCAATGTCGTATTCCCCAACTCGTAGGGTTACGACCAATGCATCATTGTGGGGTATTTGGACCTCCCCCAAATCATCATCACTGAACGCCAAGCTCTCTTTGCATACATCAGTTTCTCGCCCTCTCTTGTTTCCCAATCGCATCACGTGCTGATCATGCTTAACTTGCCTTTGTAACAGCCTAACCTCACTTCTCGTGTAAGGTGTGGCCAATCCATGTATCATATGGATGACGCCTTTAGGGTTTTGTTCGTAACCCAACTCCATAGCCTTCCCTTTCTCTTTAGGGTCCTCCTGGATAAATTCCTTAAGATAGCCCCGAGAGACTAAATCATCAAGGTGCCTTTTGTATGTCTCACAGTCCTCAGTCATATGGCCCCAGTCCTTATGATAACTGCAGTGCTGATTCGTAGCACGTTTTGCATCTTTGTCTCCTCCTAGACTCGGGGGCCATTTGAAATATGGTTGATTCTTTATTCGATAAAGAATCCTGTAAATTGGCTCCTTCCAAACTGTAGTGATAGAAAAGAAGGATTTAGGGTCTGGAGCTTGCTTGTCTTTGTATGAATCTTTTTTAGCCTGCCCGTACTCCTTTCTATCTCTGTAAGTCTTGGGTTCTGGCTTATCCACCTTTTTAGCAGGTGCCTTTGGCTGTTCGGCAACCATTCTGCCGTCCTCACGGAGTATGTCATCCTCCATTCTGGCGTGTTGTTCTATCCGTTCCATCAATTTAGCCAGGGTGGCTACCGGATGTTTATTCAATGAACGGCGCAGCTCTCCCCGAACAGGTAAACCAGTTTTGAAGGTAGCAATTGCATACTCCTCACTGCAACTTTCAATCTCGTTGAAAGTCTCCCAGTACTTCTTTGCATAATCCCTGATCTGTTCGTTCTCCTCCTGCTTCATGGTGGAAAGACTTTCAAAAGTCTTCGGGGCTTTTCTGCTTGTCAAGAACCGAGCAGTAAATTCCTCTGCCAACTGCCTCCATCCTCGTATGGATCGTGGGGCCAGTTTATGAAACCAGGACAAAGCCACTTTGCCAAGACTAGAGGGAAACATCTTGCACAAGATGGAATCATCCCCCTCATGCATAAACATGGCCTGTTGATAATGCTGTATGTGAGCCACGGGGTCTGTATTTGTCTCGTAAAGTACAAACGCTCCGTGCTTCACTCTGCTCGGCAATCTCGCTTCTTGCAGCCTCTTTGTAAAGGGGGAGGCTGCAATATTACTCAGGGCCTTTCGTGCTGCTTCTCGTGCAGTCACTATCCCATCCTCTTGTTCCTTTAATTTGTGGGCCGAAGTCTTGACCCAATCAGCATCTGGTCTCTCGTACCTATCTCGATGATGTTTCCTCGTATCCTCTTCTTCAGGGGTAGAACTTCGGTCTCTGCTCCTCCTTTTTCGTGAAGAAGTCCTTCTTTCTGGTGTTCGGCTTCTACTTCTTCTTTCCCTTTTTCGTGGAGAAGCCTCATGACGCCCTATAACAGGACTTCTGCTCCCCCTTCTGCGTGAATGAGTTTGTTTATGAACCACCAAAGCCCGTCCGTCCCTTTGGGAATTCCTTCGAGAGAGTCCAGAATCTTCGGGGTGCTCTCGTACCCTCTGCAGCTCCCGTATCTCATACTCTCGTTTTTTAATTAAACGAGCGTACTCCTCGATTTCTCTTCTTTTTTTATCAAGGACATCATCATCGTTATGAATACTCTTTGAACGAGTAACAGACTCTTCTACTCGATGAGACTTACTTCTTCTCGTGGAACCAGTAGCAGTCTTGTCTCCTTTTTCTTTGGAGTTTTCTCTGTCATGTCTACCAGTGGGCTTTCTCGGAGCACCTGGTGGAGATTTATCTCTTCCTCCACCCAACTGGTCCTTTGGACTAAACGGTGTGACTGGATTTTCTTCCGTCATGATTACTTTCTTCGAAAAGTCTGTTCTTTCCCACAGACGGCGCCAATTGTAGGGGGATGAAAACAATTGATGCTTCGGGTCAACTGGATTGCAACGGCTTATTCGTGCCTCTTCACCGGAACCCTAGCTCGACGTCTGAACCCTAATCTGCAAAATAGACAGGGGGTGAGTGCACCTTTGCCTCTCGTGGCAAAGGCCCTCCGATGCCTTTGTTAGTATCACGTACTAGAAAACTGAATCCTAATTCTCAGTAGGAAAGCAATAATAATACAGTATATTGCGTACCTTTTTCCTCTAAGTTTACCTCCTATTTATAGATTTATGGATGCTTGCTGCCCAAGCTTCCCTGTTTCCATAGGACTCCCAACTCGTATAGGAAACCAAGGATATCAAGGATTCTCGTTTCCTTTATCAGTTTAATGGAAAAGAGTCCTCTTTAGGATTCTTTTCCTTTACTGGCCGAACATCCCATGCTCATTGGGTATCTTTCTCAGATCCTTTATTCACGGGATCTTATTCTAGATTCTTCCAGAATGTTCCCCATGTTAGAACAATTAATTTGGGGTTCTTTCCTTGTTCGGCCATCTCTTTGCCGAACAGACTGTCTGGACCAAATGACTTCACATGTAATTTGGTCCAAACGTAATGATAAAGTCTTTATCTGCCGAACAGTTAGTTTCGCACCACTGACTTCACTTGTCATTGGCCTTTTACTAGCCGAACAGACTCTATAGATCATTGACTTCCCATATCACTGATCCGTATCCCTGTTCACCGTACTGCCCGGTGATAAGTCCTGTTGTATTCACCACGTGTTCCCAAACATCACGTGTTCGGCAACTAAATGCATCTGCTCGGGAATACCTCCCTACAGGTGGATAAATACTTGTGTGTGGCCTAGTCCATACAATCTCTCTCTCTCTCTCTCTCTCTCTCTCTCTCTCTCTCTACGTGGAAGATAAAGGTGGAACAAGAATAATGTAGAAGCTAGGTGGATAAATACTTGTGTGTGGCCTAGTCCATACACTACCATGTACTCCAATTCTATTTAACAAGTATAACATGTTTCTAACTCACATAATTAACCCCAAACATAACACGTGATCAACTCTAAATATAATTAAAGAATCAGGGATATTACAGTGCAAACCCCAGAGGTTGTTGATTTTGGGAAAACCTTGGTGCTCCTTGAGATTGAGAAGGCAGGAAAGCTTGGTGTAGTTGAGGTGGTGGAACTTGTGGAGGTTCGGGAGGTTGAGGATCGCTCCACCGGAAATTTGGGTGCATCTTCCACGCTCCATTATAAGTTTGGGAATAAGGGTCAAGCCGTTGATTAATGGCATTGACTTCCACTTGCCCGGTTCCTTAAAGAATATCCTTAACGGCAGGAAGCATTTTGCAACCTCTGGTAGCATGACCTGCAATTTCACACAAAACAAAAATTTCCTCCGCTTTGGCTACAGAGGCCACACCGGCAACTTTATAGAGTTGCAGAGTTTCAATTTGACGAGAGAGCTAAGAGACCTTATGTGCTAGGTCACTTTGCTCACTCAACTGAAATTTTTCTGAACTGCTCGGAACCGATTAACCACGTTCTTGTCAGAGGGGTCCGAGCAATCCCAGTTTTGAGTTTTTTCATCTAATTTCTCAAAATAGTCCCATGCCGCATTAGGGGTTTTAGCCACGACTCCACCTACATATATGCTATCCTTAAGTAGTCGAGTGCTTAGGGTGTATCCCTTCAACAAACACTCGAACATTTGAAAAACTGCGAAGCCATGATGTGGGATGGAGTTTAGCAAATCCTTATACCTCTCCCAATAATTGTAAAATGATTCACCCTCTTTTTTTTAAACGTTTGAATCTGATTCATGAGTTCCTTTGTGAGATGTGGGAGGTAAAAATTTTATGTAAAAAGCCTTTTATAAATTCGCCCAATTTGCCAAGGATTGGGGCCTCATGTTATTCAACCAAATCTTGGCTTTGTCTTTCACAGAAAATGGGAAGAGTTTTAGCTTTGCGGACTCAAGCTGAGTGGGCATGGACACTATTATGGATACCAACTCCTCGAATGCCCGCGTATGAGTGTACGGGCATTCTTTGTCCTTTCCATAAAACGATGGATTCTTTGTCCTTTCCGTAAAACGATGGCATCATGTTAATGTGATACATTTTCACGATGAAAGTATTCGCCTCGGTTGTGGCCGGAAGGACTATAGTGGGGCGCAGAGTAGTACGAGCCGGATTCATATAGTCACTCATAGTCCTTTCGGGCACAACCAGCGGGATATCTTCACTACCGTTTCCGGCCATTCTTTCTCGAGGAGGGGTTTTTACAGAGAAAGGAGTTTTTACAGGTGGTAGTGTCCTAGCTTGAACCCAATGAGGAGTCTTGGGTCAAGGAGGAGAAAATGATCTGTGAAGCCTTTTAGAAATTGGACTTCGAAAGACACCACGATGACCACTCATACATTTAAAACCCCTTCTCAAGAAACAATGGATAACAAGAATAAAGTAAACAGACAAGAGGGGCTATGCCGCCACCTCCTAACAACAGCTTCGAGGGGCTATGCCGCTGCCTCGATAAGTAAAGACAATAAAGAAAAAGGTAATTAATACTTACTCTAGCTTCGTTACACCTCAAGTTAGAGAGAAGCTCAGGTTAGAGGTATCCACTAGATTAAGTACAAATCATGCAAAGTAAAATAAAACGAGATACTTACAGTGATTTGGCGAACCTCCAAAATAAGCTATAAAAGAAAGTGCTCTCCGGCAACGGTGCCAAAAATGCTTGCGGCCTTAATGCATTTTAATAAGAGCACCCCAAGCTTAGGGCTAGGTCGGTTGAAAGCATAATACCCGGAAGTCTGGGGTCAAATCCACAAGGAGCGCAACCATAACTCAATTGAAAGTTTGCTTGCGTAGAGATTTTAGCGTTAGGACCGCTAACCAAATTCGGCGTTGAGACAGCCAACTGAGTATTTTAGGTGAATGGCTACTTATCCTAATCATGGCTTTTTGACTGGAAAGTAAACTAAATGCTAGGTTAGGGGTAACTAACACCCATAACTCGAAAGTAAACTTGTTCCTCCTCTTTTAAACTAAAGTGTTTAATCATGACTAGGGTATTTGAGACATTTTGACAAACCCTCGGAAGGACATAGCTCCAAGTATCATATGTGACAAGTAGTATAAACATTGCCTACATATGATCAAAGAGATTAACACCACCAAATTTTGATACATAAAAATACCCTAAGCACAAGCTTAAACTCAAAAAATGAAGATTGAAGAGAGAAGAACAAGTTACCCTTGGTCATGGGATGTTAATCATTCCACAACCTAACCTTGCTACACTACTCACACATATTGAAAGGAGATACGAAATGAGCAAGGGTAAACATAAGGCAAATACTAAACATTGATTAAACTTGAAATAAACACAAGATCCTTAAAGAGGAGTGAATTCTTTACAACTTTAATGAAGGCGAAAAGTTTCAAATCTAAACGGATCGTACCTAAAATCCTTGCTCAAGACATGAATGAGGAGAGATATGTGAGAGCTCCATTAATGGAGGTATAGAGAGAAAGTGCAAGAGTGTAGACACACCAATCTGGGCTTCCAGATTAGTTTACTTACGGTATTTGATTCTCCAATGATAAAATGGATCAAGAACACTGTCACATCCCATCCCGGAAAATACCACGTTAAATTATTTTCCAAATGGAATGGACCCACACCTTGGCCCTGCTCAAATAGTAAATAAAAGTACCAGCCAAGCGTCCAACTCATAAAAAAAAAAAACTTAACTTGCATATATATGGAAACGACTGTCATACAAGACGTGCCCACTGGTATTTACAACATATACAAGCTCCAAAAATAGGCAAATAATTAAAAGAGTCAAAAAGCTAGACCACTATATACACAACTCCTGTCTAGACTCTGCAGTGGACCCACGTGTTGTCACGCATCTGAAAAGAAAACACTGTGGGGGTGTGAGCTATCAACTTGCTCAGTGAATGTTCTTATCCATAATAAGAGAAGCAATAAAGACAAGTGCTATCAAAAATTTAAATAAGAATATTCAGCCCCGCAATAATTTTCCATTACGTAATACTCATAACGCCACTAAGGCAATTTCCACATCAACGCCACTAAGGCAATACTCTTTACGCCACTAAGGCAAGAGTTGTCATGCCACTGAGGCAATATTTATTCACGCCACTAAGGCAATATTCAATAATGCCACTAAGGCCATATTATAACGCCACTAAGGCTTCGACCATATTCTCGCTTAAGAGCTCAAGCCAAATGTTAACCATTTCAATACGAAAAATAAATCTACATCGTGTCTCATTTTCTGCTATTAAAAATAAGAACACCCACCTCGAGGTCCAGCCAAAAAGTTACCAACACGAGCTTACTCCCTACGTGGAGTCACGGTACTCGTTGCTGCCTCCGAACCTGATGCGTAACACATAAATCAACACATGTGAGTATTTTTATTGACATACTCATAAAAATGAAAGGATTGCAATCATTACTCTAGCATCAAATTCCTTTTAGACTAACCACGTAATAAAATTCAGCACATCGGATCACATAAGAGAGTGTCATTTTCATAATAAAAAAAAGTTACCCGATTAGACAAATAGCAACTAGAGTGTAACATGCTTTCTAAAACTCCACATGATAAAATACCCTTCTGACAACCATAAGAGAACATTATGAACCATGTTCTCTGATCCACGCACAAGCCCAGTTTCCATCCTTGAATAACTACATGGTCTAAATTTGACAAATTGCCACAGGAATCCAATAGCACAAAATCTGGTTCAGTCAGATTCGGCAACTATAAACCCAGTTCAACATTGGCAATTATTTTAGACATTTCGGCTCACATCCTAACAAATTACTATAAAATTCAACACTTACAAATTCATTTACAACAGCTATAGAGATAATTTCCAGCATTCTAACACACAATTCTTGCTCTTTAACAAATAATCTTAGCTAATTAAGCACCCGAAGGAACAAATTCAGTCAATTCCCTAATCTTATCAACCAGTAACAAAGGATTTCAGCCCTAGTTCCAACAAGCTTTATGACCTAAGGCCTAATTTTTTTGTGCTTTCAGTCACCAATTCGAGCTATACAAGGAGAAAATATTGAAATACAACCCCAATCTTGTTTCAAGGGTACCAACCTTAATCGAAATCCCAAGGACCATGAGATACATTAATTGAACAACAAGCAAAAGAGATGAAGAGTTACCTACCGAGATTAGAACTTCCGTTAACGCTAATCCTCTCTTCTTCGATCCTTCTCTCTGCGTTTTTTTTTCCTCTTCCGTTTTGTTCTTCTTCTTCTTCTTTTTCTGGTTTTGATTCTTTTCTTTACCTATACATACAAACTCACATGCACACTAGCACTTTAATGGCCTTACACGTGCACACACTGCATATCAAACCCTTTTTTTTTTACAGCTACCCCCCCTTTAGTACTAGAAAATCACATTGAGGTCCACATAAAAAAGAAATAGACTCACTTTTTCTTTTTACTTGTTTTTTTTTTATTTTAAAGATTTGGATTTCACAAACACCCCGGGAATGTCGAGTGTTTGAGCTTTGAGTGTTTGTAAAACCCTTGAACCTAATCTAGCTGAAGTCACTTCAAAAGCCAAAAACCCTACTGGCACGCTTTGGTTGAGAGATTGCGTGCGCAGATCAACTTGACAGGTGTTGGTCAATGGTCAAAGCTTGATCGTTAGACCAACGCATGAGTAGATGGTACACGCACGCACTGCTCCCAAACCCGCGCGCGCAGGTCAAGCTGCCAGGTGTGGTCAACAATCAAAGCTTCATCGTTGACCCACGCGCGCGCTAGGGCGCAACACGCGCACGTCGGTTAAGCCTGTTCCCATCACCTTTATGATTTGGTAAGCTTAAAACCACCAAGTAACCTCAGCCAGCCTCATGGATTGGCTAAGCTTCTCTCTTTGTACCATATCTACCTTCCTCTCTCCCTATATATACCCCCATGGTTCTTCATTATCAAGGGTTCCAAAAGAAATCGATTCAAAGGGTTCCAAGTCTGTAAAAAGGTTACAAATTTTCACACATTTAGGGTTAGAAAAATTCAAGGCTTCCAAAAACATAGCTTGTTCTTCCTCCTTCATCACACAATCATTCAACCACTCAAACAACCTTACACTCAAAGCTCAAGCACATTTCAAACTCATTCTAGGTATAGCATACCTACTGTTTACTGTTCTGATCCCTGAGGGGGGCTAGCAGGGTCAAGCTGGTAATCAATACTATGCTTTGGTCTTAAAGCTGGCAAGGTTTCAAAAACCGTCGTAGTAGGAACCAGCGCGCTCCACTATGTGGCTGCGCGCGCAGGTCTGCGTGGGGTTTGGTGTACTATTATTTATGTTTTACTTTGTATATGGATCACTGTTAAGCATGCTTAAAAAACTAGTTTACTACTTTCCTTTGTTAAAATTGTTAGCTTTAGTTCAATAATCATACTTGCTGCTATGGAGTACCTCTGGGATCTTTCTGGACATGTACCAGAACCCAGAAACATGTAAACCAAACAATGGTTAAAAAGTTTAGATACGTGTGCGCCGGGGCGACATACGCACGCGCCAGTCTGTCTCTAACCAGAGAGTGGCCTTGCATGGGTAACTTAGTCTTAGGCCACTATTTTGTCCCCACACTATTTATGGGGTATTTTGTTAATTTGTAGGACTTTTCAGCCTTTAAACTGCTTAGAACTGCTTATTAACTGTTTGGTTTGTCCTGAGTATGCACTGGTCCTTCCAAAGCCCAGAAGAGGGTAAAAACAGAGACTGTGAGTAAAGTAAACACGCGCGTGCAT
The DNA here is from genome assembly GCA_019656835.1 of Rhododendron ovatum. NCBI lineage: Eukaryota > Viridiplantae > Streptophyta > Magnoliopsida > Ericales > Ericaceae > Rhododendron > Rhododendron ovatum. The sequence goes on from CM033792.1 coordinate 14,692,680, forward strand.
GTGTGGGATTTACGCGCGCAAGTTTGAATCACATGTAGTGATCCGTGTGAACTGGATCAGTGCGTGTAAATTCTTTCTTCTGCACGTTAATTCAATACAATCCGTCGGGTTTGCTCTGTTAAACAGAACCTGGCCTTTACCCTGTTTATTGCTTTCGCATCCATACTATTCTATTACATCTTGCAAAATGTTGCAGCTTTAATCCCAATTAAACTGTTCCCCCACCCCAAATAGCTAAAGTATAGATTAATCAAACAAAATCGCAAATGCCTAAGTAGAGACCGATCTCCGGATTGGGCGAGAGGGGTGCCTTAAAACCCTTCATCTCTCTTAACCTGGCTCCCGAACCCAGATATGGTTATGATGGACTGGTTCCTTCACTTTTTCAAATCAAACAGCGTGGCAGGTGCTTCGAAATACGGTTTCTTGGGTGTCACACCTTCAAACCCGAGTGGCGACTCTATATTCTGAGTGCTTGCCATCCGCGCTCGCATTCCCTCGATTATGGGTCCTACTTTGGGAAGGAACGGAATCCTTCCTAAGGGCATACTGCCCACAAAGAGTAAAAGATAACCTACTCAAATTAGGTCTAGGGGTATTTATAGCCCCTTAAAAATGAGTTACAAAGGTCCTAAATGCCCCTAGAAAGTTACAAAAGTCGGACACAAGAAGCAGATTTTTTTTTAGGTTGTACCGGTACCGTGAAATCCTAGTACCGGTACAAGTCTTGTTTCTTAGTAGTTTTGGACCGGGTCTGTCCGAGGTGTACAGGTACAGCAATTCTCAGTACCAGTACACCTCTGGTAGATTGCTTCCAAATTGTTTTCTTCCTTCCAACGGCTCCTTTGACGTCCCGAGTACTCCTCGACACTTCTTTAAACACTCCTTGGGACTTGGTGGCGGGATGCCATGTGGCCTTGGACACTTGGATACTTTTGGGAGTCATCCTTGGGGTTCAAAATGCCTTATTTCCTCCCTTTTCACGTGAAACTCATAAAAACACAACCTCCGAACAATATCATCTAAATAAAGCAAGTTATGCACGTGAGAGTGACAAAATGAGGATCTATAAGCCCATTTATTTACACTATCGAGAGCTTATCAGGTAGGCAAGCAATGTCGTCTTTGGGTGAGCTCGCCTTTACACGTGGCATGAAAGCCATGGAGTTAGGGTGTCACCTTAGAGCATCCACAATGGCAATAATTAAAACCAATAACCAAAATATGCCACGTCAGCATTTGATTATCCATTTTGTTCATAATCAAACTTAACAACCTCTACCTCTACATTGGTTATTTTTGCATCCCTAACCAAAAAAACCCCCACAATACACAATGCACATTTGTCCAATCACAAACGAATTTCAATCACGTACCCGACCACACCAAATTATTCGTTTCGATGAGACGATTCCAATGTTGTGTGTTTTTGAGTTATTGAGTTTTGAGTTTGGTTATTAAGTTTGGTTATTGAGTTTTGGTTATTGATAAAAGTTGTTAAATTTGGTTATGGAATGAGTGAAATTTGGTTATGGAATGAGTGAAATTTGGTTATTTGCTAAAAGACTTGTAACTTTGCTTATTACAATGTGGAGTGTTTTTTGAACATTGTTGTTAAGTTTGATTATCCAAACCCATTTGCTTATCATAATCTTAGGGGTGGAGGTCCTCCATATACCCACAAGATCCGAATTCGAAATAGTTCAAATCTGATCCAAATTTGAAAGGTGCTTTCATGTACGCTTGCGCTTAGGCTCCCACACTCGCATCCGTCTGCGCATTATGTGATTTAGAGTAGAATTGTTAAGAAAATATAGTTTCACATTGCTTAGGAATGGAATGAATGATCACTGTGCATTATGTAATTTAATATAATGTTAGGAGCTCTCCACTCATTGTAAATTAATTTTGAAAAGAATACAAAGTTTTTACATGATATCACTTACACATTGTATATGTTTATGAAGTTCATTTGCCGAAATACTGCTATGATAATAAACCATTAAAGACCTGCTGGAGTAACATATTTTTGAAAAGAATGACTACCCAGTGAGACTCCCACTGATGCAGGGTTGAAATATGACTGCAGCTTTACCCCTTTAAGCTCAAAGGGTTTCCGCGACTTGAACCTGTGAACACCGAGTCATGTTGGGAAAAATCTTACATTGCACTCGGGCTGTCTTTCTATTCCAGTATTGAAGAAGTAAGAAAAAGAAATTTCATTCACCTCAAGATTACATTGGTTTAGAACTTCATCCGATATACCAGAGCTTAAACATCAAGTAGTAGAACCCAGATAGATGGACAAGGTGGGTGAACAAAACGACGACTCCGTATACAAAAGCGAAACTGATTTATGCAGAGCATTGCAACCATGGTTTGTACATCACTTCTTAAACTCAATCGATTCTTCCAATATTTTCTCGTAAAAGTAATTAACAACATGAACACGATCACAAGGAGGACCCAAGCAAGAAGTTGTAGACAATGCTGTTGAATTTCCCAGGGTTTTCGATTTGGGGCACATGCGCCGTGTTCTTTATCACTTCCAGTCTGGCCTTCTCCCCTAGAAGCCTGCAGTCAATAAACCCAAATTATAAATCTTAAATGGAGTATATATCTAAATAGAACATCCCTGCATTTTACCAAAAATGCTACTAGATAGCCACGAACAAAGAACTCAGCAGAAAATATTAAGGATTCATGAGTGTTGTTATTAAGGACTTGGTTACATACTCCCTTAGTTCAGTAGCTTTCTCCAATAGAAATATCTGGTCATGGTCTCCCCACACAATCAACACCTCCTACAAATTAAGGCCAACAACAACATAATATCAAAGGGTTTATCCAAAAAAAAACATAATATCACAGAGAGAAACTTATTCACGGAGGCTCCGTGAACGCTCTGCTGTTCATTCGCCCAATCAGTGGCTAAGATTCATTTTCAATTTTGACCGGTCACAAATAATTGTTACCGGTACACAATTGATTTTCAATCCGGACCGTCAAGAAACACTTTGGACTTGCACGATTGGCCTCCGTAAAGACTTCTTTACGGAGGAATGGTCCGGAAATAAGATTTTCTGAATATCGAAACACTAGTTCTAATTTGCATAAACATGTTGCCCAATCAAGTGTACCTGATGAAGAGGGGATAATATTACTGTGTCGTCCATTCCAAGGGTCAATCCCTTGAGGAGTTCCATCTTCTCCTTCCTGTTTTTCGAGTACAGTTTCTGCATATATAGCGCAACCATGAAATTAAAAGCAATTAACACCGATTCGTGTAGTTATAGGAGCTCTTGTCACTCTTACTTTAATCAGGCGTTCGAAAATTGAACAAGTGGGATATATATATGTATGGACTATGGAGTTAGCTTAGCTGGTGCTTTTCGCGTTTTCAGTTTAACTTCTTTTTCAACTTATAGAGCAAAAAACAGGATAGAGACGGGGCGGAGTTTTGTCGGGGCAAGCAACCCTCAACTTTTGCATACTTTTAGGAACAAATAAACGAACAGAGTAATTGGCGTTGTTTGTTCAGGTTTTCTGATGCTCAGCTATAGTTTACTGTTTGCTTATATATCGCCTAATGTGATTCGGATACTATGAGAACTTCCTTTGGAGTTCAAATTTTGTGCTCCTAGAGCACCCTTTCCCACACCAACGTATGGTGGACAACGCCCCGAAGCATTTGTCTAGGAACACTGATTAACATTTTGCAGCATAGGCGATCGGTATTGCATTTTTTTCTTCGGTATGACCACCTTAAAAATTTCAAAAAAAAATATGATAAAATCATGATATGACTCATTTCGTGTGGGTATTGAAAAAAGAGTGGTTGTGAACAGACTTCCCCCACAAATGTGCTCTCAGCAACTTATAAGGCACCCAGGCTCAATATTGCACTTATTCGGTCCTCCAAGTTTTCCAAAAATACCTCCTTCCTCCGGCAGGTTGAGATAATTCATATTACACCATAGTCTACTTAGGGCAGGTTGCTATAGCAGGTGGGTCTACTTAGGCAGGTTGCTATAGCAGGTCGCCTCATCCTCCGTCCTTTATGCTCACCACAACAAAGTAGGTTGAGATAATTCATAACAAACATACGGCATAGATATTATCTTTTTCACCAAAAATTGATAATCGTCCAAAAAAAAAAAAAAACTCTTAAATCGCAAGCATTGTCTAAGACTCTAAGGGATAAACAAAATACATTGATATCTCCTTTAAAAAAAAAAAACTTGAATTGTAGTTTAACGTAAATATGACGTATCAAGTAAGTTTTTTTTTTTTGCCGAATCACATTGCAAGTATTTGTGTCACCAATTGTATATGTAGTTGATGTTTTATACCAATAACACCTTGCATCTTACACTTAACTTTATATTGTTTATTGCCGCAGCCATATTATATCAAATCAATTTGAATTTTTGCAATCACTAGAGTGATTTTATCTTTTTGATTAAATCTTATTCAATTTAAAAGAATGCCGAATATTGGAAATTTGCTTTGACCCCAAAAATCTTAGGGCCGGACTTATATAATAACAGGTTGGTTGGGTTTCCTGCTTTTCCCCTATTAGATCAGCTACCCGCCCACAAAAATTGATTTTCACAAATATTACAAACCGGGGTAACCACTAGGGCCGTTGAAGCCAACCGAAACCTGTTGGATCGGGTAACCTCGGTTCGGTTTTTTCAGGTAAGGTCCTGAAAGCCTTTTGATCGAGTTATATCTCAAACGTTTTTTTTTCACAATTAATGGTTCAAATTTATGAAAGACTATTCCTACAAGAGTCCCTTTGACTGCCTTCCAATAAATCTGAATAATTTAAACAAATTGAAAGCTCACACGTTGCAATCCAGTTAAAACACCAGACTGCAAGCCAAGATAAGGGATGGTTGCTCACCCTCGTCAGACTTGAGAACAAGGGCGATAAACGAGCCGAGTTAGGTTCTCTTTGTACGAGAAACCTTTTAAGGATTTTTTGGAGTGGTTTTTTTGGTTTTTCTTACAAGATTTGAGTCATATTTTAAAATTTGATTTTTTATCCCCAGCGAGAAGTCGGAAAAATATAAAAATAGAGATCAAAGTTGAAAAAAAATTATATAATACGATGAAAAAGACCCTAATTTAAGACTTTTTGATGACTTTTTTGCTCTTTCCTGTCACCTTATATGAACTTTTAACTTCTAATTTATATTTCAATACTTTTTCGATTCCTCTCATCGACACAAAGAATGTGATATTGTGATGTAAAAATTTTGCCCTAATCTCATGCGAATTGAGAGAAAATAACCAAAAAACTGTGCGTTAAAGACCCAAAGAAATTTCGCCAAATATATAGATCCTTATTAGTAAACTTGATTTGAAAACTTAATGAGCTTCAATGCATGTTCAATCTTAGATTGTTTATGAGCTAAGTGGATCTCAAACGAGTTTTAATCAAGCTGCACACAAGTCCACCTCGAGTAACTTAAATTTTTTATACATTTTAAGTCGAACGGGCCAAGTAGTAGGTCATTTGAGTAGTAGGTCATTTGAACATGGCTTGAAATCATAACGAGTTTCAAAAAAAATCCAAACTTGATTTGTATATGTAATAAACCAATCATTAACAATCTTTTAACAACCAAACACGAGTTTGAACTCGAGTAGTTTGGTTAGCAGAAAAACCTTTAGGCTTAGTTTCTCAAAAGTTTTAAAGTACTAAATGAACTTTTTTCATCACTAAAGAAAATAAAAAAGAAAAAAAATTTCAAACTCCTCTTTTAATCATTCATACTCTTCTTCTTCTTCTTCTTCTTCTTCTTTTTTATCCACATGAATTTAAAACATTGTCTTTGAATGTAAGAAAAAGTGTATTGAATGAAGGGTGAGATGATAAAGTCAAGTAAATAAAGACAAAAAAAAAAAAAAGAGATGATAAGTTATAAATGGGGAGTGTGAAAATTCATTCCTTGGAAAAAAAAAAAAAGGCTTCTTTAATATTTTTACCACTTTTTGAGAAACTATCCCTTAATTAATTCCGTGAATGAAAGAAAAACTTACTGCGGATAAAAAAAAAGAAAAAAGAAAAACTTACCCGAATGACGTCGTTTAACAAGAAATCTGGCACGGAGACGCGACGCTTGGTAAAAGCAAGACCAAGCAAAACCCTCAACTGCGCCGCCGTCCCCGGCAGCAAAACCTCCTCAACTTTCTCCACCCTCGCCCTGTCCCTCACCAGCTCCACGTTATCCCTGTACCTCAGGTTCACCCCGGAGCTCGCGATCACCACCTTCTCCACCCTCTCCGGCCACATCGCCGCCATGCGGTATGCCACGAACCCCCCGTAGCTCGTCCCCATCACCGAGTACCTCTTCACGCCCAGCCTCTCCATCAGCTTCCCCACCGAGACCGCCTGGAAGACCTCCGACCGCTCGGCCGACTTGGTGGTGGAGTCGCCGAAGAAGACGAGGCTGGGCACGTACACGGAGAACTCGCGGGCGAAGAAGGACGCCTGCTGGCGCCATTGCCAGACGGCGTCGGGGCCGAACCCGTGGATGAGGACGAGAGAGGGTTTGCTGGGGTTGGCGGTGGCGGTGGCGTCTGGTGGCGGTTTCGGGCCCCAGAAGTGGAGGGTGGTTTCGTGGTCGATGTCGATGGTTTGGGAGGAGAGGCCGGCGGCGGAGAGGGAGCGGCGGAGATAGGTTCCGTACAGGGAGACGATGCTGAGAAAGGAGAAGATGGGTGCCATTTTCTTGGAGTTGTGTTTTATGGGTTTGGACAAGAGAGTGAGGAATCTGTTGTGTTAATAAGGCACCGGTTTGGTTTTTTTTTGGGCTGTGTTGAGCGTGGGCCGTGGCAGAGGATTTTTTTTCTTCTTCTTTTATTTTTTTGTTGGGGTGCGTTTGGAACGCATAAATGTTTTCTTTCTTATTCTTCCAGTTTTTTTTACTACCACACACATGTTTAATAGGAGTAATATACTACGGCCTTGTTTAGGGTTTGAGCTGTAGATTTCTTTAAATCCTCTGTAATCTAGACCGAGATTGGTTCTTATGTATCGGCGTTATCGCAGGGCCTGCTTCGATAGTAAGTGTCGGATCGACGTTTAGATAGCTTTGGTTCTTTCTTGTATATATTCTGGAATTTGTTTGCCCGATGAGCTGATATTGAATGAATGACTCTTTTCAACCAAAAAAAAAGGGCGTATTCCACTAATTAACTAAAATAAATACTATATTTATTTTTTGAATTAAATGTGATGTATTGCGAAGAGCATGATCTAAAAGATAAGAATCTTAGCGGAATAGGGCCTAAAAGCTTTTGGTGGTTTTTCGCACTTTCTAAGTTTTGTCCTTATTAAAAAATTGTATTCTTTAGTTTTGCACCTAACTTTTATAGACTATTGATTCGTCTCAACAAGATGATCCGGAAAAGTAAAAAAAATATTACTTTTATCCTAATTTTTTTGGAAATATCCAAAATAAAGTCCTTAAAGCCATAATTTTTTACTTTTTTCACTCGTCTTGACAAGAAAAAATAATAATTAACAAAAATTTGATATAAAATTAACAAACGTGAATTTTTTTTGAATAAAAACAAAACTCAAAAAACTCAAAAGCTCTTAGAGGAACAAGACATACACTGGTATAGTATAGTATATTTCTTTATTTGTAAATTACATATTTGATACATATTGGTAATAATTTTAACCTAGCACTAAATATATAATCTTTTTGGATATCGGTCCATGATCTTATTCGCTCGAACAGAAAATCCCTATTCTTTTACACAAAACGAGAAAATTCATTTTCTTTTTTGTGTGTTTTCATTTCATCCCCATGAGTTCAGATGGAAAACGATACAAATATGGTAAACACACGTGAATAAATTTGCACAAAAAATCCACAAGAACAAATTAAAGTTCTCAATAAAATTAACCCTTCTTTTTTGCCATTTTCATTATTACTCTTATGAGACGAACCGTAAAAATAAAAATTTGATCAAAACATGTTTAAAAATATCAGAAGGAAAGAATAAAACTCAACTTGCATTCCAAGTACACCTTTAGGTACATTCCCTCAGAACCACTCCGGAGTCTTCGAATGCCTTAAAATTTCTCAACTAGCTAGATTCTTCCACAATTGAACAATCATAGTACTTTAATTTTCTTCTGAATGTTATTTTCCAGACTGAAATGAGCGCAACAGAAAACAAATCCTTTTTTTTGGGTAATTATCATTTAATGGGATACTGATTATATATATATATATATACGGGGCGGTTCTAGGGACATTTAAAAAAACCCTTAAAAAAACACTTCATAGTTCTCGATCGAATTTTGATGATCCGAACCGCTCAATGTGATCAGAACTTGATTTTAAGGGTGTCTGCGAGAAATCAGCAAAAAAAAAGATCGGGAAGGACTTCATCTGAACAGTTTTTTATTGAACTTTATTGAACGGTCCAATAAAAAACTGCTCAAATCAAGCTCTTCCCGGTTAGTTTTTTTGCTAGTTTCTTGAGGGCACCCTTAAAATCACGTTCTGAACACATTGAGCGGCTCGGATTATCAAAATTTGATCGGGAACTATGAGATTAAGATTTGGAGGGTTTTTTTAAGGGTTTTTATAAGTGTCCCCGGAACCGCCCCGATATATATATATATATATATATATATATATATATATGAGTCCGGATCCAATAAGGGTTCCCGCACGGCCTTACCGTGCGGAACTCCCCTTTTCCGATTGAATTGCGACGATCCGAGCCGCTCAGAGTTATCAGAATGTGATTTTATAGGTATCCTCTAGTAATTAGTAAAAAAAATGATCGGGAAGAGCTTGATTCAAACAGTTTTTTATTGAACGGTTCAGTAAAAACTGCTCGGATCATGCCCTTCCTGATTATTTTTTTTGCTGATTTCTCGCGAGTACCCTTTAAATTACGTTTTGAACATATTGAGCGGCTCGGATCATCGTAATTCGATCGGAAAAGAGGAGTCCCGCACAGTAAGGCCGTACGGGATCCCCCATTTGGAAATTTTTTCTCTCTCTCTATATAGACACTCTCTCTCAAATTTGAGAGAGAGAGAGAGAGAGAGAGTCTATTTTCTCAAATTTGAGTTGGTATGTACGCACCTGATGGAGATGTCTCACAAACTACACTTAATGCATGATGTGCAGCTACAGCTGGTTAGCTAAACAATGACTATGGCTCGCAAAAAATACTCATGACCCCCGCATTCAAAAAATAAAAAAAGGAGTAGCAAACAATAATTAAATGCAAGTAAGGCCTAGTTTTTCAAAAGTGTTAAAAGTACTAAATGAGCTTTTTTGTCATCACTAAAGTGGCTTTTTTCCTTCACAAAATAAAAAGAGAAAAAAAAAAAAGCCCATTTAGCACTTTTGGGAAACTAACCCTAAGTTTGCCCATTTGTATATAAGTGTTGTTTGTGTTTTCATGGTGAATATATTATACCATTTTTGGTGAATGTTATGATGGATACACCATAGAATAAGTGATTTTAATTTAAAAATCTTATTCCATTTTAGGAATATTATATAGTCAAAATGTTGTGACTTCATTTTGATAAATATTATGTCAATCTTGTAGTATTAGTTTTGTTACGCAATTCTTGATTGCGCCTTTTTACAATTAACCTAACGCATTCTTGTAGTGAGAGCGAATTAAATACAATATATTCCTCGGACAAGGCGAGATACCTCAGCATTCTCCCACTCCACGCCTATCAAAAAAAGTGTTGAATAAGAAAGAAAAGAAAACACATTCTCCTTCCCGTCATGCCACGGCAGAGCATATATGCAATATTTATCTATTTTGTCAAGAGAGTAGGTGACTAGGTGCAGTAAAATAAAGGGTTGGTGTGGTTAGGTTGGTTTCTCTCTGTGTGTGTGTACTGTTATGGTGATCTACTGCTCCCATTTTCTCTCCCACCAAACTCTCTCTTTTATTTCCCTCCACAAATTAATAGATCTCTCACATGCACCAGAAGCAACTCCTGCAGGGGGGACTTTAATGTGACCCAGAAGTTTACTTCGGACCTATACTCAAACGAATGGTAAGTTGGTATGACTTTCCAGAAAAATAGTTGTGGATTTTCTGCCCGTGACGTGATACTGTTGTTGGTAAGCTAATTATGTAGGCCGGCACATCAACTGCATGTTGTAGAGTGTAAATTAATCGTTTATGTTGTTTTCAAGTGGACGGTGATCGATCTTTTATTGAATGATATATGCATTTGCATACTATCTTCGTCATATTTTGTGTTTTGTTACGTAAAGTCATGTTATATTGACCTTAAAAAATAAGGTACTTTCGAGAATATTTTTTCAAACTTTTTGGCACCGTTCAAAAGTACTCGTTGAGATCTTTTAATCAATGGTGTTAAAAAAGGGGAAGGGGGGGAAGTTATTTAGTTTTGGAATTCCAAATGGTGTGGTCTCCTGCAGAAGACAAAATGAGACAGGAGAAGATATGATGTTGTGGAGGTTGGTAAATCATCCGGTGACAAAAGGTGGAGGAATGGCAAGAGGTAAAACAATTGCAAGTGGTGGAGGAATGGCAAGGGGTGCAACAGTGGCAAGACTTGGAGGAATAATAGATTAATGGTCGGGGACGGGGGGAGGACAAGCAAATGGGAATGACCAGCAGGCCCGTTCCCGAGGAAAGGCATGCACCTCGAGTCCCCAATTTTTTTAATTTTTTTATAAGGGATCAATATAGGTATAAAAAATAAGTCCATTATGAATGGTTGTTTTTCAAATGTATAGATTGCATATAGAGCGCTATTGACTATATATTTCCGTTACAGTTGCTTCCGGTGAGTGGAGCTTTTCAAAGTTGTAATTTATCAAAACTTATCTTGGCTTGTCCATGTCACAAGAACAGTTGAATTGATTAGCTATACAATCAAATGATAAGCAAATTGCGGCAAAGATCAATTATGCTAGCGTAATTACTACTTTAGCCGGTAAAAACGCAAAAAGAGTGATATTTAAGTGATATTGTAGATTCTTGTAATTAATGACCACCACATTTTGGGAATGTAATCTACTTTATTATATGTTTTTTGGTATTTTTAAATTCATAGATTGATCTACTTTTGTATTTTTTTCCGGTACAATACTTAACGGACCCGTTAAAGTTCGCGTTGGGCTCCCAAAATGTCAGGGACGACACTGATGACCAGGGTTGTTGGGCCTGCAAACCAAGTAACAATGCTTGTCTTTTTACATTTTGTGTGTTTGTGGGCTATCCTTTGTGGGCTTGGAATGGACTGAGAAGAACGGGGGAAGGGGTCTTCTCAGCTACGAGTCAAACATAACAACTCCACCGCAAACAAATACGAGTAATAGGCCTATCCACTTCATTTTGTATATATGCATTCACTTCAGCTTCTGGATTTTGACTATTCTTCTTCAACTTCTTATATTCTCTTTAGCCAAATTGGTGGCAAAATCTTTCGCACTTCAACACCAGTTCTTGATTCTCCTTTAGCAAATTTTTCATTCTTGGCCAGATCATTATCCTCCGAGGGTGGATCAATCCAGATAGCTAGAGTAAGCACATTCATTTGAGTTTTGTTAAAAAAAGAAGAAAAGTTCATTTTGGTTTAAGACTTTAAGTTTACGTGCGAAAAAAATAGCTAGGTCTTCGCTGTTCAAAAAAAAAAATTTAAGTTGCATGTTATTATCTAGAAATTTGCACATCCTTTGAATCTTCTTCTCGGGTTTGCTTCAGTGTTTGATGTTCAATGGTGCTGGCAATCTACAAAGGCATGTGGGATAGTCCATTATGCTATTGGAGTAATTACCAGTTAATAACTACGGAGTATATCATGAGTAGTCTCTGGTAGGACTTGAAATTTAGGGCAATCCGGGGATGATGATGGTGGCTCCGTTCCGTTAAGGTTCTTATTTTAAATGTTTTTATTTATTGCCTTACGAGATCTGTCATTCTCTCATAGTACATCACCTTTAGTTGAAAAAGTAAATACTTATTTTATTTTAGTTAGTAGAACACACTTGGAGTTATGGAGGTCCAATTAATTCCCTTTGGAGTAAGCGAGAGAAGTTTTCATTCAAAAAGAGGGGCAATTTAGGCCCTATTTTCTTGAATTTAACTTAAATCTAAGAGGTTTGTCTTTATTTGAATTTTTTTTTTTTTGCATTTGTTAGTTTTACGCCAAACTTTTGTGGATTATTGATTCGTCTTGACAACATTTTTTTGCTAAAAAGTGGTTATTTCTCAAAATATTTGGGTAAAAGTAAAAAAATTTACTTTTTCGATTCTTCTCATCGAGACGAATTAATAATTTACGAAAGTTTAACGCAAAACTAACAAAATGCGAAAAAAATTTATAAAAGAACAAAATTCTCAAATTTAAGTTAAGTTTAAATTAAGGTCAAATGAATGGAGCCTTAGCCTGACAAATGCTCTTTCAAACACTGAAGTGTAGAATCCCTCTATAATTTAAACGGAAATGCACCGGAAGGGTATTTAAGTGATAGTGAATCATAGATGAGGGATTGGGTGAGAAGGGGGTGTATGAACTCTTTGGAAATATCTTATTATAACCGTAAGAATATATAGTTACTTAAAATAACAGTCCTTATTCTATGAAAGATTCTTTATTTTGTTAAAATGCGGATCTCGCTTTTTCTGATTAAATTTTGATAATTTGAACCGTTCAATGTATTCAGAACGTGATTTTAAGGGTGTCTCGTGGGAAATCAGAAAAAAAAAAAGACCAGTAAGTTCTTCATCCGAGTAGTTTTTCATCGAACCATTTAATAAAAATTACTCAAATGAAGCATTTTCCAGTCATCTTTCTTTTGCTAATCTCACGCAAATACCCTTAAAATCACGTTCTGATCACATTGAACGGTTTGGATCATTAAAATTTGATTGAAAAAAGGAAAGTCTGCATTTTAATAAAATGTGGGATCTCTCACTGGATCAGTAGTGCTTAAAATAAAATAAAGCTCTCTCATTAACTCTCTCCTACATGGAATTTTTTAATTTTTTAATTTTATTTATTCATTATTGTATACTTTTTAGACAATAATTTATTTCGCCAATACTTAATTTCACTTGAAAAAAAAAAACTAAGTTCAATCATCAATAGCATAACAAATACCCCTTCAAACCCATCTTTTTTCTTCATTTCTTTGTTCTTTTATTGCGGTAAAATTTTCTAAATTTTTTTTACGAAAAAATTGAATAAATTCCAAGAGTCATACACGCCGATCCACTAATATATAGGACAACAAGGAAAAAAAAATTTCACTGATATTTTTTTTCCCCGCTCCATGCATTGAACGGAAAAGATGATAGTAATACTCATATGGAGGTATGTTTCTCATTAACAGGAACAAATTCTTAACTAGAAACCTAATTATTATTTAAAACTATAGGTGGTGAATTTAATTTGTAGTAATTCTTGTTAGAGTATCTCCACTCTTTGCTCAATTTTTTTAATCCAAAGTTGAGTAAAAATTTGGGTTGGTATGAAGCAATTCAATGGGCAAATGCAAATCTATGTATAAATTTGAGTAAAAGTTTCATTAATGACATAGTTGTAAATTTGAGGGGGAGAATTACCCTTTAAAATTTGAGTAAGGATTTGGTTCAAACCAAATTTGAGGAGAAATTTGAGTGAAGTATGAGTATGAGTTTGAGTAAAGAGTGGAGTGGTGTTTTAGGTGATTTTTACTCAATTTTGAGTTTAAATTCAAATTTTAGTAAGGAAAAATGAGGAGTGGAGATGCTCTCAAAAATAAAATTATACTTATTATCAATCAATTTGAGAGGATTCTGGGCGGGTAAGGAGAGAGTGCCGAACCCCAATCCGCAGCTAAACCCAAGAAAGATTAATGTCTCTTCCCTAACCCCAATCCAAGCTTAGGAAACAATTGCAAAACCACCCGAATTACAACAGAGAGAGAGAGAGAGACGGGGTAAATTGCCATCCTTCCAGCTCCCAACCCGATCCATGCACACATGGTCGACTCGAAGGGTAGGTTTTTCTAATATTCTCATACTTTGGGGGTCCAACATATTTTCCTTGGTTTTTTTGTTCCAAAAATAACAGGAAAGGATATCTTGATTTTTACCCAAAGGAAAACACGAAAAAATCGACGTGCGTGATTTCTAGCTGTTTGTTCATATCATCATTTCATATATTTGTGGTGGAGCAGCGTTTGGCTATGGACAATCGACAATCCCGTTCCTCGTCCAACTCATCCACTGGAGGCTCTGATGCTTCTTCCTCTGAGAATCTCCACCGGCCTCAGCGCTTCGTCGTCGTCGTCGTCACTATCTCTTTACTCTCTCTCTTCTCGGACTCCCGCTGCCACTGTCAGAGTTCCTCACTGTAAATCTCTCAGAACTAATCAGGATATAGCAGCAGTTGAGTATAGGGAATCTAACTCACAACTGACGCCGAAGAATGACAATGGAGGGTTTGGAGAGACGGAGGAGGACCCCGCCGAGCCCGGAGTTCCAGCAGCGGCTGCCGGTGGCGGCGAAGCTGGTGGAGGTAAGGGCATTTCTGGAATTCAAGTGCCCAGACAACGGTACATAGCCATTTCTAAGACGGAGCTTTTGGATGGTATTCTGCTGATGTTCGAGTCACAAGAGGAGATTGATCAATTTCTTCTTCTGACCTCGTAAGTTCCCCGTTATAGTCGGCATGTTTTCTTTTGGTGCAACATAAATCTAAAGCGGAAACGAGTTCAACACAAGTACAGACATAGGAAATAAAAGGAACTAGCTACGCTAATCCCTATATAAAGCTTGTTGGGGATGGCCAACAGGGTAACCTTCATCGATCAATTGGACAGCAACCTGGGAGTCGGATTCAATGCTTACATTGTTCAGTGGAATCAGTCCCTTCTCCAAAGTTACCGTATAGTTCCGTCTCGAGGATTGACGAGCAGTTTAACCTTCCATAGTAGCCCAGAATCCAGATTCCTTTGTGGTCACGAAAGAGTCCAACGAAACCAACTTTGCCGGAGCTCTCATACGAGCAACCATCAGCATTAAGTTTCAGAAACTCCAGCTGCAATGGGGGGAACCCAACGTATTAGTGCATTGTGAAGCACGCCAGTGTGAAGAGGGCACTTGAATGCCTCATTCATTTCAGAGGCATAGGCAATGTTGTTCCTGTAGCTAGAGTAAACATTGGAATTCAAGTTGTCGAAACTTTTATTATTTCAGTCTTTCCAAGTTTGCCACAGAGAGACAACCCACTCCATTAAAATCTGGGCACGTTTTTTCAATAGCCATTGAATGCCCAACTCATGACTGGATTGCATCCAACCTCAAGTTGGAAGGTAAGTCGGGACGTGTACAGCAATGTTGGATTTCAATGGAGTGGGTTGTCTTACTATAATACTATGAATCGTTTTAGTTATTAGACCACTCTTTGTTGCTTAACATCTTAGCCTGGCTTGTATGGTTGGACTAACAGTAAAGAAACAAATAGTTTCCGGTTTCCTTTTATTGTTAGCTCCACGTCCTCTGGTATTTGATATTCTATGTTTTTTGATTTCATAGGGGACGGATATGAAATCCTAACTGCAGAAACTTCAACCAAACAAGATGCCACCAAGGCTTTACATGGTACCCCAAAATTTAGATTCCAACCCAATGCTTTAATCTAGACACCATTTGAACAGGGAACCTCTTTCCCACTACTAGAGAAACGAATACGAGAAATATGTGTTTATCCTTGATCCATAACTGCAGGACTTTGACAACGGTGTTGGAAATTTGCTTATATTATTGTACGAGCTTCTCCAATTCTGAGTCGCTGCTGAACACGGTGGAAAATGCATGTATTTATTTGAAGTCAAAGTCTTAATTCCAATGCATTTTACATCTTTCTGATCTGTAGGTGTTTGGACTCCATACTTCATGCTGAACACAAAAGCATTTTAGAGGAAATGCGATTGGACTATAACCTGACCCAGTCCGGGGAGAAAAAAAGAACTAGCGTCAATGGTTCAGCTCGTTCAGAAAGAGACGATGAACCCAAGGGAAATGAATTTGAATCATCTATAGAAAATACGGGTGGGACTGGGAGCATGGAAGAGCACAGGGAAGACAAGATTGAACCCGACATGCTAGCAGCTTCGACTTTTAGCTTAAACCTGAGATATCTGTTGGGTTATTTGCCCAGAAGCATCAAGAGAAATTCCTTGAAGGAGTCAAGGTTAGTTCCATTCTTTTACCGCAACAATTTTCATTATAAGACTGGAATAGGTTATGAGTACGGTTGCTTCTGTTGGAACATGGAGGAACTCCAACAGTATATCCTCTATGTAGCAAGTTGTTGGTGATTAGTTTTCATGAACTTGTTATACCAGTCATGATGTTTGCTGTTGACTCAAGGGGCTTTAGGATGATTAGTTGTATCAAGCAATAATATTCTCATGTTCTGTGTATTGAAGAAATGCCTAAACGATGATATGATATATTGTTAGACACTATGAATAACATTATGGAACCATAAAGAAACATTCAATGTGGCTTGTCCGAAGGATCAATGTAGGAGCTATGGAGCTCAATCTACTAGAACACTAGTGAGAGGGCTGTGGGCCCCAGGCACGCAACAAGATGCAAGATGCCCACTATTTATAAATTGTAGAAGAATTTGATCTAAGTGAGAATTAAGTCCGTAAATATTAGCAGGTTTTATTGGTTGAGTTGTTCACTTAAAATACATAAGATTGGCCTGCATATTGAGAGGGATATAACAGTTATAGGTAATGGTCAATTTTGAATTTAACATCAATTTTTTTTTTTCATTTTACAAATTTAACCAAAATAATATACACCCCGCTCTCATGCCGCAGGTCCATTTGAAAGATATCAATCATATCTTCACAATGAGTCTAATATTGACTATATATTTGAATATTGTCACAAAATAGTGATATGATAGTTACTAAACATTTTCACCAATTCAATTTTTTGTAAGAGTTTTTTGATGCTATAGTGGAATTCGGAAAAATTGGGATGGAGTTGTAGATATATTTATGGAGGGAAATTTGTGAGATGAAAATAGAGATTTGTGATTGGAGTGGGAATGATAAGTGGAAGTCTCTATATACATTTTTTTAATTAAATAAAGATGAAAATAGAGATTTGGGTCTCTATTTTGGTGGCTTGCATTGGAGATGCTCTAAGGCACTGCAACAATAGAAGCTTGTCAGGTACTTTGTCAGCATAAGCCATGCAAAGAGAAAGCCACATCATCAAACCAAGTGCACAAACAACCTTTTGGCTCATTTCACAATTGCCGTGGTCTTGTCCAATATTTACAATAGATGCCACCATTGAGGTGCTGGGGAATCTACATAGGACGAAGTACGAAATTTTGTCCATACTACTCACGCTTTATAGATTGGAAGGACGTTTATGTCTGATTTTGTTCAAAGTTCTCAGAAATTGTAGTATATCCGTAGTCACTTACATATGCACCTATATAGCTAAGGAAATAACATAACTCAAAATTTCTTTTTAGAACTTGCGTAAAGATAGCACCATACTAGATACTTGAACCTATACTATTTTTGTTTGATGATGTCTAAAAGTTGTAAGGTTATCTCGAGCAAACTTAACTGCACAATGTAGAATTATGGTACGAGATATTTCGGTTAAAGGACAATATAAAACTAGATTTCGTATTAAAGAAATGCCACTAGATGGTGAAATCTTAAAGATGAGAAGTTAGAGACGTGTTAGAGTAAGTGCTTAAGGTCTAATTTGAAATTCTGAGGGTGATAGTAACCAGATGTGTTGTATGGTGGGCTGCTTTAAAAGAAGATAGAAAGAAGTCCTAGGAGAATCGAAGAATAGAGGTCTGTTACATCTAAAGAAACTTGTTGGTGGAATGACTATGTTCAAGTCATAGTTAAAACTTAAAACAATTTAAGAATGCCTCAACAATTAAATTAATGTCTGTTCCACAAGGAGTGCGCCTGTTTTGAGAGTGTTTCCTTATTCTTTGTTCGGGCATTTTGAAATACATTTAATCGTTTGGACTTGGGTGAGTCTTCACATGCATCGACAAAGCTTGTGTTATGTAGGAGTTGATCTTTTTAAAGTTGTTGGGGAAAGGGGAGCTTCTTTTTCGTTCATAGATGCCGCTTGTATTTGTGCTTTGTTTTTTTTGGTTCTTTATTCTTTTGTGTGTATAACTCAAGTACGCACAGCAGGGTCTTTTTCAGTATTCTGACTGAATATTGTTGGGAAACCATTTACCCATTTGTGTATTTACAGTTTTCTGTGTGGTAATTTCTTCAAACATGATTCCTTTTGGCAAAGTTCTTATGAGAACAATGCATGTACTTAATTACAAGTTTGATGGTTGTACAGTTTACTAAATCTCATTATTTAGGCTGTTCTACATTAGACTAATTTTAAGCTTCATGCTTTAGCTGGATCTAGCTGATCATGCGAAATTGACTGTAGAATTGCTGTGGCCACTCGTTTCCAGCGTGCTTTCGTACAGCTTCTTTGTAATGCTCAGTTTGAAGAACTGTCAGCCAGGGATTTGATGTTGACAACTGCATTGAACAGTGATTATCTTCTTACTCTGCCAGTTTATGTTGACTGGAAGAGGGCATCTGAGTCCAATGCTATAATATTCAGGTGAGTTTTGGGTACATTGTGTCGATATGGATCTTCTCAAAGCTAGGGTAGAGAACTTTTGGCAATCGACATCATGAAATGTTACAGTCTTGCAGCTATAATGGAAGGGCATGAATCCAATTAGCCTATTGAAAGTTTTGAGCTGTGTGCCAGGAAGCTATAATTCCCTAGAGGATTATGTTCGCAAATGTACCTTCCAAAGAAACCAAGTACACCTTAGTTCCAAAACAGTCAATTTGCGCTTGATTGGTAGAGTTTCCGTTTTTGTTTTTAAAGTATTAGTAAACAGCACAGAAAAACTGTTTGCTAATATCTTTTTATTCTTTTGGTTTGTGTAAATATTGGCAAATCAAAAAATTCTCAATGTTCCACAAACAGAAACTGCGACCACCAAACACGGAGCCACGTGGGTGAAATAACCAGAGCTTGTCATGCAAGCATCTGCAATCGAAACTGGGGAGAACAAAACCTTATCCTCTCTCCTAAATGACAAATTTTGGAGAGAGTGTATGTTTAGCAACTCAATAACATGGGTCATCATGCTCGTAGAAGTACATTTTACACAGATAATTTGATCAATACTATTATATCTCATCTCATTTTTCCCTGAAAGTAATTTGTTCTGGTGTTGTAAGCGTAGAAGCCTACCTCTAGCTTACCACAATTTACCAGTTGTCTTGTTCCCTCTTTATGTTGTTGTTCCTCATATTGTAACGATCAACATCCTAGGTGACATGCATTTTGGGATGTTGTCAGTGGTGGATCCAGAAATCTTTAGCAGGGTGTTCAAGAAAATGCAAAAACTGTACAAGCTCTATTACAATAAAAAGAAAAAGTTAAATAAAAAATCTGATATATTAATATCAATGGTCTGACAATGCCATGCCCGATGAGTTTTCATATGTTAGTGAGGGTAAGTTTACCCACTTTAAATGAGACCTTTTTCGAGTCTCAATTTGATAAGCATAACTGTTCGTTTTATTCAAATGGATGTATTAAGAGACCATACAAAAATTCAAGTCACTTACATAACGCTAAATGCTTGATCTAAAAATCCAATTCCTTGATCAAAATTAATTGTGCAGGGTGTTGAAAATTCATTGGGTAGGGTGTTCAATGTAGTGGGCAAACCTAAATATGTAATTTTTTTCTCCAAAACTTGCATACCCACAACAAGCTGTGGCACCGCCAGGGCGTTGTCTAAGAAATACATGGATTCTTGTTTGATAGCTATAGAGTTTGGAACTTGTTTTTGTGTCATGTTTGGTAGTCTGCCTCGTTCAATGTGTAAGCTTCTTGCTTTTAGGTGGTCCTGATGCCTCATAAAATCCAAAAGGAAGAATTGAAAGACTGATTTTGTGGGTTTTATAGATAGTTTCGTGGGAGTTGACTTGGAGGACCTTTGAGACCGTATAGCACCCTTTTTAGTGTATGTGAATCATGTGAAAGTCTCTAAAACAAAACCAAACCACATGTAAAAAGTACGAACTAAGTCTACCATCCTTGCATATACATGTGAGCGACACACCCAAATAAGTGTTAGTTGTTTCTACTCTAAGCTTTTTAGTCGAACAAGGGAGGGTAATGGTAGAGACACATTAGGATGTTAGAATTCATTTTTAAAGAAGTTGAGGCATGTTCAAAGCAGCCAATGCGTAGTTCTTGAATATTTATCTTGTGATTCTTATTTTTATCTCGTTATAAGATACATATTATTTGTGCTGTTTTAAATGACGTATGAGCCTGTTGATATCATGCGCGTGTCATGTCTATTTTTGTTCCTAGAACCGATTAAACTAAGCATTGTGTCCAAATCGTTTGGTGTTGGCTACATGAATCATAATCATTTATGATTCATTTCTTGTTGTCAAGGCGATATGTCCCTTGGATATACATTCATAAAGAGGTTGCTATTCGGCTACCTAAAGCACAAACTCTCCTCCCTTATCCGGATTGGGGACCAGCTGTTTGGAAAATAAGACACTTGTCATGGCACTGGCGAAGATACCTTTCAAATAGAATGTGATAAATTTTGATTTTGGTCCTCTTAGAATGTCCCATAAAGAACCAAATCTACATAACTACGTCATTGTTGAAGCCTTGCTTTACTTGACAGTTTATGATTCACAATTAGAAGGGAGGATGTGATCTTCTGGAAGTACCGATAGTTTCTTCTAAAGTGTGGGTTACCATGCTCTAATCTTCTGTGGTGCAAAGGCTTCTTTTGCATTTAATAGTATTAGATGCTGATAAAGATTTCTTCCTTTGTTTTAACAGTTTTGCAGCCCGTGGTTAGCATTTGATCATTTGGTTTCCGTCGAATTTATGTTCTGTGTGTCAGACTTTGGATTAGTCTTTTGCTAGTGCATTGCATGTAGCATGAGAAATGCGATGTCTTTGTTGTCGAAATACTTTGATTGATATTTATTCTTCTCACAATGAGGTACAATATATAGACCGAATACAAGGTAAAATAAGGAAAGAAAATAAAATCAAATCAAATCCCTAACTGATCCCTAATTGATTAGGTACTGATCCCTAATTGATTCTACCTAATCAAATCCCTAATTGATTCTACCAAATTGAGTAACTTCCTAATTACATTCAATACATTAAATACAGTCAACACTCCCCCTCAAGCTGGAGCATCAATATCGTGTACTCGCAGCTTGTGACAAATAGTATCCATGGAAGTCTTGGGAAGTGCCTTGGTGAAAATATCAGCCAGTTGAGAACCTGAAGGAACAAAAGGAGTGCTAATATCTTTAGATTCCACCTTTGACCGAATGAAATGACAATCAACTTCAATGTGTTTGGTCCTCTCATGGAATACTGGATTATTAGCAATGTGGATAGCAGCTTGATTATCACAATATAGAGGAGTAGGACCATGTACTAGGATCCCAAACTCTTGTAGAAGTATGCGCAACCAAGTCAACTCACCAGCGGTATGAGCCATTGCTCTATACTCTGCCTCAGCACTAGATCGTGCTACAACTGACTGTTTCTTACTTCTCCATGTCACAAGATTGCCTCCTATAAAGGTGCAATAGCCAGTAGTAGAACGACGATCAGCAGGAGATCCTGCCCAGTCAGCATCTGTATATCCTTCAATACGAAGATGTCCAGATGATCTGTAGAGAAGTCCACGTCCGGGAGCATTTTTTAGATACTTCAAGATACGAACAACTGCCTCCATATGAGGAACTCGAGGACGAGTCATAAATTGACTGACAACGCTAACTGCATAGGAGATATCGGGTCGAGTAATAGTTAGATAAATAAGTTTTCCCACAAGTCTCCGATACATCTCAGGGTCGTCAATCAGCTCACCATCTTCAGGCATTAACTTAAGATTAGTCTCCATTGGAGTAGCTACAGGTTTAGACCCAATATAACGTGTATCTTTCAAGAGATCAAGAGTGTACTTCCTTTGTGATAAACTGATACCCGCTTTGGAACGAGCCACCTCAATGCCAAGGAAATATCAAAGCTTGCCTAGATCTTTGGTAAGAAAGCTAGAACCAAGATGGCGAATTAGTGTTTGAATCCCAATGCTATCACTACCAGTGATGACGATATCATCCACATAGACCACAAGAATCACAATACCACGAGTGGTCCTTTTAAAGAACACGGAGTGATCAGCCTGACTCCGAGTCATACCATGAGAAATAATAGTATTACTGAACTTATCGAACCAAGCCCGCGGAGACTGTTTGAGGCCATATATAGATTTGTGGAGACGACACACACACTCCCCCTTGGACTCAAAATCGGGTGGTTGTGCCATATAGACAGTCTCAGACAGATCCCCATGTAGAAAGGCATTCTTAACATCAAGCTGGTGGAGAGGCCAATCAAGATTTGCCGCAAGAGAGATAACAATCCGTACAGAATTAAGTTTGGCCACTGGAGAAAAAGTCTCAGTATAATCAAGTCCATAGGTTTGGGTGAAACCTTTGGCCACAAGACGAGCTTTCAGTCGATCAAGAGTACCATCAGGATTTTGTTTGACAGTAAACACCCAACGACAACCAACAATATGTGCTCCAATAGGCTTGGAAACAAGGGTCCAAGTATGATTTATGGACAAGGCATGCATCTCTTCTTCCATAGCGGAGCACCATCCAGGATGAGAAAGAGTCTCTAAAAAAGACTTAGGAACAACAACAGAAGATAGAGACACAGAAAAAGCGCGAAAAGATGGAGATAAACGATCATAGGACACAAACTGAGAAATAGGATGGAAAGTGCAAGAACGCGTACCCTTACGAACGGCAATAGGCAAGTCAAGATCCGGATCCTCAGACGGTGAAGGAGATGATGTGGGTAAAGAAGTTGGGTCTGCAGGAGCAATGGGTGGTGCGGCGGCGGAAGAGCGACGAAGACGAACATAGACTTGTTTTATGGGTGGTCGAGAAGCAGTCTCGGGAGGACGGACCGGTGTAATGGGTGGTCGAGGAGCAATCTCGGGAAGACAAGGTGACAGACCAAGATCAGCCAACATGGGTGGCTGTAACCGTGCACCTGCTGGGGAATAATATGGGACGGTCTCAAAGAATGTCACGTCAGCACTTACAAATTGCTTACGTAGCAAGGGACTATAACACCTGTATCCTTTCTGTGTTCGAGAGTAACCAAGAAATATACATTTATAAGAACGAGGATCAAGCTTATCACGACCTGGAGAGAAATTATGTACGAATGCAATACAACCAAAAAGTTTTGGGGGGAGAGAAAAAAGATCCTTGTCAGGAAAGAGAATCTGGTAAGGAGTTTTGCCGTTCAAAGCCCGAGATGGCATTCTATTTATAAGATAATTAGCTGTAAGAACTGCATACCCCCAAAAATGTTTTGGAACATGCATGTGAATCCTTAGAGCTCGGGCAACTGCTAAAATCGGTCCATTTTTCCGCTCAGCAACCCCATTTTGTTGAGGGGTGGTTACACAAGCAGTTTGATGAATAATGCCATGAGTTTCAGTAAAATGCGTAAATTGATGAGAAATATATTATTGGGCATTATCAGTCCGCAAAATACGTAATTTGGCATTAAATTGAGTGACAATTTCAGCATAAAAATTAGAGAACACAGAAAATAATTGAGACCGATCTTTGAGAAGATATACCCAAGTTAAATGAGAAAAATCATCAATAAACGTAACAAAATAGCGAGCACCACATAAACTTGTGGTACGAGATGGTCCCCAAATATCCGAATGAACTAAAGCAAACGGTTCTAAACTAGGTGACTCAACTCGTAAAGGAAAAGAAACCCTACGATGTTTACTGAGTTCACAAGTGTCACAATTAAAAGGAGAAAAACTAGGTAAATCAGGGACTATCTTGCGAAGATTGGCAGAAGATGGATGTCCAAGACGACAATGCCACTGGTAAGGTGTGGTAATGGGGTGGAAGGCAGATAACTTGGAAGGATTGGACGGCTGAAGGTAGTACAGACCATTCTTCTCATACCCCCCACCAATCATGCTCTGCGTCTTGAGATCCTGAAATTCACAATGAGAGGGATAGAAGAGTACAGAACAATTGTGAGTTTGAGAAAGTTTATGAATGGAAAGTAGATTAAAAGGAAATTATGTAAGTATAAGACAGAAGTAAAAATAAGGCCAGAGGCACGATAAGTACCAAAGCCATGTACACGAATTTTAGTATCATCCGCAATAGTAACATAAGAAGGAACGGAAGGTGTAATGACATCAATAAGAAGAGACAAATCACCTGTCATATGATCAGATGCGCCAGAATCGAGAATCCATGGAGCACTGCCAGTACGAGAAGATGAGTGAAGGCAAGTATTACCTGATGAGATATGAGTTACAATGGAAGCTGAAGATGCATTAGCCTTGTGAAACATGGAATCATACTCAGACCTAGAGATAGTAATCTAATCTGGAGGAGCCAACCCAGATGGCTCCCCCTCAAATGTAGCCTGATTAGCCCAAGCCGGCTTGCCATGAAGCTTCCAACAGAACTCAACAGTGTGATTGGTTGCATTGCAATGTGTACACTTCTTGGTGCCACGACCACCATGCCCCCCATGGCCGCCACGTCGACCACCACGTTCATAAGAACCACTACGACTGTGGGGAGGATTAGAGTGGCTAAAATTCCCAGAAGATGGAATAGGACCAGTAGCAGGAGCAGCTAGAGCAGATGGAGTTAGATGCTCTAAAACAGAAGACTGAGGAGCAGCCCTTCGAACACGAGCAAAAGCCTCACCAACAGTAGGAACTTCCTTGCCGGAAAGAATTTGGGGACTGAGAGGAGCAAGTTCTGTATTCAGCCCGGACAAGAATTTGGTAACTCGAAATTCATCTCTGTATTTCTGCTGAACCTTTAAATCTGTGGTTAAAGGTTGATAAACATTTAACTCATCCCACATCCCTTTTAAGGTGGAAAAGCACTCATCAACCGATCGATCTCCTTGTTGGAAAGAGAAAATATTCTGATAAATCTGATAAATACGAGAGAGATTCTGTTCGGATGAATATAACTCATGTAAAGTATCCCATACTTCTTTGGATGTGTCAAGGCATGCAACATTGTTAAAAATATCAGGTTCAAGACTATTCCAAAGCAAAGTCATAATATATGAATCATTTTGAATCCAAACAGAATCTTCAGATGGGGTATCAGTGATATAGGAAGTCTCACCACTTGCTCGCAAAGAAACAGTCACAGCACGTGACCATGGCAAATAATTGGCCCCATTTAATTTAATTGAGGTGAGAGAACGACGATGAAATGGATCCCTAACAGTGTCCTTAGAGCCAGATGTTTCGGTTTTCTTATCCTTATCACCCATAATACGAGAGCAAACCAAAAAATAGGAATAAACCAAATATTACCAGATCTGGTGGGGATGCAACAGAGATACCCGGAATTGATATGGTTTAGATGAGGGTCTGACGTTGCTGACTGGGGTTCAAGCAAGGTTGCCGAAGTCCGACTGAGTGGGCGGCGGAGTCTGTAGAAGGCCGGAGAAGGCAGTCTCAGTATTGCTGAGAACTGAGAGTACTTCGTCGGACAAGATGGATTTCTCAGATAGTTCTGAGAAACAGAGATCGTTCGAGAGAGAACAAAGACAGGCTCCCTGACTCTGAAAAAAGAAGAAGATAAAGACGATACTTGGTCGAGAGACCAAGAAAAGAAGAGAAAGAAGAAATCAGGTTCTTGGAACCTACTCTGATACCATGTCGAAATACTTTGATTGATATTTATTCTTCTCACAATGAGGTACAATATATAGACCGAATACAAGGTAAAATAAGGAAAGAAAATAAAATCAAATCAAATCCCTAACTGATCCCTAATTGATTAGGTATTGATCCCTAATTGATTCTACCTAATCAAATCCCTAATTGATTCTACCAAATTGAGTAACTTCCTAATTACATTCAATATATTAAATACAGTCAACATTTAATATTTCATGGGGTTCATTTGACTTTTACCCTGTAAACTAGTCAACTTTTGTCTATATTATCCCTTAACTATCAGTTGCACATTTTTCAACCCTTAACTGTCGAGTTTAAATCTGTTGTGTCCAATTGACAACATTTTCCAAATTATGAACAAAGCCTGTCGCACATGATGAGCACGGGCTGCATCTCTTCGACTGCTGCAAGTTGCTACATGCGTGGAAATTGTATTATGCTGAGAGCATCCTGGACGAAATTGAACCCATGCAAGATGCTCTTGTATTGATTTGGATGGAAAAATGTCAAGTTTCTCTCCAATTTGGTAGGCTGAAGTCTGGTGCACATCATGCGCGGTGGTCTTCATCGATAATTTAGACTGATGTTGGTGATTGAGTGCAAATCACTGAACTAGTCTTTTGTAAATGGCGAGTGCCTGTTTACATTTGCCATCCTCTTGACAAATATTCCTGAACAAAAATGTACAAATAGGTTGAAGTTGCCTTGTTGTAATACATTTTATTTGGCTGATATATATTTTCTGGAGAACCTTATCAGTAATCTTTTGTCTTGATTATTTTCAACCCTAATGTTCCTTGTGTGCGATTATACACCCTTTTGGTGCCCTTAATGAATTTGGCTTCCAAACAAAAAGAAAGATGTCTGTTTAAAGGAGTCAGAGGATTTGCACTGCTAAAGTTGGAGTCTTTTCTACCAATCTTCTACATTGTTCAAGATGAGAAAGACAAGATAAGCACAAATATGTTAGTTAACCCTAATGGATATTCATCATTTGGTTAAGGCTGAGAAACTTACAATGATAAAAATACTGTATCAAACAGAACAATTAGAAAGTCTACATTACCGGTGACTTAAACTCAAATAACCCATAACCCGAGTTACTACAAGGAAGGGAAGAAAGGGATTTTTTTTCCGAGAGGAATGTTTTGTCTTCAAGTTGGTGATACCTGACCTAGTAGCATGCACTATTATTCCATAAAGCACCAATCACAATTTTGTTTGCGAGGGTTACCATTTTCAAGATGTTCTTCTGTAAAACATTACGATCTTTGTTTTTTACTTCATAATTTTTGCTGCTAAGCTTTTAGCTAGCCTGCATTGGTAGTTCATCTAGAGTTAGTATGTTATAATCTTTGATGTTACAGGCGAGGTTATGCAACGGAGAGGCAGAAGGGCTTACTACTTGTTGACAAATTGGATTATTTACAGTCAAAACTGCTGCAAGGAATTTTTTTAATCATCTCCAAGCCATTAGCAAAAGTTGGAATATGGATAACTGAGGTAATTTCTTTAATTTAGAGGAATTTGCTTTCTCCTATAAAGCAGTATCATAGTATTACTTTAATTTATTGGAGAAAGCGGTATCATAATATTGCTTTAATTTTTTTTAGTTTATCTGCTTGCACATGTTAAGTCATGTCTTTTTTTTTTCCTTTCTCTGCTGCTTGGTTTTTATTGGAGCAACTTTATGCTGCTATGGGATATTCTCAACATCATCCTATATTCCGTAAAGAGATATCCGCCGATATATTTTCGAATGTCAGATGTTATGCTCTTGTATTTCATATTTCCATTTCAAGGTCATTCTCTCAAAATCATCCTACATTTTTGTCAAGTTCGACATGTTTTCTTCTGCTGCTCTAGATCAGGCCTTTAAGAGCGCATATCAGGGACAAGATGTACAAATTTGGTCTGAGAGAGCTAAGCTTTGGCTGAAGAAACTGATCGTTCTCCAGCAGACAAATCCTTTCAGTGAACAAAGTTCTGATAACCTACTACAAGTTGACCATTTATCAGATAATGAACTTCCTATTTGGCTGGCAGCACAAAGGGCAGTAACTCGATATGAAGGGATTCTCTCACCCGTTGGACCCCGTGGCAGGCTCTTAAGGAAGTTCCTTATATGGAGTGGACTTATCTCACCTATGCCAAGAGAATCATTTGACCTTGAATCTGATGTTACTACTTCTGAACCATATTTAAGGTTGGTGTTATTATCCCAGCCACCCTTCCTGCAGCTTTTTTCATTCTTTGCAGCCTTTTGTTCTACTTGGGACAGGAAAAATTCAATTCCATTATGCTGTTGTAAATTTTATTACCATGGTGCATTATAAAATTGTTTTTGCAGCAATGGTATTTCCCATAGCTGCCGTATTGGGTTTTGTTCATTGAGGCTGTGCAGTTGAGAATTGCTTTTCATTTTATGTTCTTTAGCTTTGTTCTGCAATTTGCAGGATTTTACCATCCTGTTAGTGCTCATCACTTGTTTCTCTTAACCCGGAAGTTAGTTTCTCCCTTTACTTTTTCTCTTTAGTTGAGAAGATCCTCTTTACCTCAATTCCTGTGAATCTAGCTCATTAGATATGAAGATCTTGTGATTCATTAGTTTATGCTATAACATATAGGTTCTTAGGCACTCTGGAAGCGATGCATCTCACATGTGAAAATGACAGGCAGTAATTTTGCTCATTCTATGCTCAAAAGAAAGCAAATACATGGTGTTTTTTTGTACATACACATAAATTTGTAAATGCAGGAGTCAAAGTATGTGACTATGCATGGACCCTAGGAGGCGGTGAAAAGAATGGACATAAACTATCGTTTGAACTCACTAACCCCCTGAGTAGGACCACATTAGAAAATGTATTTCAGTTATTACCATTCTTCTTCATCCTGATATTTCCATCAGATGACATAATGCAAAACGTGTCCATATTTCTGTATTCCGGATTTGTTTTCTGAGTACATCCCAAAAATTGGGATAGTTCCTACATTATTCTGGATTCCAAGTTATTCTGCATTATTATGGCGTGAGAATGCACTTTTTTAAGGTTTTAAGCAATATTTTGTGTTTCTATTTAAGTCCCATGGTGTGAATTCCTCAATAGACCGACTTGCTGGTGTATTTTTTTGATTAACACCTTAATTCTGGAACTATTTGACAAATGTGTACCTGTCGAATCCTGATGGTGTTGGATGACATTTGTAAGACCTTGTATGTTCTAAAATCTGTCAACTATTATCTCAAGAACAATCAAATTAAATTGTTTATTTCATGTAAAAGGTTCTAAGATAAACTTAGTTTACCTTCTGATACATTTTGTTTCAAGCAATGTGCTAAAAATCCCTAGGCGCTGACTAGTCGGATGCCTAATCTAGGCGTTGGACCATCGCCTAGTGCCTAGGCGGGGACTAGTCGGCCTAGATGACCGAATTTTCGAACACTGGTTTCAAGACAAGCAGGCCTCTACTTTCTAACGGGATGTTCGGGGGTTCAATTTTTACTTACAGATTCGACCAAATTCTGGAAAGCTAGGTTTAGACTCATATTTGTGTGAAATTTGAAATTTTAGAATTAAGAGATATTTTCTCCAAATTAAATGAGCTACTTAAGAACAAAGAGCCTTCTAGTATTTGACCTTGGTTAATTGGTGATTTGCTTTAACATGTCTGATATAGAAGGATTGCTTACCCAGGCCAATTTTCTTATCGAGGATAACACTTGGTGATTTATGGGAACCTGCCTCGAGGAAACATTTTGGAAACGATCTCTGGAAAAGGTTGAAGACTGCCATTTCCATCCTTTTCTCACAATCAATTCTCCAGGTATTTTTCTTACATAACGCCTTTCTTTAGGTATTTTATTTTGGATATATATGAGGACAGATTGTTCTGTCTTCCCCTATTCATTCTCTTTCTCTTTTGTTGCTAATAGCAATGTGTCAATTAATTCATTGAAAGAATCTATTTGAAGATCTTTTGGACACCATCTGTAGTGCACACATAATCTTGGTATTAAGAATATATGTGTTGCAATGGAAACTGGACCTTGATTATTGGAGCAAATCATCTGATGTGGAATTTTAGGGGATATCATCATCTTTTTGTACTCTTGTGGGTGTTGGTTGAAAAGTGCAGGGCTAGCTTTGAATCCCATTTTGACTATCTGTGTGCAATTATGGGTCTTGGACCTCCTAACGCTCTTGCTAATGGGTTATTGCTTATAAAGCAAAATTGAACTTATTTTTCATGGGTGCTCCCCGGGAAAGTTAGGGTGCCTGGTTATGTGACATTAGCAAAAATTACATCAGGGACACAATAGTTCCATTGTGTAACCAAGCCCAAATCAGCCATGTAACCAAAACTTGTCAAAACACGTCAGAATGTGAAATGGTCGCCCAACCCACGCTTGAGCAGGGTTGGGCACAGGTTATGGCCGTTCCTTCAGTACTTCTCGCTCTTTGTTAAAGTTCCTTCTTCCATTGTTTTTACATAGTAGCTTGTTTAGCTGAGCTGAGGGTTTCATACTTTGTTTTATTCCCTTGTAGCTCTTTATACCTGTCACTTTTGTATCTGCATCACTTGGAAATACTCCTATTTCAAGTGTTCTACTTGGCAAACGTGTTTGTTTTCAACCAGGAGCCAGCATTTCAAGAACTGATTTTACTTTTCACTGAGGAAAGGGATGAGGGAGAAACTGAAGATACAGCTGAGGTTCCTTTGTTGCAGTTGAAGATCTATGAGAGAATTCCTATTCCAGATTTACCGGTAAATACTTATGCTCAATGCATGCAGCATGCAGCATGTCTATGACTCTGTTCTTCCAATTATTGTTCTCATCAAATGTGAATTAATTCTTTTCAGTATTGAAATATTCACCTTTCTTCTTCACATTTTCTAATGGACTATTATGTTATGGTACTTTTTGCCTCTCCTTGCAGGTTATTTTTCCTCACAAAAAGCTCTCTTTTCGTATCCTAGACACGGTATGTAATGAAAGGTTCATTTTCAGTGTTTGAGAGGTTCTCTCATTGAATTTCGTAAAGGGATTATAAACTTGAGTCAAACAACCCACAGCTATGTATTTGTCTAATTATTATTTTGTTTGGGTGCGCATGTGTTATTCACAATTTGATATAGGGCTGTTTTATTTACTAATTTATATCTGCCTTGACCCTTATGAAACAGTAATTTCTACCTTGACCTGATGATCTATTATTTGGAATCAATATGGATGCCAAGAGTGGTGATAAGTATGCTGCAACTTTTTTTCATCGTAAGCATGACGTTTTCTTAAGTAGATCTTCCAACTACGGTTATCGCTTGATATGCTGAATAGCCTGGCAAGATCGTTCTTTACCACAACTTGGGGGGAGGGGGGGGAGTCGATATTTTTTTGGTGCTAGCTTAGGTGCAACCCCAACGCCCTACCTTAGTGAGAGTCTATAATCACATCCACGAAGAATTGGAGACCTTGAAGTGCTATGAGAGTTCATTGGCATGTGGAAGTGCTATGGAAGAGCTTCATCTACATGGGGAAGCAATGGGTAAAGCTTGAAGTTGCGAGATCTTCATTAACTTGGAAGAAATGCTATGGTGGAGCTTCAGGGGCATGAAAAAGCAATGGGCAAAGTAAGAACCAAGAAGGAATTAAGAGGAGTTCATGTGTCACCTTCGGAGGCCATGGTTAGACTCTGGTCATGGTTGACCATTGCTAAGGTCCAGAGACTTAGTAACCTTAGTTTTTCAGTGCTGCGGTCAACCACCCTAGTGTCGTGTGTGAAAATGCTAAAGTCCAAAGAGTTGTAGTTCCCATTTACTAGTTGGTCAACCAATCTTGAGTTGTGGTTGACCATCCTAGTTTTGTAGTATACCATTTTGTTGAAAGAAACCCAAAATATAGCCGTTGAAAGACTTGGCTATAAATGTACCCCCAAGACCCCATTTGGGAGTCATTGATAAGAAAAACCTATGTAATGTGACTAGACTCTAAAAAATATATCTGGTACCATCTACAATGGTTCTCATAACCTTTTGTGAGTTTGTGGTACGTCTGTCACCATTGGTTTACACTGTAGAGGGCTTGCTCATAGAAGAGTTTTTGAGTTCCCATTGACCTTGTATTTCTTATCTTAAGAAATTTCTTGTACCCGTTGTTGGCATCAAAATTTTTGCAAACCCTACTTGGTCTCACACAGAGACACAAGACTAGGTCTAAGTGATCATTAACTTGTTAACTGATAAATATAGGTGGTCGTATTTGTTGGTTTGAGTTGATCCAAGAGGACTATTTTTCTTGATTGAAATTTGGTCATGTTATGAATGAGCCTTGTTAAAATCTGCTTGTAGGTGTTTTTAGAGCTTGTCCCACATTGGTTACATTATCACCTCCAAACCTTATATATGAGCTTGGGCGGCCTTTCCAATTATTTTGAACCAATTTGAGTCGGATGCTTTAACATGGTATTAGAGCAAGGCTTTTAGAGGCTTTTGGACAAGACTCGCTTGATCAACTCCCTTTTTGTTTGTGCTTTTAGAGCACCTTGTTTTCCTTGTGATCCCTCCGTTATGTATTCTTTGTTTACCTCTCAACATGCTTTAACAAGACGAGCATGTCCCACATTAGTTGATTATGATCTCCAAAACTAGTATATGAGTTTGGCCGGCCCCTCCACTCATTGGCGTTTCGATTTGAGTTGGATGCTTTAGCAGAAGAAACTCCAGTTGGGAAGCCGTGAGTGGATGTAGGCACAAGGGAGTGTGGAACCACTATAAGTTTCTTGCTCGTATTGTTCATATGGTCATGCTCAAGTTGCTATATTTTAGAATGGATGCCGCATCAGATGAATACTTGATAATCATATATTGTTCTTCAATGCTTGGTTGAATACTTGTCATTTTTGTACTTTCAGTGTTGACACTGATAGTTATATACAATTACTCATTTCTCTAAGAATTTTGAGTATCACATTGTTGACATAAGATTGGAAAGGAAATGAAACCGTTACATACAACACGAGAATGTGGCTTCTAGTTTAATGAAGACTACTTTTGTTATCCTTACAAGATATTTTGGCATTTTGGGCAATCCTTCATGCTTTCCTAAGATGGAGGTCCGTGCCTGCACCCAATCTACCTCTAAGCACCTTGCATATTATGAAGTTGATCTATTTGACAAGTCAACATATCCAAATTTGTGTTAAACCAAAGTGGGTCTATGTGACAAGCTTTGCTGGCTACTCTAGTGGCTGATGTAAGCTTTTGTGACATATTCAACAGAAAGACACCATGAAAAGATATTACCTCCGCATTGTGATCAAATATGTATGCTCCCTTTGTAGGTACGATTGGATATTGCCACAAGCTTGGGACTTTTGGCGTACTTCATAAACTACAAGTTTGTGAACATCTTATCATCCCCGTATGTATGTTCTGTGCTTTTACATATTGCTTTGCCAATTGTTTGCATGTTAACATGGATGGAAATACAATGCTTTTTGACATAGAAGGTACCAATGTCTCAGTGTCTATTGCTTATGGATTTTTATGGCTTCAAAGGTGTCGAACTAAATTACAACTAACGACGCATTTGTATAGTATTATTACATGGGCTAGTGTCTGGAACCGTTCCTGGTACTTCAGCTTTGTGGAGGTAGGTTCTCTTCCATTGTTCAGGTCTGGCGTCTTAGCAATTTTTTTGGAAAGGGTATCTGACTACATTTTTCCCTCTTGTGATGGAAATGTTGAAAATGTAACCTCTATTTGCGAGCATATGAAAGCGCATTTCAAAACAGACATTTTATTCTGCTCATATGAATTTCCATTGTTCCATCCTCTTTTTACTTTTTTTTTTCCTGATTCCATCATTTAGACCCTAATTTAGATATATCCTTATATTCTGTAGTACGTAATGCTTCTTTGAACTTGATTGAAGTGATTAAGAAAGGTCAACTGGATGAGCAAAGAAAATGGGGTAGAGTCATCTAAATGGATGTTCTCTTTTGTGGAAACTTGTGGTTCGAAATGTTGATGGTAAACCACTTATCTAGAATATATAACTGATATGCATCTTATTTTTTGCTGGGGTTAATGTTGACGACTTTGTGTACTGTTGACACATTAATTGCCAATAACTTCATTTTGGGCTTTACGTCTTGCAAATTTTCAAGTGCCCTTTTTTACTGTTGGGGAGGGGGGATTAGTGTTAAGTTTGGTGTCTCATTTCATATTTACTTAAATAAGCCAGTCTGCCGGTGTTTGAATATCTCATCTTCCCCACCAAAACTTGGTCAGAAAATATTTTTTTAAGTTATGGTTTTTATATTTAGGTGGTCTGAAAATAGGAATAATCTTCACTAATTGAAGGCTTAAAAGATCTGGGATATGTTCAGCCTCATCCCAAAGATTTAAACTGCAAGAGAGTGACACAGTTTATTTCCTCATTAGTAAATTCTGAATGAAGAAACGGTCAAACTCCATCAATCTGATGCACTCATGGAAGATAAGATTGTTAGCAATAACTACAGTGTTGTAATGGGCACAATTAATCTTCAATAGGAGTTCAAACATCTATGCCAAAACCTAAAGGAAAGAGTGAGTATTGTCAAACCAGGCATGTAGAGACTGCTTTAGACCTTACATGCCTGTCACCATCGAAGTACAAGGTGTGCACTATTGGAAACTACATATCTAGATCCATGCACACTTCCTTCTAATGATCTCTTTGAAAGAAGGCGAAGAACAATTGACTATAACCGAAAAGAATTAAGATGAGCCAGAAGAGATTAATTCTGCCGATAAACATCCCCATGTGTCTGTGTATACTGTATACCCTCAGGCAATCATCATCAAAGGTCACTTAGGTTATGCACTCCAGCCTATTTTGAAACCATTTAAGTTCCAAAACATGCTCGGAACTGACATAAGGAACTTCAGTTTTTCTTTTTGCAAATTAGAAGCAAATGTCCCAGGCTAGTGCAACATGCTCAATGCAATTATCTGCTGTGAGCTTGGAGCAATGTTGCACAGCTTGGCAATTTACTCTGGTCTGATCCGCTCCACTCGGTTATCCCTTTGGATTAGATTTTTGGGAATTTTTTTTTGGGATCGGATTGGATTTGGAGGCAACATTTAAAAAAATTTCAGAGTTCGGATCAGTCCACATACCTCCAAGTCTCCATTCCAATCCCTAGCCCGTTAAGTAGTATATATTATACTATATGATATTTTTATTTTTACCAACAATTGTTATATTTTTGCAAAAAATGTGTGGATTATGTTTGTGGAAATGTTAGACTTCGGTTCTTTGGTTTGGATGTTTCTTGGAATTCGAACTTTGTTGTAATTAAAAAAAATCAAATTTTTTCATCATTATTGGCTTGAATTTGTAGTAACGAAAAAATATAGTACATTTATATTTTTTGTCTTGAAAATTTTCGGGTGCAGGGCAGGTATGGACGATCAAGGTGATTTTCCGTTCCCGGAACGGTTACAGATATCAGATTCGGGGATTGAGGACTGGGATGGCCAAATCTATCCCCATCCCCCCACGTGATTTGGGCATATTAAATAAAGTTAAAACATATTACCCTATATGACCAAACCCGTATTTTGACCGCTGAAATCACCAGCACAACATACATGTAACACCAAGAAACCTGGGAGTTTCCATGATAACTATTGACAAGGCATGGTGAGATATTTAAGTTCTTTGAGCTCCTCTATCAACGCTAGAAAGGATTAAGGGAACTACAGGTTATGCTAAGGACTGCTACCAACGAATGACCTAGGTTACGTGCCTATTTCCATGTCCATGACTTGGGAGTGAGGACTATGGCCAAACCTGTTTTGGTTTTGATTCTTTGATTCCTTCGTATTTCTGTGGTACAGTTAGGCATGCAAGTGGTTGATATGTGTTGGGTTTGTCGCAACATAGGGATTTGAAACACCTTCCATTACCAAAGAAACTATTTCTTGCCCATTTTGTTTTATACCGCGTGCATTCTTGTGAACTATGACTAATATCTCACTGAAGTACCATGAAAATGCTGTTAACTGGTGAAATATATCAAGTACTTCTAATTGTCAACATGGGGATATTTGCTCCTTGCACTAATATTGGCTTGTTGTATTTGTAGGTATAATGCACTTGTGCTTGGGCTGCTATATTGTTATCTGCATGATCACTTATATTATTTGTCAGTGTGTATAGTTTTTTCATTTCGTGGTTCACAAGTCAGGGGTCTGAAAAATATTTATCTTGCTGCAAATTTCCAGACAACTTTTGCTTGTGTGACCTGTGTTTATGTTAGCAAAACCCGAGAACATAAAAAGAATAAGCAACATTGATGCCCACATTGGGCCCTTTATATCATGCATAATAAACTAAAAACAACCTCGATGTGGACGAATAGCGAAGAAGTGGAATAGAAAGAGTATTAATTCTTTAAATTGCTCTGTACGATATCCGCTGCAGAAAGAATTCGTTCACATTTTACATAGACATCTCTTTGGTGTGGACTAGGATTTACTTCTGGAGGTTGTTCCTCTCCAAGCAGAATCAGAATTTGTAGTTCTTTTTGCATCAAGTTGAGTTTCATTCACGAGAATGTTAACTGCACTTCTTGATTGTTAATACAGATCTGCTGTACTTCTAGATGTGATTGGAATCAGTGCTCTTATTATATATGTGACCCGTGTGGCTCTGGGTTACAAACAGACAAGGGATAGGTATCAGGTGAATTCAGAAAGTTTGTTTTGTTCTCTGCGGACAACTTGATCTTAAGTAGAAGAGATGTATCTGATCTTCCAATTAACCTCTCTTTTTTGCTACCAAGTAATTTTCCTGAAAACCTGCATTATTACAGCTTCTGGTCAACAAGACACTTTATGAGAAAACCTTAGCAAGTGGCTTCGGCTCAGTTCACTTTCTTCTGGATGCATCTGAACAGCAGCAAGTATGAAGCTTCTACTTTTTATACTAGATAGATAGAGGCAGGTGTTTAAATAGAGGGGAATGTTCCAAATGGGATGATTTTAGACAGCCTAAATGCTTTTTCTTTTTGTTATAGATTACTCATATCTTCCTTCTTTCTCTCTCTGTGTAGTACAAGGAAGCCATTTTGGCTTATGCAATCCTGCTCAAAGCGGAGACTAGCCAGGTTTGCCTTGTCTTCGAAGTTTTGTATTTCTTAGCTGAGAAAGATAGGACAATTGAAATGGTGCATCGGATATGTTTTTTGTGGTCATCAATGCAAATCCAGTATTACTTTCTGCGAGCATGTTAAGTCGTGGTCTCCAGATTCTATTTTCGTAATGAAATAGAGCTATGAAATTTGAACACGTTTTAGTTTGTCCCCGACAAAACCGACGACAATAGGTCACAAAAGGTTATTCGTCTGAATAGAAGCATGGCTACAGGAAATAAAGTTTATTTTGAAACTAAACAAGGAGCGTGATTGTGGTGCAACCACAATTGGGATAGTCGGGTTCCTGGTTTATTGTTCTTAGAAGCGAGCATTTTGTTGAACAGATGTACTTGCATTTCTGTTGAATTTCCAATCCAAGGTTAATCTTGTAATTTAAGTCTGGGTGGTTTGGGTGTTAGAAATCTTGAAGTTTCGACAAAGTTCTGCTTGGAGGTGGTTGTGGGCATAGATTTTGTGGAAAAGTGGTTGGTGCCAAGTATGGGTCGTGTTTTTCTCTCGAGAGTGTTTGAGGTGACGCCCCATTGTTCCCCGTCCAACATGTACCAATTACCAGGTAAATACTGATTCGAATCCTTGGGGTAGCATCAAGGGGAGTGGGTAATGGAATATGAAACCGTTATTCTACTCCTAGAGGTTCGAATTCATGACTTCAAATATGTAAGACGCTATATTAGTAACCGTTATCCCTATATTTTCATTTCAAATATGAAGTATTAGTTATCTTTGCGTTAGAATTTTTGCTAATCATTAGCTCAATTTGCTGTTCGGGTGTATCACAAAGAATTGTTTTGCACTGCAGGCCGCTTGCCCCGAAAATGTTAAAGACAGGTGTGAGAGGTTTATGTATGACATGTTCGAAGAACAGGTAAAAACCCCGAGGGCATTACCTACTCTACTTTTCCTTGTGCTTTAACTGATCATCGACTGAAAATTGCATGCAGGTTGAAATGCCAGTTGATAAGGCAGTAGATACGTTGGTTAGGTTGGGTCTTGTAACAACAAAAATTGATGATGACAAAGTTAGATTGCAGGCGATACCCTCCCCCAAGGCATATGACGTCCTTAAACAACGTTGGAATACTCTGCTCAGTTGAATTTGATTTCTGAATATTTATCTGCTGGGCCGATATAGTGCATGTGCTTTAAGTTTTGTCCACCTGTACCTGATACTGTCTATCGAAACAAAAGAAAATACGTCCGACACCCATCTCTCTCCCAAACGCTCTTCATTTGTTACATGGGACTAAGGCATGAGAATTGTAATAATCTTTGCTGCATTTGTGAGCAGCTTAAGACCGTACAAGGGGTAGGTAAATTCCTATGAGGGTTATCTTTACTAGTTATCACACTATTCTTCTCGAGTCACTTTATCCAATTATCCAATAGCTGTCAGGTACAAGCGAGTCGGAGCGACACCAACACTTTGTACGAAAACAATCCTTCAGAAGCCAGCGGTATGATAGATTGTTTTTCTTGAAAGCATTTAGATTGACTCATTTACTAATGTCCCTGTTAAAGTGAAAAAAGGTCAAAGATGTCCTCGTTGATTTGTCCATTGGGAGTATTATAGTACGTATTTGAGCTTGTGCCTGCTGGTAAAGTTTTTTTTTGTTAGCCGTGCCCGCTGGTAAAGATGGGCACTTAAGATATACTCCGTATGACACAAGGGTTTTTTGGCCGTAAAGCTAAAGCCTGGAAAGGAAGATAGCATGTTGCTTTGCGTAAATTGCTGCTTTAGAGTCTTGGAATCAAACCCATTTGTATGTCATTAGATGCCCCATTTAAATAGTTAAAATGGCATTATATTTCCTTTGTTGAATCTCTCATGGGCTGCCGGCGGCGCCTTTTCATGGGTCTGTTGGTGCCCTGGTGATGGATGGGAGGGAACCACTGGTTGATTCTCGAAAGTTTGGAGGAAAATATAGGTGACAAAACATAATTGAAACATGTATTGCTTTCGGGTAGAGGTTTTAAGAGTACGTTCAACTATGTCAATAAATTTTTCTGATTAGAATCTATATTACAAAATAGAGTGGATTTTCTTAAAAACGTCTAAGCATATAAACAAGAGCAATCGCTACAACCGTTAGATCATTTTTTGCTAAATTTTAGCCATTAGATTATTTCAAATCATTTTTTGCTAAATTTTAACCATTAGATTATTTCTCATAATAAATCTATCTCTATCTATTCATTTGTTAGGCAATGTATTTCTATATAAATGTTGTCTTTTATCATTCGTTAGGAACAAAAAAAAAAAAATCGCAAACTGATAACTGACAGATTACCTTTATCATATAAATCAATATGGTAGAACTTATAATTTATTTAAGTTAATACAATGTTATATTCCGATGTGCCGGGCATCTTCTAGTCTTGGATAAATGAAAGCATGTTTTTAGTACGAGTTAGCTTTCAGCTATCTCTCCAAAAGTTACGTCCTAATCAAAAGTTTGTAAGGTTCCACTGCCTAGCGCAGTTGGTAACCTCCTCTCTCTTCCTTACAGGAGGCGGAGGTTCGAGCCCCTTTGGAGGTGGTTGGGGTCCAGAGCTATGGAAAGCTCCTGGACTTTCTCTGTGTTAATCTAACTCATCCTGTTAATTCCCGCTAACTATACCATGTAGCAAAAAAAAAAAAATCCAAAGTTTCTAAAGTCAATTCAACAGTACCTGTTATCCTTCCCCTTTCCTTGCTTTCACTGTAGAATTTACTCACTTTTCCTGTTTTCCATGATTATTTTGCAAAGGGATCCGAAGAATAAAGTAGATTTCTTTAACACTCTCCCTCTCCCTCTCTCTCTCTCTTAATGGGTAAATTTCACCGAACACCCCTGAGTTTTTTCTTAATGGCAGATGCCCTCTTTACAAATGAGAATAAATTATAAACCTCATGTGCTTTCAATGTTTATTTCACCAACACCAAACAAAAAACTGTTCGACTAAATATGTGATGAAATTAGACATAAGCGGCTTATATTGTACTTAAGAAATTCACTCTTTTATAATAAAATTTAAAATGAAAAGCTATTAATTCTCGAATATTTTTGGACATAAAAGTAGTAGATTTGTCCTTTCTAATCCACTAACACTTTTAGAAAAAATGCCATTTTGTTCTTATTTGAATTTTTTTTTCGCGTTTGTTTGTTTTGCACCAAATTTTTTTGACTTTTTGATTAAGTGGTCCTTGTTCAAAATATTTGGGTAAAAGTAAATTTTTTTTTTACTTTTCCATTTCATCTCGTCGAGATGAATCAAAAAGTCAAAAAAAATCGGCACAAAACAAACAAACGCGAAAAAATTCAACTAAAGAAAACAAAAAAAGTGAAAAAAGTTGTTAATGGAACGGGACGTTTGTTCAACGAGTAAAAAATAAAAGGGTATTAATAAATTTGGAAAGTGATTTTGCCACTCCCCTTTTTGTTAATGTCACTCTTTTTTGTAGATGATTTGTTTTGTAAGAGAATAGGAGTGGCATTAACAAAAAGAAGAGTGGCAAAATCAATTCCCATAAATTTTACCGGTTACTAGTGCAACAATCTTCCGTCTGTTGGTTTGGCTGCAATTCCTTATGTTGACAAAGGGGATTAGGTTGAAGAAGGGGTCCTTAACAGTTTCGCGTCAAGGTAGGCGCTGTCTCTCCAAGGACACCAATGGTAAGGGTATTGCTAGTCCCCTGGACATGGGTTATCCTATGGGCAAAAGGAGTACTCCATCTATGGATAAAGCCAATTAAGGCTACTGCCATAGCTAGGTTGCGGGATCTCTTTGATCCCAATTATGAACCATGGGAAGAAGTGCTTGAAGAATGGGACCGTTCAGAGCCGGAGGATATGGAGGCTATTAAATCGTCTTGTGGGGATTCTTCTTGGGTTGATTTAAATTATCATGGTTTTGAGGTTGGGGAATCTTCGAAGTCTAATATTACAATGAATGGAGGCATGCGAGGCTCTTGTGACTAGCACTTTGCGAGCTGTGTCTAAAGGTGGTTGTGAGGTGTTTCCTTTTGGTTCCTTTGTTAAGTTTGAAAAGATTGGAAATGCGGGAAAGGGCAGGTAAGACTCTGGCTCCACCCGGTGGTCTGAAGCGTCCCAGTATTGCAGGATATCAAGAGCGCAAGAAAAAAGTTAGGAAAATGATACACCCACCGAGGGTGTTTCCACCGCACCACCCACCGCACATCGCCGGGCCCACTCCGGCCACCGGACGGCCAATCCGAACCGTCCAAAAATTCTAAAAAAAAAAACCGAGTGGGCCCACGCGAGAATCAACGGCATCCGACGTGTGTAGGTGCTCGATCCGAACTTTCAAAAATCAGATGATCCGAGCCGTTAAAAATGAAAGTTTGGATCGAGCACTTACACAAGTCGGATGCCATTGATTCTCGCGTGGGCCCACTCGGTTTTTTTTTTTAGAATTTTTGGACGGTTCGGATTGGCCGTCCGGTGGCCGGAGTGGGCCCGGCGACGTGCGGTGGGTGGTGCGGTGGAAACACCCTCGGTGGGTGTATCATTGTCCAAAAAGTTATTATGGGCCGTGACTTTCTTCTTGTTAGCCGCACCTGCCTTCAGGGGGCGAATAAGAAGTTCCAATTTTTCCACACGTCGAGCCTCTCGGCT
Source organism: Rhododendron ovatum (assembly GCA_019656835.1). Lineage (NCBI taxonomy): Eukaryota > Viridiplantae > Streptophyta > Magnoliopsida > Ericales > Ericaceae > Rhododendron > Rhododendron ovatum. The sequence continues at coordinate 14,734,418 of CM033792.1, forward strand.
GTTGAAGTTAAAATTAAGATGCCCTCTCCGGAGAGAAATTCTTCAGTGCCGAGCGGGCACGGGACAGCTGGTACCGAACACGCATCTCGGCCGTCCAAACTTATTTTGGACGGCCCAGATCTATTTGGATAATTTTAAGTGTAAAATTACCAAAACACCCTCTCAAGCCCAAACAGATCTGGGCCGTCCAAACTTCCGAGATTCGTGTTTGGCACCATCTGTCTGTGCCCGCTTGGCACTGAAGAATTTCTCCTCTCCGGAAGTTTGTTTTAGCGCTTAGGATGGTGATGCTTCTTTGGGGGATGTGCTAGAACCTCTTTGTCCCTCCTCTTCCTGCCCCTTCTCAATGGAAGAGGATCCTCTTTCCTCATCCCCATCCAGTTGTGTGACTGCATCTTCGGTGCCTGAACCTCGTCAACTTAGCTTTGCGGATTCCTCATCCGATAGGGTTGGAGATGTTTTCCAAGACATTGCTTCTAGACCTCGGAATTTGCGGGCAAAGAGGATCATGCCTTTTCAGCACGACCGCGTGTAGGATTGCAGACCTACTTCTCCTCAGCATCCCAACAACTGTAAACGGAAGAAGCTAGACAAAGTTAGAGCTAATTTTGGTTGTGATGAAGCTGTTCAACACTCTAGGCAAAGGAAGAGCAAGAGGGAAAAAACTATTGAAGCGGTAAATTTTAGATATACGTCATTTTCCGTACTCGGACAGACAATTGTTGATTTTGGTCTATCGATGAAATGCACATAGAAACCTCTAGGGATTTATTGTCATTCTTCAAACGTGGAAGAAGTATTTATAACATTAACGAAAGGGAAATGATTTTGCAACTCCCTTTTTTGTTAATGTCACTCCCCTGTAAGTATATTTTTGTACCAAAAATACTCTTGCAGGAGAGTGACGTTAACAAAAAAGAAAGTGGCAAAATCAGCAGCCTAAATAAAACCTCAAGCGGTGAAGGTGAAATTTGCCCTACTTTAATTCCAACTTATTTCCCGCTTCCCTTTCCATTCCCTGCTCACATAAACACGATGCTATTTGCGGGTCTTGGATTTTTACTTGGGGATATGACAGGAAAATGACAAGATTGGTCAATAGAGATTAAAAAGAAAAAAAAGAGTTCACTCTTTCTTGTCGGTTTAGGTGAAGGAGATTGGAAATAAGTTGTTCAAAAGATGGCTTAATTTCTCCGTGTTTATTTCAACACTCGTTTACATAATTGGAGGAGGTCTTGTATATATTCAGAAAAAGCTAGCACTCCACTCACTCTCTCTCTCTCTCTCTCTCTCTCTCTCCATTTCTTTTCAACTTTGCAGGGCGGAGTGTAGTGGAGGAGAGAGAGAGAGAGAGAGAGGCGATTAATTATGTGTCCCCGTAGTGCATGCCCTCAAATATGTTCATTCACGTTTGTACTAGATTTGTAACATTATTATTATTATTATCATTATTACTATTATTCATAAGTTGTGATGTGATCCACCACGCGTGCTACCATTATACTGTTTGCATTCCTGCGTAGATTGCGGTGTTATTTTCATGACAATGGGCATCTCGGAGATCAGATCCACTCCTAAACTTTTGTCCAATATTGAAGTCCCATCAGGAAAATAAATAAATAAATAAAAATTCTCAAGCCGAAAAAAGTTAAAAACACATCTATGAAATGAAATTATATATAGCTGTGTTTGGATTTGGATTTGAAATTTTTTTTGAAAAATAGTAGGGGTAATAAGTGGAGAGAGATAAAGAGAGAAATGTTGAAAGTAGGAGGAATCTAGGTAGTATTTTTGAAAAATGCTTTTTGAAAAGCAAAGAGAACAAGACATAGATACTCCCTCCGTCCCAAATTCTTTGTCCGATCTGCAAAACAGAGTGTTAAAAATAATAAAATTTTTGCAAGAAAAAATCAAAAGTTTTTCAACAACTTACTAGATATCAATGAGTATTTTTAATTTGTAAAAAAAATTGAATTTTTTCTTGAAAAAATTGCATTATTTTAAACACTCCGTTTTGCGGACCGGACAAAGAATTTGAGAAGAAGAGAGTATATTTTTTGAATTATTGGAATATTCTCTAGTTACAGGAAATCAGTTCATGTATGAAGGGTAGAAATTCGAGATTTAATATACTCGAAAAATGTTGGAGAGGGATGAGATTAACAAAGGATTAGCAAAGGATTAGGTGGACGATCTCAACTAGTGAAAGAATCAAGGCTTAAGTATGGGAGAACCCTTGGTAGAAAATCTTCACCCAACTAGATCAAGGATCAAGTGCGACTTCTTTAGCATCGCACTCAAACTCGCTCTAATCCTCCCCCTAAAATATGGGGAAATGTCCTATTTACAGGCAACTCAACTTTTCTTTCAGGGCCAAGTAGACCAATAAATTATGGACACTGGTCGCACAAGTTGTCCAGGAATATTCGTTCCGTACTGTCAAGCCACGGCCCTCGTGACACCCGTGGTAGTCCTGCGAGTGCTATTCCACGAGCACCTCTTTGCAGCGGTCCTTTGTTCTTTAGCCACCAAGCCATGAGATCTCTAGTAATCTCGAATAAGCAGTGTGGTCGAGGTCTACCTCAGTCTTGCCATGGCATGGTCATGACTCCTTTCTTGGTCGTGTTAATACCACGACCAAGTCTATAATGGCTCCTCCTTGGTCCTGCCAAGTTGACTAGAGTGGAACATTGTCTAGGTCAAGTTATTAATTTAAAGGGTCGACATCTTTCTTTGTCGTGCCCAAGTCTTCAGGGAGTCACGATCGGTCTCCTATCATCATCTCTTAACCAGATTGGCTCGCTGCTAAGGCTTAGCTCAACTAAGGCTTAGCTCGGCCAAGGCCACACGCGGCCAAGGCCTTGTTCAGTCAAGGCCTTAGAAGGTTGACATCTTTCTGCGTCATGCCCAAGTCTTCGGGGAATCACAATCGGTCCCTTATCGGCTTCTCTTACCCAAACTTGGGTGGTGCTAGCTGCAGCATCGTCGAGCTGCATTTTGGTCCTTGGTTTTCATTATATCTGAGAAGGGCACGCTTGCCTTTCTCTCGATAATCTGATCTCCTCAAGTATCTCGAGACGAAAGCGGGTTTCACATTCTCAAACCAAAAGATCAAGGTTGGGCCCCGAGAACTCGACAAACCAAGAAAGACCATGTCTGCCTCTTAAAATCTAGCTAAGTATGCCTTTCAAAAAGAAAATCTGGCTAAGTATGGAAACATGACTTTCCAAATGCTATACGAAGTTTAGATGACTTAAAACATGGAGACCAATCTCACAGTCCACTTGCGGGGGGGTTCCAATCAAAGCCATAGCAAAACTCTGTATGGACTGGCTCCAAATAAGTTGATAACACCTGAGAAAAAGCAAATTCTAAGCCTATCTTTGTTTGGTTTATTAAGTTTCGCGGGACGTTTTTAAGGTACTGAGTGGAGATAGATGGAGATAGATAGATAGAGAAATATTGAGAGTTATAATTAGAGAAAAAACTTATTGAGGACAGCCGTGCGCAGAGAGACCCAAAACGAACACAGATAATTTCATGTCTTGACCATCAAACCAACTCTTGCGGTTAATTTATCAAAGATCAGTGGGAAGGGGGGGACCAGTTGAAGATGGACAAGAGTTGGATTTTGTTGATGATACACCGTGGGGGCCATGTGATGCCATTTCTGATTATTATTATTATTATGATTATCATTAAGCACGCCACTAAACATCATTAGCCCCACGGCAAAAAGAAGCACAGCCGCAGCATCTCTTAACTTTAATTATTAGTCCTCTCTTGTACCATATGATCAGGGAGAGAATAATATGCGCGGCATTGACATTCATTCATTTAACCTGGATTAATTTTGCACACTTGTAATTAGTGCAAATAAACCTGGATTTGTTTGCATGGCATGCATCACGGCCCCCTCAATTATCATGCCATAAGGAATCATTCACGCCGAAAGATAATAATGACTTTAACAACCCCCTCCTCCTCCTCCTCCTCCTCCTCCTCATGCATCCTCATCTTTCGGCTGCAGGCTTACTTTAATTGCATCTTCTACCACAAATGGGAACAATTGAGCACCCAGTAACTGTTGAGAGCAACTTAGAGGGACTGATCGATTATCAGAAAGAGTAATGTTTAGTGGTTAAGTAAGTATTTTAGATACAGAATTTATGTAGAGCTAGCTGGCTGGCATAGATTTAGTGCTAATTTTATTATTTTTTTAGCAAAAGGGAGTAAGAGAGGGCGATCGGCAATACAAAGCTCTTTTGGGTGTGACTATGGAGATTCCAGGCTAGTGGCGGGACCTGTGAGGGCCAGGCCAATCATACCGTTTCATCAATGGCTAATGGATTACTGCCGGACTTGTGAAAAAGCAAAGCATGAGGGGGAGTTTAATTGTTAACTGAAAAGCTGGTTTTCTCTAATTTAAAAGGGAAATAAAGTACCTATGGCACAATCTGAATCAGTTGTGCGAAATGAATATTTTAACCAGAAAAGCCCCCCCAAGGGGGGGAAAAATTGCCTCCGATGTGAACCATCCATTTTCAATTCTGAGACTACTCTAGCCAATTGAATTTGCACATCAACTGCCGTCCCATAGGCAACGGTATAAATTTTTCTATTAATTATAACACGTACTATATTAATTTTCTAGCTAATTAGTAACAAATAAGAAAAATACTCCAGTACTAGATTATGATTTTCTCCACTAAAAGGAGATATTGACCCAACCGCTCAAAATATTCTGGATTTGTTCGTTTGGAGGATTCAAATTTCTTACGCACGGTTCTCTATAAATTTTCTCTATCTATTCGTTTGAAGGATTCAAATCCTCTACACACGGTTTTTAATAAATTTTTTTTATCTCTCTTTACTTATTACACTTTAAAACCTCAAGGGTAACTTACAAGAACTCCTTTCTAAAAAACAGGAGCACCTCTCTCTAACCCTAAAACAGCTGTCACACTTTCTCTTCTCCTTCCCCTCCTTCTCCCTTGGGTTTATACCCAAATATGGGTAGCAGAAGGGGAGGGATCAATCCCTGCTTTCAGATCTGGTTTCCCTTCCCCCTTCTCCACCAAAATCGCTTGTCGTTCTCTGGGTTTGCAATCGCGTGGTCGTTGGTGGCTTCATGGGTCGCCGACTTGGGAGCTTGATTGGTAAGGGGCTAGGCAAGTGAAGGGTTGTTCAATAACGGAGGGGAGTGTATTTTTTTTTTTTTGCTTTATTTTGTTTTTTGTCCAGATTTAGTTCAGTTTATGTCCATTGTCTGGTGATTTGTTGGTCATGTGCTTGATATTAGTTTTATTTTATGCGAACCTGATCTCGCTAGGCGAGTTTGAAATAGGACTGCACATACTATGTTCTGATTGTCCGGTCTGTGGACGCCCATTTGCCCCCATGGGGTTCCTCTCTATTGTGTAGGCATTGTGTAGACTTTCCTCATAGTTGAATACAACTTCTCACATTTGAAAAAAAAAAGAGACCTTGGGTTGGATCCATAATTAAAGACCGTGACTTATGAGTTTGCTCTTGGCTAAGATCACGGATTTGAAATCTCCCAAATATTATCAATTCCTTTGGGCTAGTCTACACGGAGATATGTTCTAGTTTTAATTGGATTCCTTATAAATAGACGGTGAGATTAGACCCTCATGATCAATCAATCGAAGTTTGCATAAAGTGATCTGAACACCAGAGTTTAAAAAAAAAGAAAAAAGAGTGTATTCCGTAGAGTTTCTTTTTTTTTGTTTTTTTATCCGCCCGTAGAGTTTCTCAAACACCTCTATAAAAAGAGTCCTATCCTAGCTACAAATGTGGGATGCAAGGGGCAAATTGACAGACAGCATGGGTAGAAACTTGAAAAATGTAGTGATAGCTTTTGTGGCTCCTCTTCCCTCCTTAATTTTCTACCTCTATTTCCTGGGCTACTGCAGTGAACATGGGTGTGGTGTTTCTTCTCCAGGCAATAGCAGCAGCGGCACCTATCTGTCGCCTCTGTGGAATTGGTGTTACAACCACCCTATTCTACTCGCCAATCTCTTCTTCCTCCTCAACGTTGATCTCCTCTTTTGGCTCATTGGTCTCCTCCAATCTAGCAACTGGGTGAGTGCTTCTCTATTTCACTGTACAGGGTAACTAACTAACTAACGCTCTGTTTGTTTCGGCGAAAAACGTTTACTTTTCTGTTTTTGGATGTTCGGTGCGCTGAGAAACTAAAAGTTCCAGTAGAGTTAAAGGGGAATTAGTTAAGTTTTTCGTGGTCAACGGAAAATTAGTCAATTTTGGTTTGAAAATGGAAAGTATCTCGAGATTAGGGTTTTAATTTGCGAAGCTGGGCTAATGTAACGTTCAAAAAGCCATAAAGATCGATATAGGACAGTATGATGACGGTATCGGAAGTCCAAATCTTTACATAAGGCCACCTCCATTCCTTCCCCATTTTAAGACACAAATTCTTACTTTGGGTAAAAACTACAAAACCCATCTCCAATGGTTACCCAAATGTACACCCATTTTTGGGTTTTATCCCAAATGAGTGGAAACCCAAAACCCTTACCCATTTTTTTCCAATGGCTATTGTGTGTAGTGTGTGTGTGTGTGTGTGAGAGAGAGAGAGAGAGAGAGAGAGAGAGAGAGAGAGAGAGAGAGAGAGCTTCCCCGGAGCTTCGCCTGCTCTTTCCATCTGATGCCGGAGCTGCTATTTTTTCCTCTCTTATTAACATGTATAGCCATTGGATATAAAAAATAGTATTTGGGAGAAAATTGGTTTGCCATTGGAGATGCTCCTATCCAAATCAAGTTTTTACACAAATTTTGACTCAAATTTGTGTGAAAAGAGAGGGTAAGGGCTGGAGATTCGCTAACCATACTATGCGTAACGACCTATATTTGGAACATGCTCCAGCTTATAAGTGCTGCCAACTATTACCACACAATGACCACTGCACCGCAACCACTCAGTCACTCACCACCATCACTACTATATGCACTAGCAACATCATCTTCAGTGGTTACCAAATATAGAAACCATTGTCCTTAGAAAAGAGTACTTTGCACATCATAAAATGTTTTTCTCAGAAAGTGGTATCTATCTGGCTAAAACAAACTGATTCCCAGTAGTTGCTTGTTTCTTTTCTTTTCTTTTGTTGCTTCTTTTTATGGGTTTCCTTTCCTTTTTGCAACATTGATCATTTAATTGAATTGCTTGGTATTGATCATGAGTGCAGTTGATAGATGTTTATTGGACAGTCATACCAGTCTTGCTTTTGCATTACTACGCAACTCACCCTCTTGCAACATTCAATCTATGGAGGTCAAGGGCTGTGATGCTGATAACATGGGTGTGGGCTATGAGGCTTAGTCACAACTACTTCCGCCGCGAAAAGTGGCAGTGGGGTGCCAGAGAGGACTGGAGATTCACTGATATGCACCAAGAGTATGGCAAAAGTTGGTGGTGGGTCTCCTTCTTTTCCATCTACGTTGCTCAGCAGGTATAACTACATTTTCTTTTCATTCCCTTGCTCCTCTTCTTTACATTATACCTAGGGGTGAAATTATGACCCACCAAATTGAACCGATCAAAGATTCTGGGTTGAGTCAGTCCGAATAATGGTCCAAAAGGGTATATATAATGGTTCTGTGCGTAAAAAGTTTATGAAAGACCAAAAGGTACAAGGGGTATCCACTGTCCCTCTTTCTCCCCCCGGATGGCTAAAAGGCTCTTCACAGTTAACAAACTCTCTCGCAAGCCACATGAGTGTTTATTACCTATGGCTGTGTTTGGCCGCTCCAACTGAGGAGATTTCCCAAGGCTTTTCTTGCTAAACTCATTGGACATCAAAAATCTGACAAAACTCAATGATCTAAAATTAAAATGTTTGATGGGGATGTTCTATATCAGTTTTGCTATTGGCAGCTCATCAGGATGCCGGAATGACAAAAAAATACTAAAAGAATGAGATATCGTATTTATAGTTATCATGGCTCCATGAGCACTAACATACTTTTTGACCTTATTGACAGCCTAAAGGCTTGTTTGTAGAATGAGAAATCGTATTTATAGTTATCATGACTCCATGAGCACTAACATACTTTTTGACCTTATTGACAGCCTAATGTTTGTAGAATTTTTAAAAAAATCTCATGTCTTTTTGAAATAGGTCCTTGATAAATTGTTGGAATGTGCTTTCTTGGAGACCTAATTGTCTAAATGTCTCTGTTTTCCTTGTAAAACACAAAACCTTGGCACAGGTGTTTCTGATCGGAGTCTGCATGCCTTTTTATGTCATCCACTCAGTTGACAAGCCATGGAATTTCTGGGATTTCGTAGCTGTTGTCATCTGCATAACAGGTATAGTCATTGCGTATAATGCCGACACACAACTCTACGATTTCGTGACAAGAAACGAAAAACTAGAACAACTCGGCGAGCCTGTCGTGCCAAATCTTGACAAGGGCCTCTGGCGTTACTCTCGGCACCCCAACTACTTTGGAGAGCAATTGTGGTGGTGGGGACTGGTCATCTTTGGGTGGAACCTTGGGTATGGTTGGACCGCCGTTGGGGCATTGATAAATAGCATGTGCTTGGCGTATGTCACCGTGCTCGTGGAGAGGCGGATGCTGGAAAGAGAATACAGAGCTGAGGCATACAGGGCGTACCAGAAGACAACCTCAGTGTGGGTGCCTTGGTTCAAGTTATCTCCAAAGGGAGGAAAAGAAAAGGACACGTGATTCTTTTCTTTCACTTTAGGGAATAAGTTCATGTGTACTTCAATTATGCTTCTTCTTTTTCTCTTGTGTTCTTAGATCGAAGAACTTTGCATTTATCTGTGCATTCTGTTGTTAATGTGGAAGATGAGTTGTTAGTGTCATAGTTTTCTGAAATGAGTTGCTGTATGGAATTGTATAAAGCATTTCTGCATCTAGTAAACAAGTTCATTTCCCTTTTGGCATTGGCAAATGCATATGGATCTAGTTTATATGTTAAAAGGATCTCATGGGACTGAAAAAGAAAATTCTGAACCAATGTTTCTTAGATGTAAGTTGTGGTACTCTGGCAACAAAATTCAATCGTAACAAGGTTGAAGCTAAACGAAAGGCCTTGCTTCCCAAAGCTCTACATAAATATCTCGTCCGCAGTTTGTTGCTAAAGATCCTGAGTGAGGATAGCAACGTAGGCAAGGAGGCCCCTACCGCGTCATTTATAGAGTCCACAGATTTTCGCTAGAGTGTGGTGATCAGTATTTAGCATACTAGTGTAGGTTTGCCTTGCTAATTGCCTGCAGGGATATTTACTACCCTGTGCGGCAAAGGGAACTTCTTTCGACTCCAAATTTCTTATTGTAGAAGGTATAATAGTTTGCATTTTAATTTTTCTCCCTTTTTTCTTACCAAGAATTACAAACCAGGATGTCACACATCAGAAAATGTCCACCAAAATGTGAAGTACCAAAAGTTCGTAATTACTATAAGTGTTGAAGGCCCTCTAAGTATAGGTGCTAGAACACGTAGTAGCATGAAATTAAATACTATCCTTTTTTTGTAAAAAAAAATACAAGCCTCCAGTGCCAGGCAATGTTGAATCACTGGCACTAGAGCTGATTCTTGCCAAAGACAAAACTTGGACCATAGATTTGGACTGGTATGGCTGAAAGATAACATGTCGTAATGCTTATGAGCCCAACTATGGTTACATCAGTGTTAAAGGGTCATTATTTAGCTCGAAGGCCCGTGACCCGCTTGAAGCCTGCCAGGTTCGAGCCCATCCAATGGGTGGGCTAGTCTAGCCAGAAGTTTTTACGGGCCAAGCTTGGGCCTATGAATTTTTAGTCAGCCCGCCCGTAGGTCTGGCCCGTGAGCCCACATGCGAGACCCCGCCCGCTGCAAGCCCGAAAATCTCCTGGTTTTTTGGAAAAAATAATTTATTATTTTCAAGTTGTCTATCCATTTGGGGACCAAGAAACCAACATTGGGGAGTTTTAAAAACTATCTATATACAAATAGTGTGATCATGTAAAAAAAAAACCCCACTTTTGAGGCAATTTTTGAATTTTGACCGTTGTGAGCTAGTCCGCCCAAATGCTAACCTGCCGGCCTGTTGATTGGGCTAAGCCCATGGGTAGGCCTAGGCTTTAAGTTTTCAAAGATAGCTTGGCCTGCCCGGCCCGTGAGAAAATAAAAGCTCGCTAAGCCCAGCCCGCGAGCGGGCTTGGGTAATGACTTGACAAGTTGGGCCGGCTTGATGATGACCCTTAATCAGTGTACACCAAATTAGTGGCAGAGCCAGGATTTTGACTCCGGGGGGCCGGCTTTAAAGACATATATTTTTTATCGGAACATATACTTATTCTATCACAAGGTTTTAGCTCTTTCGATTCACTACTTTTGTACATAATAATTCTTTAGGCTAATTCAACTGTCACGTGCTTATTTTTTTATTTATGAAAGAAATTGAGAAATGAGAGTGTAAAATAATTGATTTTTATCAAATTGAACCAAAATTATTAAGATTATAAGTAGCTATACACGAATAATTATCAATAATATTCAAAATTAGGTATGTACAAAATAAATTTTTTAAAACTCAGACGCTCAAGGAGCTGGGGCCGGGGCCCCCTCGGACCCCAACATAGCTCCGCCCCTGCACCAAATATACACCAGATTGTGTGGGATTCTTTTTGAGATCTCAAACTAATTATCAGAGTCGTTTAGTTTGTTAAAAATTTTATTTGAAGGGTCCTTGCAAAAAAATCAGCTTATTCGACTATAGTTAAGGGATTGATCGATTCATTTAATTTTTGTCCATGCGAATTCAAGTACGAAAATCGATCGAGCCATTATCGATATCTGAATGAGTTGACTATCTTATAGGGACTCTTAAATTTAATTTAAATAAATTGAACGGATATAATCATTTATGTGGGATTCCGAGTTGGGTCCCATACAATATGGTGTGCACTATATGTACACCAAATTGTGTACCCATAGTTTTTTGTTCTATCATATTAACTGTCAGCCCACATATGACAGGTCCTCTACTAATATTTAACAATTGTTTGTTTGTTGCAAATCAGTACAAGGTGGTGATAAGATTACATATGCGAGCAAGACCAGCAATGAGGGATGAAATTGATTGAATGCTGTTAGCACAAAGACAAATTACTACGAGCATCTGTGGAAATTATTGGTCAGGATACTATTGTATATTAATAATGGAGAACATGATTTGATGTATTAAATATGCACTTCTCCATTCAATGTGAAATCAGTTCACTACAATTCGTCCGACTATCACATAAAAAATATAGTGATACAGATTTTGGTAGCTATTAATCATTTGATATCGTATTTCAGTATGTCCCTCATTTAAATGTTCTAAGTCCTGTGCATAGCACGGGTTACTGCTAATACAAGTAAAGTAAATATAGAGCAAAGTACAAGTTGTTTACAAAAAAGAAATAGAAAAACTAAAGTACCTTGAGATCATGGAGGAGCCACAGAAAAAAGGAGGAGAAACGGTGAGGAAAATCTGGTGAAAATCGAGTAAGAAGTACAAAACAATATCCTCCACAACATCACAGAGTGGCAGAAAATACACTCTATGAGTCCAAAATACCCCTATCATTCTAAGCTCAAATAGCTCAAACCAAGAATTTTTTTGGTCAAATAGGACAGCCATGGCAAGCCACCTCCAATTTACTTATTGTACAAGTGTATTGAAAAGATCAACTTAACTAGCTATCGGTGTCGGCATGACATACGACATATAATTTTTAAGAATTAGCATGACTAAAAAAAGAATAGGAAGACAAATCTCTCTTGATTATATCACATTATGGATGTACAGTTAACTTAAATTCTCATCAAAATTTTTAAAAAATGAGTAGCTCTTATCGTAAAAATGACATCTCAGAAAGATTTCATCAAAACGCAACACAATCCTGTAGTGAATTTCCTGCATGCATCTTGCATGGACAAGTAGACTCCACGTCCTTTAATACTGAATAATTATTGGTCGTTGCTCCTCGAGTACCGTCACGTTGTGTCCCAGACACTTACGTAGAGCCCACAACAAATTGTATTGGGTCATTACGTGGGGGTGGCTAAGACTACTGGATTAATACTCCTCCCTTCTTCCGAAAACCATTGGCATATGCATGGGAGTATCCTGAGTGGTTATGTTAATTTCTTCGTCTTAAGTGAACCAGTGAGTTGTTAACGTCACACTAATAAGTAATAAATCGATTGACCATTAGAACCAAAGGCAGATAAATGTCACAGTTGAAGTTTCTGCTTTCTTGGTACAACCCATTTATGATTGAATAGACCTGGGTAGGTTGGAGTATCATTTATACTGTATGAAGAGATGTCTATAAAGAAGAAGGAATTAACCCAACTACCTTCCCACTCCTCATAGTCTAATTCCCCCATGGCGAACGTTCATTTGGTTATGGCGGCCGTTGTGGTGGTGCTTCTTGTTTCTCTCTCCTCTGTTTCTGCTTCTGCTATTAGAACTACCAAACAACAAAAACAGTCTCTCAGATTCAGCAAAAAGGGAGAGTTCAGGATATTGCAGGTAGCGGATATGCACTATGCGGACGGAAAGACTACTCAGTGTGTGGACGTGTTGCCGCAGCAGTTTGTGGGTTGCTCTGACCTCAATACCACTGCCTTCCTCCGCCGCATGATTGCTGCCGTCAAACCTCACCTCATTGTTTTCACTGGTACCTCCCACCCTCCACTGTCCACACCCTTATGGCTGATTTAACGCTTACTTCTCTTTTCTACTTCCCTCATTCCGTGAAACCACAAATGATAAGTACACATCTACCAACCACACCCCACTCATGTGTTATGTTAGACGGGTGTGGTTGGTAAGTCTGTATATAGCATTCCGTGAAACCTTGCTTTTATTTGTATTTGAATATAATTTTACTCTTCCTTCAATTTCCTAGAATTGAAAACCAGAAATATGTTGGGATTATTTCTCCTAAACCAATCCCACCCGCAAACGGAACCGCAATCGGAAAAATTAACACACAATAAACAAGGTACAAAGAGAACACAACTAATATACGTGATTCCCCAAACTTGGGTACATCCACAAAAGAGAGAAATTTCCACTATTGTTTACAAATGGTTCACAAAGAGATCTACAACCAAAGTGGAAAGATCTTACTAAATACTCTCCAACACAGCTGAAATAGAGAACCCAAACAGAGAACAAATCAGCCCCAAAACCTGCGCACAGCAAATGGCTTCGAGGGAGAGAGGAAGTGGCTGCCCCTTTTGATCCTTGACCACCGAAAAAACACAAGCACACACAAGAGCACTTCTATTCCTCTTTTTCAGTAGATCAATGAATCACACACACACACACTGATGCACTCCCCATTTATCCCTTTTGCCTCTTTTCTTTTACTGCTCTCGGCTCTCTCTCACTGTTTCCAGCGAAACAAAAACCCTTATTAGCTTCCGAAATTGGCTTTACCCACAAAGTCATGTGTGCCAACCATGTGCCATAAAAATGTAGAAACTTTCACAAAAAATACTAGCCCACAAATATATCTTTTGGGGCCAAAAACTATTTGGTTATTATCATGGGCAAAAACCCAACAAAATAGTCTATGGTGTTAGTGCAATCGATTTAGTCCGAGAAACAAAACTCTAAAACTGCACAAATAAGTTGCACACACAGTTCACCCAAACACTCAAGATTAGAGAAAAAATCTAATTTGCGAAATTCTGATGATGCAATCGGAGCTTGTCGACGATATGATTTATGGCTTGGCTTCGGAACGTGGAGGAACTCATTTCCTATAATTACATGACATGACTGTATTGCGGGGGACAACCATCTTAAGCTTACATACTGGAAGAAATGTTCCTAATCTTGCGTATGCCTAAGTTTAACGCGTGCTCTCCATTCGGTTCTTGCAGGGGACAACATCTTTGGATTTGATGCAAAAGATGCAGCATACTCCCTGAATGCTGCGTTTTCCCCTGCAGTTTCGTCCAACATCCCTTGGGCTGCTGTTTTGGGAAACCATGACCAAGAATCTACGCTTTCTAGGGCAGGGGTGATGAAACATATTGTTGGTATGAAGCACACCTTGTCTCAGTTTAACCCTCCTGAGGTTGACAAAATCGATGGTTTCGGGAACTATAATCTGGAAGTCCATGGGGTTGAGGGTTCAGCTTTTGAAAATAAATCAGTTCTCAATCTCTATTTCCTTGACAGTGGTGATTACTCAACGGTTCCCTCCATCCATGGTTATGGCTGGATCAAACCCTCACAACAGCTTTGGTTCCAAAACACGTCCAAGAAACTTCAGGTAACAACCTCACAGTTGCTTTAATGTTTCCGCACTTTGGGTTACTCACAGTTTGGGTGTAATTTGTCCTCAAAGTGTAAGCTCAGGGATCAGTATTTCGTGTTGGTATGCTGTTTTGGTTAGCTAGGTAGAGGAAACATTTTGAGACGGCCGAGGTAAAAAAAAAATCCCAAAATGTTTCAAAGTAGTATAAGCTCTTGGATCAATATATCGTTTTGGTATGCTGTTTTGGTTATCTAGGTAGAGGAAAGCTCAAGGATCAGTGTTTTGTTTTGGTATGCTGTTTTTGTTGTTTGCGATGTTTGTTTTTTGCTAAGCCATTTTGCGACCTTTTGGTAAAGTTTTGAAAATATTGCGCAGTCGAACTTAAATAATTTTTTTTTTAAGAGAAAACTACTGTGATTCTAAAAAAAAATTGAAACTTGGATAGGGCGGTCGCTTGGGCTGTTCCGCCCTCAGTCGTCCCTCCATACCTCTCTTTGTGACTATATCTCTCCATCATCATTCTTTGACTTCTTTTATCATGTCCTTGATGCAGAGAGCATACAAGAACATGCCCGACGCTCAGAAGGCACCTGCTCCGGGGCTCGCATACTTCCACATCCCATTGCCTGAATTCGCAAGCTTTGACTCGTCAAACTTTACTGGTGTCAAGCAAGAGGGAATCAGTTCTGCTTCAGTAAACTCTGGCTTCTTCAAAACGATGGTGGAAGCAGGCGATGTGAAGGCCGTTTTTGTCGGCCATGATCATCTCAATGACTTCTGCGGTGAGCTTACCGGCATTCATCTTTGTTATGCTGGCGGATTCGGATACCACGCTTATGGGAAGGCTGGGTGGGACAGGAGGGCAAGGGTGGTGGTGGCGTCTTTGGAGAAAACTAAGAAGGGAGGTTGGGGAGGAGTTAAGTCCATCAAAACAAGGAAGCACCTAGATAATCGACTGCTCACTGCTGTTGATGTTCAGGTGCTTTGGAGTCATTAATTAACCTGGAAGATTTGCACTCTTCTAGTAATTAATACGAACAAACCTGGAATAATTTGCATGGCAGCCCCTCAATTATCATGGCAATTAAAGGAAACACGCCCTGACTTAAGTTGCATCTCTCTCTACTACTCAATCAAAAATAAAAAAAGATTCTGGAAAAGAAAAACAACAAATGTCACTTTAAACTTGAGCACCCAATGACTTTTTAGAGCAACTTACCAACTTATTAGCAAAAGAGGAGTAAAATTTTACGATTACGTAGAGCTGGCATGGCATTTTGTTCCCATTTTATGATTATTCAGCAAAGAATGTGTTGGTGATATTACAAAAGTTTACACCAAAAATAAATATTAAAATGGACAATTTAACAGGTTGAGTCGCGAAAATCTCGCTCTCTTTAAGGAGATTCAAGCCTTCTGCGGTAACAAACCAGTGCAGTAGAAAATCTCTGACTTGTCCCCTCTAGAATATAAACAGCCCGATAATTTATCGTATGGTTTGGACCTACTCTGCACAGAAAAAAAAATTAGTGCCAAGCGGGTATCACGTGGTGCCCGCTCGTGCATCCGAGACTTCTATTACGTGTTTGAACGGCTCAGATTTGGAGAGAGAAAGTGTTGGGATGAGAGAAGAGAGAGGGTTTCAATTCGAGCCGTCTAAAAGTGTATCGGACAGTTTGAATGCGTAGAGTGGGTACCACGTAGGATATATGTGCTCGGCACTGAAAAATCATTCCTTTGCACAAGTAAGAGAATCCAAAGCTCCACAAAAGAACACCCTTACAGTCTTACAATTTGCCCAAGACTCTCACATATATATTAAAAACTCACAGGTTTTGAGAGAACAAAGATAGAGGAAAGAATTGAATATGGAAAAAGCTACTTCCTCTGTCCCTTTTTAAGTGTCCTGCTTTGTAACTCCAACTTATTAAAAAGACATCATCATTACACCTTTCACATCAATTTTTTTCTCTACTTTCCCTACTTACCCATCATCATTACACTTTTACTCACTAACTTTTCAAAATAAAATTTACTTTTAGGGACAAAATAGACAATACACCAACTTTTACTCTCCTAACTTTACAAAATGGACACTTATTAAGGGACAGCCTAAAATGAAATACTGGACACAAAAAAAGGGACGAGAGGGAGTAGTGTTTTGGAAAAGTCTTGGTATTACTCTCGGCTCTTTTGGTTGGGATTGCTTCTCATATACAAAGCCACTCAAGCAAGGCTTATATAGGCATCAGAACATGCATATAAAGGCAAAATGTAAAAACGAAAGAAATCAAGCTATATCTCTTCCATTCATGACTAAATCCACTTGGATAGATATGCTCCTGATTTTTTCTAGATTTTCTAGATATACTTCTTGATTCTTCTAGATTTGTTAGATGTACTTCTTGATTCTTCTAGATTTGCTCCTAGATATCCAAATACCCAATTAAATGATGTGATCTCAAGATTAGATATGATCATGCAAGTGGATATCCAATTAAATGCTAAGATAAGAGCTTCTCACACAGATATACATGTGACTTGTAAAAGTTTAGCACCAAAAGATGTACAGAATTTTAATATTAAAATATCCAACAGAGTGTAAAAGGAGGCGATCAACTACAGAAATCTCTTTTGGGCATAACTATAGAGACTTTAGCCTAGCGGCGACTTGCGAGACTCGTGAGGCCCAATCATGGTAGGTTCTGCCGCCCCTAGGGCTAGTGGATCAGCCGGACATATAGAAAGGCAAAGTATTAGGGGGGGTCATTTTATCCTTACTAAAAAGCGGGTGTCTCTATTTTTATTTTATTTTAAAGAAATAGCTTTGGCGCACTCTGTATTAATTGTGCGAAATGATTATTGTGGGGTGGTGTTCACTCTAAACCCCTAAACTTCTCTCCCTTGATATGGATTGCCTGACTTAGAACCAACTTGCTAGCCCTCCTCTTTCTTTCCTTGTCACTGCACAAGAAACACACGGTTAGCGCCTACCGGCCGGAAGTAGCCGACGGGTGCTCCGATGACTAAGTTAGTTCCATTATAGAGAAGGGAAGCTGAACTTAGTAGGAGAAGAGAACATACCTCATTAGGGTTTATCCTTATCATATATACAGGGGAATGCATGCCTTGAGGGCCAAATTCGGGGAGAGAGAGAGAGAGCACTCCCAACCCCGTGCCAGATGACGTCACCAATCACCAACCCCCGTCTGCCCAAAGCGCCAAGAGGGAGTTCACGTAGGTGGCATGCCCAGCGGGCCTCATGCCCCATCAGGCTGCTTGGTCACTCGGGCGGCATGTCCAGCGGGCAGTGGCCCGGGCGGTTAACAACCCATCGAACGTCAGCCAATTTATCCGAACGAAGCAAAGTCAAACCAAACGACTATACCTGGTTGTGCGCTGTTACGCTTTCCGAACGATTCACATGAAGAATGTTCGGCTGGGTAGATGAGGCTCGGCTATCATTCGGCAAACAAGCGGAAAGTCTTTCCGAGGCGCAACCTGACTTACAGACGAACTCAGACAACTAGACAATGGATGTCCCCTCGTCTTTTAAACTCTTCGAACCTTTGAATATTTCGGCTCACTACAGATATACTCCCTCCGTCCCTTTTTAAGTGTCCTGCTTCGTAACTCCAACTTATTAAAAAGACGTCATCATTACACCTTTCACATCAACTTTTTCCTCCACTTTTCCTACTTACCCATCATCATTACACTTTTACTCACTCACTTTTCAAAATGAAATCTATTTTTAGGGACAAAATAGACAATGCACTAACTTCTACCCCCCTAACTTTACAAAATGGACACTTATTAAGGGACAATCCAAAATGGAATACTGGACACAAAAAAAGGGACGGAGGAAGTATTATACTATTAGAAACAAGCTCGCGCTTAAAGGACAAAAATACCTATTTAACCCGTATGGTTCATCAATTACGTTACCCATCAAAAAAGTTACTATTAAAGTTTGTTTTTGAAGAGGAATTCATAAGGTTTTTCTTGAACACAGCCACTATGGGTGTAACGTGTCCTACAACTCACTAATATCTCTTTCAAAAGTTTGTATGCCAATACAGATTGTATCATTACTGACACTTTGATTTTGAAATTCCTTTTAAGATGAATGAAATTATTCGAAATGCATGAATTAATGTTAGTTTTTCTATCTAATTTATTAGTCCCATACATTTTTAGAATGTAACAAATTTCCATTATTGTGTACATGTTTCATAACCAAGGTCCTATAGTGCGGCAAAAGATGTTTAGTTACAAATAATTTATAAAAATGAGTGTAAAATTGTATCTATTTACTATATGTTACATATATATTATATACTTTTTATTTTCTAATATCTCACGGATCGGTTCGGATGATCCATGGTTTTCAAATGAAAATTCAATTCTAATCTGTATCTCACGGTTTTTTAATTTTCGAATCCGTGTCCGGACCATTAATCTATGGAAAAAATCTAAAATGTACAGATTTGTTCGGTCCAAATCGGTTTCACAGTTTCTCGGATTTTTTGTGCAGCCCAATAGCTGTTGAGAGCTTAGAACAACTTAGCAATTGATTAGGAAAAGAGTATTGTTAGTGCAGTTGTGCTACAGACTACATTTTAAAAATCGCTAGGCGCTAGTTGAGTAGAAAGGGACGCCTAGCACCCAATCGGCCGAATAGAGCCTAGGCACCTACTAATCGGCCGACTAGTGCCTAGGCGGGAACTAGGCGCAGATTAGTCAACTCCCCAATCTAAGCGTTGGATCACTGCCTAGCGGTTAAGCAGCCGACTTTTAGAACACTGGCTACAGGTATAGCAACCCATCGCGGTCCACATAACTTGGAAGTGTATTGTCTCGTAGCTTTATTAGTTGCGCAATTTTTTTTTTTTTTGAAGCAACAAATATGAACGTATGGATTACGCATTAAAAAAATAAACTTAGATACACCATGTTCCGCGAAGAAAATATATATAAAATAAGGTCAGCAGTCCTTATCTTTTTTTTTTCTTTTTCTTTTTTTACCCACTTCACCCTCCCACCCACGGCTCGGGTATTTACTTGGAAGCTTCCAAGTTACTTAAAACAGCTCCTACTGGGAAATTTGTCTCCGTTTTCCGAAGGTGTGAAAGTTACGCGTACTGTGACCGGCAAACAAATGCTCGATCTAGAAAACTATACTACTATAAGTCAATGAATATATAGGTAGTAGGAGAGATACTTAATCGTTACAGCAGCCGTACACAGATCCATTTTGCACCCATCTCGAGTTCTACAAATATGATCAGAGCCGCTCATTTTGTTCTTAATATATTATTTTGGGTCCCTGTAAAATATTATCTCAATTCGATACCGGTAAGGGCATTTCCGAATCATACAACTCTGCTTCAGAATTTGGCCTAAATTTCTGAAGCAAAGTTGGGTGATTCGTAAATGCCCTTACTAGTATCGAATTGAGATAATTTTTTACATGGACTCTAAACAATATATTAAGAATAAAATGAACAACTCCGATCATCTTTGTGAGACTCAAGACGGGTGCAAAATAGATCTATGCGTGGTTGCTGTATAGGGTTTTCTGTACCCCTAGCATTTCTGTTGTTAGTGGTTCACTTGCAAAAGAGTAGTGATATTTTACATACAGAATTTATGTATATAGAGCTGACATATCATTTTGTGCTAGTTTTATACTTCTTTCATCCGAATTTAATAGTCATTTTTTAGAGTTCATGTCATTTCTCAATCGACTATATCTTGTAATTATAATATTTTATGTAATTTTGAAAACATTGTCTTATAGAACTAATTGAGATCTATCAAATAATATCCATATTGGATATAAAATTTATTACCAATTTAAAGATATAATTTATTTTTTATACGGTTAGAATTGAACAAGAGACTATTAAATTCGGATGGAGGAAGTAATTGTTTAGCAAAAAGTGTGTAAAAGGAGACGATCGACTATATAAGAGCATGTTTACTAAAGTAGGTATTTACATGGTTTTAAGTAAAATAGAGAACAAAAAATGAAAAAAGTGCACTGCACCAGAATAGGTAAACAAGGCAAAATAACTTTGTCAGAAAGCTTCGGTATTTCTAGCGAAGCTATGTAGCATAGGTAGTATTAAACAACTATTATTTCTTCTCTCTCTCCTCTCTCTCTCTTCTGTCTTCCTTCTCCACTCTCTCTCCTCTATAATTGGGAATGTGTAATATTTTATACTTCCGTCGTCCCAAATTGGATGATAATTTTTGATATATGTGCCAATTTCAATTCATTATATCTTTCAATATGAATCTCAAAAAATATACAATATGGATCTTGTATGATAGTTCTCGATCAGTTCTATCATACAAAGTTTTCAAATTTGTGAAAAATATTATAGATTAAAATATATAAATAATGAAAAATGGTACAAATCTTAAAAATTATCATCTAATTTGAGACGGAGGGAGTAGTATTTTATAAGGATATAAATGATAATAGAGACTAGAAAGTATTAGTGTGGAATTGAGAGAAATTTGGATAAGTAAAACGAAAAAAAAATGTACTATTAAATAGGTGAAATATATTTTCATTGATGTACATGCTGTAAAGTTCTTTTGGATGTGACTATATAAAGCTCTTTTGGGTGTGACCATAGAGATTCTAAGCTAGTGGCAGGACCTGTGAGGGCCAATCATACCAACTTTCTACCGTTTCACCAATGGCTAATGGATTACTGTTGTACTTGTGAAAAAGCAAAGTATGAGTGGGAGGTGGGGGGAACGTGGGAGACGGAGTGAGAGACTTGGGGAAAATTATTCCATTCCCATTCATTTTCTATAACATGTATGTCTTTCAGTATATAAAATGAGCTAATGCTAGCATGTATCGAACTTGAAATTATAAAAATATTAAATTATATTTTTTATCACTGCGTTATGCATGTTCAATACATGGGATCGAAAAAAATCAATGTTAATATTTTATTCCGTGCATTGAACGAATACAAATGCTAGTATAATGGATACAAACGTTTGTATACTCCTATGAAGATGTCTATAAGAAGGAATTGACCCAACTATACCTTCCCTCTCCTCATAGTCAAATTCTCCCATGGCGAACGTTCACTTGGTTAAGGCGGCCGTTGTGGTGGTGCTTCTTGTTTCTCTCTCCTCTGTTTCTGCTTCTGCTATTAGAACTACCAAACAACAAAAACAACCACTAAGGTTCAGCGAAAAGGGGGAGTTCAGGATATTGCAGGTAGCGGATATGCACTATGCAGACGGAAAGACTACTCCGTGTGAGAACGTGCTGCCACAACAGTTTGCGGGTTGCTCCGACCTCAACACCACCACCTTCCTCCACCGCATGATTGCTGCCGTCAAACCTGACCTCATCGTTTTCACTGGTACGCCTCCCACCCTCCACAGTCCGCACCTTTAGCTGATTTAACGTTTACTTCTCTTTTCTACTTTCCTATGAGAGATGCGTGGTTGGTAGATATGTATGTAACATCCCGTGAAACCTTGCTTTTATTTGTAGGGCAAAGTACGAACTACCTCCCTATGCTTTTTGTGCATCATCTCCTCGAGTTTTTAAAATGACCAGTTCACCTCCTTGTGATTTCGGACTAAAGTGCCACTGTTATGTTTTCCTTCCAAACTTTTTTTTTTGTCAAACGGAAATTTTCTTCCAAACTAATCTTTTACAGTGGTATAATTAAAAAAGGATAATCAAAAGTTGACACATCAGCTTTTGATTATTCGCTTAAGAGATTGTGAAGTTTCACAATGGTCACTTCTAGTTCATAACCAAAAATAAGAGCCAACTACAATTTCACTCTCTCTCCCCTTCTATTTCCTGTCATTTACTTCTTTCAATTTACGTTTTTTTGGGGCAAAAATATATCAATTCTCTCTCTTAATTTTGGAAAAAAATCAGTGACTTTCTTCTCTCTTCTTATGAAATTTTTTTTGGAAACAAAATAAAAACGAAAAAGAAGAGTGAAATATTTTAATCCGGCGATGATGAGTTGAATTATAGATGATCAAGAAATATGAGCTTTACTTTTTGAGGGAAAGAAAGAGAAATAGTTTATAGGTGAAGTGAAGAAGATATAGTGTAGACGAAAAAGAGAAGAAAAAATACCAATTGAAACACGCGTGTATACAAATTTTGGAACTAATTAACTTATGTGGTGTGGAGTCCACAAATTTTGATTATTGAAAAAGGTTGGTAGTTTTGGTTATTTAAAGCCCAAAATTTGATTATTTCTAAGGATGTTAAATTTGATTATACCATTGTGAGCCATCTTTTGCACCAATATTATTAACTTTAAAAACAATTGACTTTTGATTATACCACTGTGGATAGCCTAACAGAAGTGTACTACACAAGCCAATTTTGAGAGTTGGAAAGGAAAAAAGGATTTTAATAAAGCTGAACTTCTGTGGAAAAAGACACTAATACCCTTATTCTATCTTCCCCGGACAATATCCTCTCTCTCTCCCTCTTCCCGTTTAGAGATTAAATTGTACACGGCCCCGCCGTGTACAAGGGTTGAGCGGCAAAGGCATGGATGAATGCCACCTCACCACTTGGCTCATCCAGTGCATTCAATTCCTCTTTTTTCAATCACTTCCTCATACTCAATTTAGTTTAATTCTTGTATATTATTTATATATTAAAATTTTAATTGTTTCAATTTTCAATCTTATTAAACTGGTGCGAAGATTGTAATTAAGTTGTCTCTAGAGTTCTCATAGTTAAATATTTGTTCTTTATTTGGGACCCTATGAAGCAGAAATTTGATTATAAGAGCCCTAAAGAAAAAATTTAATTATGATCATTTAGAATAATAAAATTTTCGCACCGGTTCAAATGGATTAAAAATTGAAGCACTTAAGTTTTTAATATATAAATGGTTTAAAAAAATTAAGTGCTCCAATTTTTAATCCGTTTGAATCCGTGCGAAAATCTTATTATTTTAATCATTTTATTTTGAAGGATCATAATTAAATTTTGTCTCTAGAGCTTCTATAATCAAATTCATGCTCCATAGGGTACCAAATAAAGAACAGATACTTAATTATGAGAATTATTGAGACAAAATTTAATTATAACCATTTATAATAAAATGATCAAAATAATAAAATATTCACATTTGTACAAACAGATTAAAAATTGTGACATTTAACTTTTTTAGACCATTTACATAAAAAAATATAATTAAAAATTGAAGTGTACCAATTTTTAATCATATTTTCATCCATGCCTTTGCCACTCAACCCTTGTACACGGCGGGGTAACTAATCTCTCCCGTTTATACTCTCTCACTCTTCCCGTGTATCCTCCCCTGCTTTTTGGGATCCCAATCTCATATCTCAGTTCCCCTTCTGACATTTCCATCTCCGCTTTACCCAACTATGTTGTTTCGAAGAGAGTGAGAGACCCACGATTCTCTTCTCCAGCCAACGCTGTCGATTCCCTCCGTCGTCATTGTCATCATGATTCTTTCCATCGCTGATGATGTCGGCTTAAGAATTAGTCTTTCTTTTACAGAATTTGAAATTTTTCTGAATGATTTTTGTTAGTATTTAGGTGATATTAAAGCATAGTGAAATTGTTTGGGTTTATTTATGGAACGTCTCTAAATTCCAGTTGGGTTCTGTAAATTGTAACCCGTTAAACGCCAGAATTGGTTGTATAAGTGTACATGGGTTTCAGCTCGTGTTGAATTCATGAAATGAATAAGTATGGGCACCAAGTGTTTGACGTTATTCCTCAAAGGACCTGGATTTCTCTTTTGTCCTTGTTTCTGCGTTTATGGTCTTATATGGATTGGATAAATTGGCTACAGAAATAGAGAGAACTGTCGGGAATGCAGAAGGTTGCCGGAGGGTGGTGATTGGGAGAGAGAGAGAGAGAGAGAGAGAGAGAGAGAGAGAGAGAGAGAGAGAGAGAGGTGGGTTGCTGGTGAATTTGGGTTTTCAATTTGTTCTCTGTTTTTTTTTTTTCTTTGATCCTGGGTTTTCAATTTGTTCGGACAATTCTTAGGGCAATTGTGAGAGAAACTGATGTAATAATGGGTAGACTCATTTTCTGCGTTGCAGCCGTTGGGGAATTTTTTGTCTGATCAATTGAGTGCATGGTGGGTGCTGTCAATCTAGACAAAATTGGGTCCAACTTCACAAAATTGGGTTTTGCCATTGAAGGTGTTGGTAGTGTTTGGTCTAATACCCATTTCTCTCTAAAAGGATAGAGGGTATTACAGTCATTTGAGCGATAGCCGTTAACAGTGTTATCTTGGCACATTAGTCCGAAACCACGAGAAGGTGAATTGATTATTTCAAAAACTCAGGGAGGTGATGCGCAAAAGGCCTAAGCATTCTTTTTCTGACCTTCTGTTTTCTTGAGTCTTTCGCTGACTTATTCTATCCATTACATTTTCAAAAAGAGAAAATATATTACATAGTAAATAAAATGTAGAACCAAATTTGTGAAAAAAAGTGGTCTTAATCTATAGAATATGTCTTCCATTTTGAACTTATCACAGTACAATACCAAATTTATAGATATAATAAAAGTTGTCAAGATTAGTGCGCAACTCCATACGGCTATATCCCAAAGGAATCCTAATGTTTCCTTCTGGTTGATTTTGATCCAGCAACCATAAGGAGGTAATCCGTACTTTGCCCTTATTTGTATTTGAATATGATTTTACCGTTCCTTCAATTTCCTAGAATTGAAAACCAGAAATAGTCATGGTGTTTGTGCAATCGATTTAGTCCAGAGAATCAAAACTCTGAACTGCACAAATAAGTTGCACACACAGCTTGCCCAAACACTCACAAGTTTTCGCAGAAAAATTCATCCCAGAAAGGCAGAAACTATCAAAATGAATGGTGATGTGTTGTTGCATATACAGGATTAGAGAAAAATTCTATTTTGCGAAATTCTGATGATGCACTTGGAGCTTGTCGACATTATGATTTATGGCTTGGATTTGGAAACGTGGAGTAACTTATTTCTGATAATTACATGACATGACTGTAATTTCTTCACCTATAAACATAACTACATAAGGTTATTGCAGGGGACAACCATCTTGAACTTCAGCTTACATACTTGAAGAAATGTTCCTAATCTTGCGTATGCCTAACTTTAACGCATGCTCCCCATTCGGTTATTGCAGGGGACAACATCTTTGGATCTGATGCAAAAGATGCAGCATACTCCCTGAATGCTGCGTTTTCCCCTGCAGTTTCGTCCAACATCCCTTGGGCTGCTGTTTTGGGAAACCATGACCAAGAATCTACGCTTTCTAGGGCGGGGGTGATGAAACATATTGTTGGTATGAAGCACACCTTGTCTCAGTTTAATCCTCCTGAGGTTGGCAATATCGATGGTTTCGGGAACTATAATCTGGAAGTCCATGGGGTTGAGGGTTCAGCTTTTGAAAATAAATCAGTTCTCAATCTCTATTTCCTTGACAGTGGTGATTACTCAACGGTTCCCTCCATCCATGGTTATGGCTGGATCAAACCCTCACAACAGCTTTGGTTCCAAAACACTTCCAAGAAGCTTCAGGTAACAACCTCACAGTTGCTTTAATGTTGCTCTATTCAACATACTTAATATTTTGCGTTTTGGGTTACTCAAACTCAAAGTTTGGGTGTAATTTGTCCTCAAAGTGTAAGCTCAAGGATTAGTATTTCGTTTTGGTATAAGCTCAAGGATCTGTATTTCGTTTTGGTATGCAGAAACATTTTGCGACGGCCGAGGAAAAAATTTCGCAAAATGTTTCAAAGTATAAGCTCAAGGATTAGTATTTCATTTTGGTATGTTGTTTTGATTAGCTAGGTAGAGGAAAGCTCAAGGATCAGTATTTCTTTCCGGTATGCTGTTTTCGTTTTGTTTGCGACGCTGCATGGTCAAACTTAAATAATTGAAACTTTTTTAAGAGAAAACTACTATAATTGTAAAGAAATTTTGAACCTTGGATAGGCGGTCGCTTGGGCTGTTAGTTCCGCCCTCAGTTGTCCCCCCATCCCTCTCTCCGTGACTATGTCCCTCCATCATCATTCTTTGACTTCTTTCATCATGTCCTTGATGCAGAGAGCATACAAGAACAAGCCGGGGGCTCAGAAGGCACCTGCCCCAGGGCTCACATACTTCCACATCCCATTGCCTGAATTCGCAAGCTTTGACTCATCGAACTTTACCGGTGTTAAGCAAGACCCCATCAGTTCTGCTTCAGTAAACTCTGGCTTCTTCAAAACGATGGTGGAAGCAGGCGATGTGAAGGCCGTTTTCGTTGGCCATGATCATCTCAATGACTTCTGTGGCGAGCTAACCGGCATTCATCTTTGTTATGCTGGCGGATTCGGGTACCACGCTTACGGGAAGGCTGGGTGGGACAGGAGGGCAAGGGTGGTGGTGGCGTCTTTGGAGAAAACTGAGAAGGGAGGTTGGGGAGGAGTTAAGTCCATCAAAACAAGGAAGCACCTAGATAACCAACTGCTCACTGCTGTTGATGTTCAGGTGCTTTGGAGTCATTAATTAACCTGGATTTGCACTCTTCTAGTAATTAATACGAATAAACCTGGATTTGCATGCACCCCCTCAATTATCATGGCAACAAATGTCACTTTAAACTTGAGCACCCAATGACTTTTTAGAGCAACTTACCGATTTATTAGCAAAAGAGTGGTAAAATTTTACGATTACGTAGAGCTGGCATGGCATTTTGTTCTCATTTTATGATTATTCAGCAAAGGGTGTAAAAGGAGGCGATCAGCTACAGAAACCTCTTTTGGACGTAACTATGGAGACTTCAGCCTAGCGGCGACTGGTGAGATCCATGAGGGCCAGTCATGGTAGGTTTCTACCGCCCTGCCAAGGGCTAGTGGATCAACCGGACATATAGAAAGGCAAAGCATCATAGGGCGTCATTTTATCATTACTAAAAAGCAGGTGTCTAATTATTTTTTTTTTTGTAAAGAAAAAGTTTTGCCGCACTCTGAATCAATTGTACGAAATGATTATCGTAGGCATTTCTGGGATCTCACTTGAGTGTACCATGAGCTTGGCAAGTGAGAGTCCAACAACAATATGAGACCTTAGGTTGGGTACTCGTTTGAGCAGTGGGAACTTGATTGTGTTGTGTTCCAAGGATCAATCACACACTCACACAACCAAGGAGACACGAGATATTTGCGTGGGTTTCCAAGAGCAGGTACATCCACATGGGGATCGGAGAGTTTCACTATACGAGAAATACAAATATATTACTACATGGGAGCACCGATCACTCAATTCCACTCAATTTTTCCCCCATAATTAGAGCAGCTCTACCGATATGCTATACGTATCCATTATAAAAGTTAAATTTGACTACAGCTCACCTAGCTGGGAGTGAGCAAAAGTTCGTTATCAAGTGTTAAAAAGTGCCTACAAATAGGTGTTAGAACAATTATAACATGAATATTGAATCACTTGTTGCAGTAGAGTTGATTTTTTGCGCCTTTGTCCCTGTTTTGAGCCATATCAGAGTGCCAAAACATTGCTTTTAATTCCTCCAACGAGAATCTAGATGTTAGCACAAAATCAAGTACGAAATGGAGGCATTTAACATAAAAACACAACTTCAGACAAAATTGAATGCGAATCCGTTTGATATTATATGGATTCCTGGGCATCGAACTGCTAAGGATAAAGTTGTGTTTAAAATTTTTGTTTTATAATTGCATGCATGGTATTGCTCATGTAAAAGTGCCTACTGATGACTAGTGCAATTCAAGACTCTCGTCAAGAGTAAGGCTTGTTTAGTAAATGCGTGATGACATACTTTCTTCCAAATACTTGACTTATTTTACAAGCATCTTATTAAAGACCAGTTTTATTTGAATAGCTTCATTGCTTTTTTGTGGGTTGATTGTCTTAGGGTGAGTTTTGACAAACTTTTTAGGGAACCGCACCGTCTTTCTTACTGTTTCTCCCGATTCTTACGAGATTGGAGTATAGTTTTTATATTATATTGTTCGTTTTGATGAGAGGAATCGTAAAAGTATATAAACATGAACCAAAAGTTCTAAAAAAAAAATTCATACAAAAAACGACGAAAAAGGCGTGAAATGTCTTTTGGGTATTTTTCGTGTTTTATACATTGAAAGTGGCCACGGAAAAAAAGACGAAAGAGGTGAGGAAATCTGCTGAAAATCCGGCAAGGAGTACAAAACGATATCCTCTACGGCTCTACCACATCATGAAGTGGCAAAAAATACACTCTATTTTCACGTGCTTCCACGCTCTAAGGGCAAGGGAAAATAGCCACTGAACGCGTTTAAACCGGATAAGTCCAAAATATCCCACCACTCTAAACTCATACAGCTCAAACCAAGAGGGTGTTTTGGTCAAACAGGACACCCATAGCTAACTAACTTTAACTATATATCGGTAGCTATACAGATTTATTGTTAAATAGATGATTTTTAAGAATAAATGTTTAATATGATTCAGAAAAAGGATCACAAATTCCTCTCAATTATGTCGTTATGGATGTCTAATTAACTTAAATGTTAATGAAATTCAAAAAAAAGAAAAAAGACGATCAACTCTGATTAGAAGATAACATCTCAAAAAGACTCCATCAAAATACACCACAACCCGGTAGTGCATTTCTTACATTGCATTCTGCAGGGACACATGGACTCCAAGTTTTCAATACCTTTTCTCACTACACATTTACCTAAAACCCAAGACGAAAGAGTATTGCGACACCACGTGGTAGTCGCTAAGACCAGTGAATTAAGAAAAAAGTAAGTGTAGGAACACACCTTCTGGATACAACTCCAGGCAATACTACATCCGGAATTGAACTATACATATGAATCCATACATCAAACGACTCTAAATATAATTGTGTCCGAAATTATATTTTAAAATCGTGTCCGTATAGTGAGATTATTGCTCCTGAATTAATTCTAATAATACCTTCCCCGTCACTGCTTCCAAAAAGAATTTTGGCATATTGGGAATATTCATTTCTGACTGCTCACGCTAATAAATCCGATTGACGATAAGAAGCCAAGGCAGATAAAATGTCACCGTTGTAGAATTGGATTCTACCTTCTCCGTACAACCCCATTCATGATTAGATCTGGGTAGGTGTATTTGCACTTGATTCTGTCCAATAAAACAAGAAGAAGAAGAAGAGGAAGGAATTGCCTCAACCATCTTCGCACCCCTCAGACCTCTGGTTCCCCCATGGCCAATTTGCATTTGGTTGTGGCGCCATTTGTGGTAGTGCTCCTTGTTTCTCTCTCCTCTGCTTCTGCTTTTAAAGAACAAGGACAATCGCTGAGGTTCAGCGAAAAGGGGGAGTTCAGGATATTGCAGGTAGCGGACATGCACTACGGGGACGGAAAGACCACGCCGTGTGAGGACGTGTTGCCGCAACAAGTTGCGGGTTGCTCCGACCTCAACACCACCGCCTTCCTCCGCCGCATGATTGCTGCCGTGAACCCTCACCTCATCATTTTCACTGGTACCCTCATCCCCCGCACCTTGAACTGGTTTAACTGTTTACTTCTCTTTTTTACTGCTTCACCAATTTGTGAAACCTTGTTTTTTAACAGTATTTGTGTGTATGCTCCTGTTATTGTTGGTTCAGTTTCGTAGAATTGACGAACAGAATTAGTCATGGTGTTAGTGCAATCCCTTTATGTGTAACAAGGAAAACTCTAAACCCGCACAAAAAAGTTGCACACACACATTTGAGTTTTTTTTTGCCGATACAAACTTACTTTTAGAACAATTGGCCAAAATACATGTTTTCCCAAATGTATTTTAAACGCACATCCTATATGTGCTAGTGCTACCTACATGCGTATACATCTGGCACTGACCAAACGCCAGTTGTATGTGCCAGCATGTACTTAAAGCGCATACCCCATATACACTACCTTTGACTGATAACGCACACCCTATATGCATTATGCTTGTTCTATGTATAACCATATCCTTATGTTGAGTCATTGAAATTTTTAACGAAACGGATCAAAGATTTCCTTCAGAAAAAAGACTAGAAAAGGGAGAGCGTTCTCGTAGAGGTGTCAATGTTGACCAATCGAACATCCGTTTTTTTGGACCATTAAGAGTGGAGAGAGTTCTCACAGTAAACAGAGTTGTTGAACGACCGATGGAATATAATAGAGGATTACTGAGCCGGAGCATAGGCAGGACACTTGCACCTGCACCCCCACCTGTTGATCAAGTTAACAACTCTCATTTTCGACTACGAAGAGAGATTGGTGGGGGGGACAATGACGTCGGACCACCTGTACCTTTCCTCATGGACTCTTACCTTGCCCAGTTGAAAGACATGAGTCGTCATGATTTGCCCGTAGAGCATATTAGTGGGTACTACGGGGTGATGTCAGGCAACCCATTTCGTGTGTGGTTGAGAATTTGTACGCAACCAACAGCGGGGGTGGATCCACGTGCTGACCAACAGTCCCTTCTAACCGTTGGACCACAGCCTTGGTCTGTACGATAGGCTTGGTAAACGGAATTTCATCATGCCAATGTTACAGCACGATCTAACTAAAATGGTCTTGTGCGTGTGGCTCAAACACGACTTGGTCTTTTTTTTAAGGAAATCTTCGATCCATTTCGTTAAAAATTTCAATGACTCAACATAAGTAGATGGTTATAACTTATATATAGAACAAACATAATGCATATAGGGTGTACGTTATCGGTTAAAGGTAGCGCATATATGGGGTATGGGCTTTAAGTAAATGTTGGCACGTACAGCTGGCGTTTGGTCAGTGTCATGCCAATTGTCTACGCACATAGGTAGCGCATATAGGATGTGCGTTTTTAACTGCTTTTAAAATATGTTTGGAAAAAGATATATTTTGGCCAATTGTTCTAAAAACAAGTGTATATCGGCAAAAAAATCTCGTAGTGTGTGTGCCCTCACATTCCAATTTTGAGTATTTGTGTAAGTGTTTGTAGCAAGATTCATCCTAGAAACTATCAAAATGAATGGTGATGTAGGTTCAATTCTTCTTGCCAGCAACTCTTGGGGCCATCCCACCCACGTGTAAGCATGGAAAGGGCTGCAGGAGGGGATGTAGGAATTAGTCCGAGGTGCGTGCAAGCTTGCCTAGGACACCCTGCATTGCTGGGAAAAAAAGAAGAGAAATGAATGGTGATGGAATTACCACACAAGATTAAAGAAAGAATCTATTTTGCTAATTTTGATGAAATTGGAGCTTGTCAACGATATGATTTATGGCTTGAATTTGGAATGTGGAGTAACTTAGTTACTATAACTATATGTTATTACTGTATTCTTCGCCTATAAACAAGGAAGATGAAGCCCATTAGGGATTTGTGTGTCGATGTGGGCACAATTTGTCAGACCATGTTAATTCTTTTGTGATGTTGCTTTTGTACTTTTCCTTCCTATCTGTTTTTTTCTATATAAAATTCTGGTTTAATGCATTGTCTTCAAGAGAAGCTTCCATCTAAGTTCTAAGAAGCACATACACGTCATTTTCCTAAAAATTAGGACACGGACACATCGGGTACGCATTGCCATACATATCATAATAATATGCTGTTAATGCATTTAATAAACGAAAATACTATTTCTATCTAACTGGAATTAATTTGGGTGGACTTAGGGACTATTGAAATAGGATTAGTGTCATGAAGATATAGTAACCATCATCATCGGATAAGAGATTTAAAAAGTGCCAATAGATTGCAATTTGGACCATTCTTGAACATTTAAAACATCTTGACATCATAAGTGTCCTCAGTGTGTCCACAAAATGTTGGACTAGCATAGATGAGCATCAACATAGACACGAGGCAGGTTGATGTGTTTATGCTTCTTAGTCAAGGACTCAAGGTTCATTAAGAAACTTTAGGTACATGTTATTCACGAGTTTTTTGGTTTGGAAAGGAAGAAAAAGTGAAAACCAAATGTGCATGGGTTAGTCTTGATTGGTTCATGGTGTCTTCTTGCTAAAGCCTGTTATATTCACTTGGTTAACATCCCTCAACAGACTGTCTGATTCCCGATCCATAACAGTAAGGGCAATGTTTTTGCCACCCACCCTTTGAAATAGTCACATTTGCAGTTGCCAAACAGATGAGGATCCTAACATTCACATAGTGTCTACTGACTACGGTCTTGGACAGTGAGGTTCTTAATATCTTCCGTTCTGTGGTTTACTTCTAAATTTGATGTGACACAACAAAAAGAAATAAAAAAGGCCACAATTGTTTTATTCAAAGTTTCTCGGCAGACCTCTATTAATTTTGTCTCTCCTTCTTCGTCATCTCTCTCTAAGTTAATTTATGTAGTCTCTTCTTCTTCTTCTCTATTGTTCCTTCCACCTTTCGTCTATGCCTTAAATTTATTAAAACTGGCATGCCTTATGCTATTTAAGCTAAGACCCGGGAATTGTCGAATCATTTGGCTTACATACTTGAAGAATGTTGCTACTCTTGAGCTTTCTATAAGCCCAAGTTTAATGCATGCTCTCCATTGGGTTATTGCAGGGGACAACATCTTTGGATTTGATGCAACAGATGCAGCATCCTCCATGAATGCTGCATTTGCCCCCGCAATTTTGTCCAACATCCCCTGGGCTGCTGTTCTGGGAAACCATGACCAAGAATCTACTCTTTCTAGGGCAGGGGTGATGAAACATATTGTTGGAATGAAACACAGCTTGTCTCAGTTTAATCCTGCTGAGGTTGAAGATATTGATGGTTTTGGGAACTATAATCTTGAAGTCCATGGGGTTGAGGGTTCGGCTTTCGATAATAAATCAGTACTCAATCTCTATTTCCTTGACAGTGGTGATTACTCCACAGTTCCCTTCATCCCTGGTTATGGCTGGATCAAACCCTCACAGCAGTTTTGGTTCGAAATCACATCCAAGAAGCTTCAGGTAACAACCTCACAGTTGCTTTAATGTTGCTCGATTCAACATATTTTGCACATTTGGGTTACTCAAAGTTCAGGGGTAATTTGTCCTTAAACTGTAAGCTCAAGGAACAGTATTTCATTTGGTATGCTGTTTTGGTTAGCTAGCTAGGTAGAGGAAACACTTTGCATCGTTTCGGTAACATTTTGAAAATGTGGCCGGAACATGATGAAAATGTCAAAAGAATTTGGTAGTGTATCCGCATGTCATTGTTGGACATTTGTAGGTGTCAAATAAATCAATGTTTGGGCATGTTTCATAGAATTTGAACACGTAGGGTGCATTTCGGTATGTATCGGAGGAAAGTGGAAACATTGGAGTTTCGGGGGATTCTACTGATTTTTAGTTACATTTCAGCCGTTTCAATGGAAACAGAGCGAAATTTGTTCCTTGGTTTTAGTGTAGTTTTTAGTCTTATTCTTCCAAAGTATGAATTGTATCATCCCAGAATATGCACACCCAAAAGTGCTCTCTCCCTCCAAGGACGGATACAAGATTTTAATTACATATGTAAGGTAACCAAAAAAATTTCGTAGATATTTTCGATCAACTAATACAATTTGGAAAATGTAGATGTACACAATTAAGAAAATTTAGGGCTTAATTTCAAAAACACCCCCTAAACTATCACTTTTTTGCAACATCACCCCTTAAACTAAAAAACTGGCCAACATCACCCCCTTAACTATCAAAACTCGGCAACTTCACCCCTTCCCCTCATTTCCGTCCAATTCTGTCAACATTTTGGACGGAAAGGTGTAAAACTTGGATGGCAAATGAAATGTAATCCCAAAATGCCCCTCTAAGAGGCGGGATATAAAAATCAGTTTCACACATTTTCTAACCCTAATCCACACACTTTCTAACCCTACCAACATACCAAAAAAAAAAAAAACAGATTTGTTCTTCTCTCTCTCTCTCTCTCTCTCTCTCTCTCTCTCTCTCTCTCTCTCTCTCTCTCTCTCTCCCCCCAAGCTTAAGCTTCCATAACCACAACACCAAACCCAGATCCACCCAACCCACCTGATTTTCAAACTTCACCACCTGTCCAAATACTCTCTCTCTCTCTCTCTCTCTCTCTCTCTCTCTCTCTCTCTCCAAGCTTAAGCTTCCATAACCACAACACCAAACCCTGATCCACCCAACCCACCTGATTTTCAAACTTCACCACCTGTCCAAATACAATATTAATGAATGAAGCCATAGCTTGAGTAATATAGTCTTCCATTCCACACACTACCTGTCCAAAAACAACACTGAAATGCAAATTATTTTCAGAAGAATGATACCAGATTGAACAATATGAATGAATGAAGCTATGAATGAATGATAGAGTGATATAGTGCTTCCAATCCATACAGCACCTGCCCAAATACAACACTAAATTACACAATGTTTCAATTTCCCAAATACTCCAGATTATACAATGCATTTCTCAGATTACACAATGCCATGCCATGCCATTCCACAAACCAAGCCACAGCCCAGAAATAATGATCCATTGATTATAAAACAAAACATTCAGTCAACAAAATACCAAAAGATTACACATCGACTACTGCCAAGCCAAGGCAATACCAAAGCAATTCATTACAGTCAACAAAATAGAACGTACTATTGCCATTTGGTACCACAAACACCATTACATTAGGTCAACAAAACAGAAAGTACTAGTGCCATTAGGTACCACATAAACCATTACACATTACTAATTGAAGCCAAAAGCCTAAGATAAAACTTATTCAAGTGGTAGATTTTTGGGTACTATGGGTTGAGGTTGCTCCTTGGGAGAACTGCCTTGGGGTAGTGCTTGGCATTGTGCCACATGAGCACACTGCTGGCTGAGTCATAAACATGGCATTCCCAAACCTTGTGGATCTCATTCATCCCTACATTGACACCATATAATCAAGTTAAAAAATATTTAATGCACAGAATATACTATGGACTAACTCTAAATATTTCTTAGTTAGGTTTCATTCTTACTTGTGGGATGGGCAGGCCTACCCTAGGGGCAATAAATCCTCTACCTCCCAAACTTGTCCTTGGTCCATGGCAACAAGCCCCTTCACGTATTCAACCTGAGACCCTCTCAATATTTTACTGCCAACATGAATTTCCAAAGCGCACCTGAAGTCGCCCCTGTTTTCTGACCTGAAGTTGTCCATGTTTTCTGTGCAACATTAGACTTAGATTAGTAGCTATTTAACATGTGGGACTTATAATATTGCATGGAAATCATACACAGAGGGTTTAAAAAATTTAAACTATATGCAGCAATAAGTATTTTATTCCTGAAACCAAACTCTATTAACCAATACAAATTTTTTAAACTATACAGTGTGTGCTCCTTGTATTGAAAAATTTGCATGTGCTTATAATATTGCCCTATTGACAAATTTTAAACCCCCATCTCGTACTTTAGGGTTATAAAGTTCGAAAATCCCCAATTATTTAAGCCCAATCTCGGACTTTCAGGGGAAACAAATTAAAAAACTCCAAAATCCCCTCCCCAATTATTTAAGCCCCAATCTTGGATTTTTTGGTGGAAGAAGAAAAATACTTCGAAAACCCTGAAACTCCCAATTCTTTACGCCCAATCTTGGACTTTTAGAAAATATTTTAAAAATTCAAAAATCCCCAAACCCCCATATTTTTTAAGCCCTAATCTCGGACTTTTAGGGTAAAAAGTATTTAAAAACTTTCAAACCCCAAAACCCCCAATTTTTTAGCCCCAACCTCGTATGTATGCATTTGAATACATATAGAACTTACAGATAACTTACTGATTCGAACGAACAAGAACTAGGTAGAACTCGTACGGATTCAAACGAAGTAGAACTCCTACTTTGCAGATTCGAACGATTTTCACAGTCCTGTCGATTTAAGGTTTCCGCTTCTTTCGATTGGATGGAGATGAGTGGGAGATGGTGCGGGTTGTGGTGGATGTGGTTATCGGTCGATCGATTTTGTGGGTTCAAGGGTTTCTTCCACTTCAGTCAAGAGAGAAGAGAAACAGAGATGAAAGAGGAGAGGGTGCGTTTTTTTCTTCTAAGTCTCTCCTACCGTGGTTTTTTTAAGCCAAGGGGTACCTTGGTCTTTTTCTTTTAATCCGTCCATGTTTTTAACGGAAATGAGGGAAGGGGGTGAAGTTACCGAGTTTTGATAGTTAAGGGGGTGATGTTGCAAAAAAATGATAGTTTAAGGGGTGTTTTTGAAATTAAGCCAAAATTTAGACATATACAATTGCAAATGCATACAATCTTGTATGACCTCACCTGTTTCAAAACTTAAATATTAAATTTAGTATTTGATATTCTTATAGATGCATATAATCTTACGTGGACAATTACTGACCTTCTCAAATTCTTTGATGGGTATGTGTTAGATTTTCTTTAAAAAACGTTGCACGATAGAACTTAAATAATTTGAACTCTTTTAAGAGAAAACTACTATGAGTCTAAACTCCTTCATTGTAGGCATCATGATGCTACAACGGATCTAACTTATTGTGCAGAATTATTCCACGAAACTTCAAAGTTACTATGTCCCTCCATCATCATTCCTTGACTTCTTTTACGATATCCGTGATGCAGAGAGCATACATGAACGAGCCCGAGGCTCAAAAGGCACCTGCACCAGGGCTCGCATACTTCCACATTCCATTGCCTGAATTCGCAAGCTTTGACTCGTCAAACTTTACCGGTGTTAAGCAGGAAGGCATTAGCTCTGCTTCATTAAACTCTGGCTTCTTCACAACAATGGTGGAATCAGGTGATGTGAAGGCCGTTTTCATTGGCCATGATCATGTCAATGACTTCTGTGGTGAGCTAACTGGCATTCATCTTTGTTATGCTGGCGGCTTTGGGTACCATGCTTACGGGAAGGCTGGGTGGGACAGGAGGGCAAGGGTGGTGGTAGCATCTTTGGAGAAAACTGAGAATGGAGGTTGGGGAGCAGTTAAGTCCATCAAAACAAGGAAGTACCTCGATAATCAACAGCTCACTACTATTGATTTTCAGGTGCTTTGGAGCACTGGTATAGCTTTTCTCCCTCCAAACCTTTTTTCTCTCTGTATACGGTTCTTTCAGTTCATTCTATTGCAAGAGAATACACAGGATAGCATGCTTTAGGAACATAATTGAGGTTTGATGTCAATTTCTGATTTTTTTTTAATGGGAGACATTTTCTATTCAAATCAAGGGCCTACGTGAGAGTGGGTACGTAATAGGTGCTATATGACAAATTATGCACCATGATTTCCGTTGTTTGACTGTAAAGCATAGGTCCAGCAAAGATCGGTAGAGGAACGCTATGAAAACAAAAGGAGAATACAATGTGTCGGCATAAGGACCGGAAAAGTTCCTTAGCTCTCACCTCGTAGAACCCTAGAGCGCTCAAAGCCCCTTTATGTGGACCCTAGAATACAAACTAGCTCTGATTTACCCGATACTGGTAACTTGGTCTTGAACCGGTTATGAGCATCAAACCAGTTGAATTTGAGACGTTACTCACCATACTAGGGTGTCCTTCCTCGTAAAGTTCGAGGCTTATTTTCTTTTTTCTTGTGATGGGAAATTAATAGCAACTCATGGTAGAATGCTACACTTAAACGCCCACCATTATTGGATCATGTGGTGTTTCTTAAAGATACTTCAATATAATAGATAGCTACATGTAGTTTGCTCTCTGACAGTCCTTTTCTCCACTTTATGCTATAGCATGTGTTCAGGCACGCATTTGTATGTCAGAATATTTACATTCAAAAGGGTCCCTGGAATTCCAATTTTAAAATGTTTTCAGTGCAAGTGTGCAACCATTTGGCCCATATCAAGCATGTGCATAGTTCCTTCCTTTCGATTTTCTAATTTCACTTACCCTACACCCCTGTCAAAAATTAGCATCTGGGTATTACTTGTTACGTATGTTTTTCGTGGAATCTGTCTCTTTTTGTCCTCAACTTTCTCTCATTTCTATTGTGACCTCAACTTAACAGGAAGCCGTAGAAAGAAACAGATTGGCCGGCTTTGAGTGTTTTGCTGAGGTACGTTTATCCAGTGAAGGCTAGGGAAGTGGAGATCCAGTTCAGTGGACATGTTGTAGTTTTGTGATGTTGCGTAAAGGCTTAGATGTTGCATATTACACTTTGAGAGAATTTTACAACAATTTTACTGGAAACCAAAAGCAAATGATGAAGTTAACTTAGAGATACTTAATCAAATCCTGACGTTGGTTGAAGATGTGCATTCTTGTTTCATTGTTGAGATGGTTTGGGAATGCTTGTAGAGATGATGTAACAGGTACTTGCTTTTCCCGTCCTCCAATAATACTTAATCTTTCAGGGTCAGTGCTGTATTTTGAGGGCTTGGGCCATATTGAGCTGATATTTTTCAGTTTATGTTTTGACCAAAGGAAGTGGCTCAACTATCTAGTGGTAACTATTCATCCAGTGAGGGGTAACAGTCCCAGCACGGCTTGTTTCTTTCAGTAGACGAGTCATGCTAGCGAAATAGGCAAGACGGGAACGAAAGGATGATTGCAATACCCAACTCTATTGAAGAGATGTGCAGTTGGTTGTGACACAAAATGGGCAATACACCTCAGAAAAGCAAGAAAGTAAACAGGAACGAAATTGTGAAGCGTTCTCATCGACTGAACTCTACGAGTTACGCAGCACACAATAGGTGCTCATTGGGAGACCCAAATTTAGTTTCTACCACGTCACTGGAAACTTTTTTGTATTCAAGGAATTTGTTCGTAGAATCTGTTCTCAGGAGGGAACAATGGTTGCAGACGGTTGCTAATACCTCATAGATCAAGGGGCAAAAGGAGGAATCTGACCGAGGAGGGGCTTGCATCTTTTAGTTAATTGGTGACGCAGTAGCTGACTAAGATGATGATAAACAATTGGTCCGAAAGGATGATTTTAATTCTAGCGGGTTGCACATCAAGTTCAGAGGTTATTAAATAACTACAAGCCGCAAGTTTTTGCGACGGAATAAGGAAATACTGAAATATGTTTCGACATTGTTTTCGACGATCATTGTTCTGTTATACTGCAAGCACTTTCTTGTGGGCTGTGGCCATTGATCGAAACTAACCCTAGCTATATAGTTTTGACGGTCATTCACATAAATAGGCACATGATCCAAATCGATCGTCTCGTGAATGATCGTAAATTTTGAAGAGAAGAACATGTCTGCCGACGAAAAAAAAAAAAAACTTGATCAGACAATAATAGGCAAATGAAAAAATCATTTCGAATAGATGATTACAGTTTAAAATCATGACCTATTTTTAGAAAAGAGAATATACTACTTGTTCAGAGTATAGATGTTTAAATTATAGTATGACTTTCTACAAAGATATTTTTTTTTGCAAACCCTACCAAATGTTCAAATAATACGACTTTCTACAAAGATATTTTTCTTTGCAAACCCTACCGATACAAGCTTTCAGGTTTGTGTGTTTTGTACTTTATCACTATTATCAATAAATTTCTTAGTCTTCCACACAAAAAAAAAATGTAAGATTGATGGACGGTTGGTATTACCGGGGCACCTGTACCTCTTTGCGATTGTACCTCCTCCTGTGTAATTTCGGTCTAAAAAACGCACAAAAAGAATGCTACAATTAGAATTCTTTGTGCGATCAAGCAATTGAAATAGCGTAGAAAGAGATGCATGTAGAAGCATTTGAGTATATGTGATATGAACTCTAACCAAATATGCAAATGTTGTAATTGTTTATTGTCATAAATGAAGGCAAATGAGATCCTGTCGCGTTAACTTAGGGTGAGTGAATAAGTTTCCCAAAAAAAGCCACTTGGCTTTTTGGGAATTTTTTTTGTTTTCTCTTTATTCAAAGTTTGTTCGCATTTGTTAGTTTTGTATTAAATTTTTATAAATTATTGATTCGTTTAGATGAGAGGACTCAAAAAAGTAAACAATTATGACTCTCTCTCTCTCTCTCTCTAAATGGTCTAAATTTTGGATATTTACAAAAATAATTGGGTAAAATCTGGATATTTACCATTTACGCACCTAACACACCCTCACAAATTTCCAAGATACAAACCAAGTGTAAAATTTGCAAGGGAATATAAAGAATTAGGGTTTGTAGGGAGCTCCTCATTTGCTATGCAACACAACACATTTGTCAAAGGGCACACAAGTTAGGGGTGAGTGTGAAATAATCAAATTCTTATGAATTGAAAATTTTGAGAACTAAACTAATCCTCAAAACACATATAGCCGACCTAATCCAAACTATAATACTATGGTTTGATTTTAAACCACGGATTACTTCAAGTTGAGATTATTTCTTTAAAAGGTATTTAGAGCAATGACGCTTTGCATAAAAAGAAACTTGTGTTTGAATCAATTTTCTTAAAATTCCTAAAAGTAAAAAAAAAAAATAGAAGCTTCAAATCTACTGTAAGTGACAAAAAAATATCGATATATAAGATGATAGTATATCATGATTGAATTATTGTATAATGTTCCTTAAAAAATATCAAATTGCATGTAAAGAAAAATTACGGTTCAAATCAATATGAAACCAAAACTATGAGAATAAATTCGTATGCCATCCATTTAAGTTTATTTTACCATTTTGTAAACCAGGACCGAACCACACCGCCGGAAAACTGAACCAGACTGACCGGTTCGGACTAATTCTTATTAGATTCGCGATTTGATGATTTCTTTGCTCATCCCAACTAGGGTACCCTTGTCTGAGATGTGTTTTTTTTTTTTGGCTCTTTTCTGAGATTAGGCGAAATTCGGAGGGTCAAGTTTGTAAATTAAAAGTTGAGAAAAACCTACTAGTTCTATGCAGCGGTTTATTTTGGCTGTTGTTTAGAAAAACCATTTCACAGCAGCCATGGCAGGAAAGCGGAAGAAGAGCGACGACGGAGATGAGGACGGCAGCAAAAGCAATCGCAAGAGTTTCGTCGTTGACGGAGACGACGATAGCAAGCAGAAGAAGAACGGAAGTAATGGGAAGCAGCTGCTTCCGTCGACGATAAAGAACAAGGAGAAGAGGTCCGCCGTACACGCCAAGCTCAAGCAACAGAAGAAGCTCGAGAAACGCAAGAGGGCCAAGACTCGTGATGCCGCTGAGAAGCGGGCTCTTGAGCTCGGCGAGGAGGTATATATATCCGGACCCCTGTATTTTGCCAGCAATTTTTATGCGGAATTGAAATCTAGGGCTCTGATTGTTTGGTTATCGTGTTTGTGCAGCCGCCGCCGAAGATGATCCCCCGCACCATTGAGAATACCAGGGAGCTTGACGAAACCGTTTGCAAACCAGATGATGAAGAGGTATTTCCTGTGCCATATATATAGACATATATGTATGCCATTGTATTCATGAAGCATAAGGACGGGAACATACACAATTCCTGCAACTGTTTTTTTTTGCGCGCTAGTAGCTCACAGAAAGGATGTATCCTATTTATAAAGACAGTTTTTTTTTTTCCCTTCTCATTTTACTTGTGTTAGGATGTATCCTAGATAGCAGTGTGAGTTGTATCCGATGTAAAATGCAAAATATATTGCGTGTGTTCATAATTTTGAGATGAAATGAAATTTCATGTCTTCATTGTTACTGTCTGGTAACAAAATTTACGGTGTAATGTACCGTGCGTCGCATCATGGATTGTGTGGGTATCGGAAAACTTAAGCGTAAGATAAGCAATTATTTTACCTCTTAAAGTACCTAATCATATACGTGTCTAAGATTTTTGTAGACATGGGATATGTTTAGAGATACATATCGATTTCATCTCTAGAAATACCATATGGTCATATGCTATCGTGAATTGTAACATTGTGACAACCCTAGCTGTAGCAATCATTTGTGCAAAATTTTTGTATTGAGGAGCTTGTTATGAAACCCTGCTTATGGGGGGATTGCCTTCCCATTCACTTTGTGCATTGACAGCTGTTTGCGGGTAATGACGCGGATGAATTCTGTTCAGTTTTGAAGCGTGAATGCAATCCAAAGATATTGATCACCACTTGCCGTTTCAACTCTACTGTATGTCTTCTTTTCAAATTGAACATTTGTGTGTTGCTGTAGAACTATCATGGGAATATGCTTTCAAAAGTAGGAATATGATTATCTCTTAAATTAGATTCATTATGCAAGCTTTTTCTCCTGACGTGTTTTAGTTTGTCTTTGGAACATATGTTGCTGAACAATAGAGGGGACCAGCTTTTATATCGGAATTACTTACTGTGATCCCAAATGCTCATTACTTCAAGAGAGGAACCTATGATCTGAAAAAGGTGCTGGTTTTTGCTCTGTTGGTTTTCAGCTTTTTGATTGATTACTTACTTCAAGAGAGGGACCTATGATCTAAAACGACTTCTTATGTACGGAGTTAATGCTGCAAGCGCTTTATTATCTGAAGATAGCGTTCGAATTTTTCTGCAGATTGTAGAGTATGGAACGACTAAAGATTTCACTTCTCTTATAGTTGTTCATACTAACCAAAGGGAACCTGGTTAGCAGCCTCAGCCTTCCTTGTTCCTCTTCCTTCAATTTTATTGGAATTGGAAGTTTTTATTTCAATTCTGGTGGTTGTTCTTCAGATGCTCTCCTTGTCATTGGTTTACCTGATGGTCCTACCGCCCATTTCAAGCTCTCAAAACTTGTTTTGCGCAAAGACATTAAGGTTTGGTGATTCAAGCTCTCTCTCATCCCAGTTTCGGCTACTACGTTTTTTTTTTACTGAGTTACAATGGCTCTGTAAATATTAGGCAAAACTAAAAGGCAACCTTTCAGTTAGTAGCTTTGGATGGGCTCATTAGATGAGGAACACGAATTGGGTGTTTTCTCAAAATGGATTACCGAATTACTCCCTTCGACCCAAATTGTTGTGCCTTTTTGGGCAATGGTGCCACTCGAACAATTGTCTCTATTGCACAATCTATAACATTTTTTATGATTTCGAAAACTTTGTGTAATAAAACTAATTGAGATCTATCAAACAAGATCCATATTAAATTAAAAGATGCACAACAATTTGAGAGGTCTCAAATAGTAAAACATGCACAACAGTTTGGGACAGAGGGAGCAATTTTTTGGAAGCATACAATGCCAAAAAGAACAAGGAAACCCGACAAAGGGTCTACCCTTTCAACTTGGGGGTCTTCCCTCCATCATTCCAAAGAGGCTGCTCTAAATTGTCTTCCCAGGGAAAAAACAAGGTTGACCCCTTGTCCTTTTCTCCTTGAGCTTGTTTTGAAGGAACAAGGAAACCCAACAAGGGTCTACCCTTGTATCTTAGGGGGTATTTCCTCTATCATTCCAAAGAGGCTGCCCTAAAGTGTCTTTCCTGGAGAGCAAGGATTGGCCCTGCGTCCTTTTCTCCTGATCTTGTTTTGAAGGAACAAGGAAATCCGTCAATGGTCTACCCTTTCAACTTAGGTCTTGTTCCAAAGAGTCTGCCCTCCAGTGAGACACTTCCTGGTATAGAAGGGTTGACCCTGGTTCCTTTTCTCCTTGATCTTGTTCTGAAAGAACAAGGAAAAATGAGAAAGGGCTCTACCCTTTTATTGCAGGGGTCTTCCCCACATATTCAAGAGACTTCCCAAGAATTTGATTTTTCCTTGGCCTTTTCTTTTGTTTTTTTTTGTTGTTGGTGTTTACCCTTTTATCGCAGGGGTCTTTCCCCACATGTTTTGAATTATGTTCTGAGGACAGCCTTTTTCAAATATGTGGGTGAAGACCCCTGTCATAAAAGGGTAAGCCCCCTTTCGTTTATCTTTGTTCTTTCAAAAGAAAAGGAATCCGGGTTAATGCATCTACTATTAGGGAAGACCCTTGACAGGTTTCCTTGTTCCTTCAAAACAAGATCAAGGAGAAAAGGATGTTGGGTCAACCCTTGTACTCTCAATGAAAGACACATGAGGGCAGCCTCTTTGGAATGATAGAGGAAAGACCCCCTAAGTGACCCTTTTCGAGTTTCCTTGTTCCTTCAAAACAAGCTCCAGGAGAAAAGGACGAGGTGTCAACCCTTTTT
Organism: Rhododendron ovatum; assembly: GCA_019656835.1. Classification (NCBI taxonomy): domain Eukaryota; kingdom Viridiplantae; phylum Streptophyta; class Magnoliopsida; order Ericales; family Ericaceae; genus Rhododendron; species Rhododendron ovatum. Next base: position 14,778,776 of record CM033792.1, read on the forward strand.
TTTCCTGGGAAGACACTTGAGAGCAACCTCTTTGGAATGAGATAAGGAAGACCCCCATGTTACAGGGATAGACCCTTGTCGGGTTTCCTTGTTCCTTCAAAAGAAGCTCAAGGTGAAAAGATGCTTAGGTCTGATTAGGTTAGAAAGTTAACTATGAGAGATCCATGTTGCTTGATGCTGCCGAATCAGTAGGCCTCACATATTGAAAAAGATATGGATATATACTGATTGTTGATCTAAACGTATGTTGCTTGCAGAATCATGGAAACCCGACTAGTCACGAGCCTGAGCTTGTGTTGTCTAACTTCACAACGCGTCTGGGTCATCGCATTGGCAGGTTTCATTCTTATCTCATCCTTTATAACCATTGTGTTGAATATTCTTACTTTTATCTGTGACTATCATCCTCAAAAGTCTCCCTCCCTCCCTCTCTCTCTCTCTCTCTCTCTCTCTCTCTCTCTCGCGCGCGCGCGCACATGCAAAATCGATCGATCGATCGATTTGTGGATGTGAGTGATCTGTTTTACCTTTCTAGACATGCATACTATCTATGATAAATATTTTTCTGACTGCTATATGCGGTTTTCTTTTCCATCTAGATTAATACAGTCTCTGTTCCCACAATCTCCAAATTTCCGTGGCCGGCGAGTGGTAACCTTCCACAATCAGAGAGATTTTATATTCTTTCGCCATCATCGGTGGGTAGTGTTTGTTTTCTATTTTCTAATTTTGACTTGTGTGTCTGAGAGTTTTCTGATAAATGAATCTTGCCATTAATATGGGTTAAAGGTACATTTTTGAAAGCAAAGAAACGAAACAGATCGACTCAAAAGGGAAAAAAGGCAAGGACACCAAGGAGGAAAACGGCTCTCAAGAGAAAATGGTTGCCCGCCTTCAGGTTTGTGTTTCCTCGGTCTGTGTGTTTCCAGCTCTTAAACCCAATGGGTCTTAGTTGGTTGGATACTTGACTCTAATTGCTGGAATTTCAGTAAGTCCTTGATTGGTTGATTGCACAAAATGCTTGTTCTTGTTAGCAATAACTTGTTCAGTTGATTTCCATGGAGGATGGGAGAAGTGGTTTGTGAACTGTTTGTAACTCTTTGGGAAGAGTGAGAATTGCAGGCCACTTGTCTGATACTTGTCCGTGTTTAACAATTTGAAGCAGAGGTCTAATGCTCTACCAAACAGAAACATAAAAACTTAGAACTTGTGATTCGTCTCTACTCTCTACTGCTATTCGATGCCGATGGCTGGTAGCAAACCATCTTATAGACAGTCTCTTTAGTCTTAGTAAAAGCTGTAATGTGATTCACCTAATTCCTGCACCTATAAAGAGAAGAAAAACAGAGTGGAGCCTCTAAAGATTTTCTACTTAAACTGGTATTTTGTAGTCTGTTACTGGTTTATAAAAACTTCTCCATTTGACTTCAAAGTTCGTTTACTGAAAGCTATTCACTATTTATGCTGCCCTGTGGTTAAGAGAATGATATGAACGGATGGGAAAATTTACATACGGACAAGGGGCAAAGGGCATTACCCCAGACAAGTACAAATTTTAAAAACATTAGCTAGAAAGCATCTAGCATCATACAATGGAACAGGAAAGCATCAGCCAATGGAACAGGAAAGCATCAGCCGCACATCTAGAACACTGTATCTACCACCTCAACAATCGTTGGCCGCAAAAATGTGTTGCATCAAATACCGTCTAAGGCCATTTTTGTGTTTATGAATTAACATGATCTTTTAACCATCCAATATGTCCTGGATCATAGAATTTATGTACTTGTAGCTTTTAGCCTGAAAAACTCTAGCTTTTGTGTCCTTTAATTTTTATAGACATAGGCAGCCAGCTTCAACCTACAAATAATTATGCAGAATGTTCCCTGTTAGGTTTGTGGCTGCCTGAGTAAAAATCAAATCCCCTCTGTCATTGAATAGACAGCTTCCATCAACATCTCCATATCCTGTTTTGTGACTGAGCACTCAAGACAGATGATCAACATTCAATATCTCCTTCTTACACCTGCTAAACCACAGCGCTTGTAGTTATTTTCCTATATTGCAGGAGGTTATTTTGGTGTTTAGTCTAATATAAACTGATGTTGAGGGACTAGTTGCTTAGTCTATCTATGTGTCGCAAACAAATTTTCAATTCCAAACTTGCAGGAATGTGGTCCTCGTTTCACGTTGAAGTTGATTAGTCTGCAACATGGAACATTTGATACGAAAAGTGGAGAATATGAGTGGGTTCACAAGGTAAATTAAAAAGCATCCAATATTTTCTTTTCTATCGAACTGACAAAATTTCCTACTTATTGCTTTTCTGCGAAAAATTCCTTCACTTGTCCAGCTCATTTATCACTGACTTTTGTTTCTTTCTTTCCATTTGAAATTATAGGCAGAGATGGACACTAGTCGCAGGAGATTTTTCTTGTAATGTGCTTTGGAATCTCGCTATTTATTTTCTCGGTACTTCTAAAGAAGTCTTTTTAATGAGGATTTTGTTTTATTCTTTCGTGTAATTTTTTCCCTTTTTTTTTTGGTTGGGGGTAGGGAGTAATACAAGGTAAAAGTCAGCACCTTGTAACGATAAATTATGTAGTGTGCCTTTTCTATCTCTTGATTGGTACTCTGTCCTTGTGACATTGAAGTTATGAATTTTTCTTTCGGATAATGTCATTTATAGTGAAGAGGATACTCCCCGAGTTACATCAACATCAGTATGTCTTTACTGTATTGTTCTTTGTGTTTGGCTGTTTGTGATCTTATTTGTGCACCTTGAGTTCCATTCCTTAAGCCAAGTACATGCCTTTCTGAGTACATGAAGACAAATCAAAACAAACAGACCTGATGAAGCTGCAACACGTGAGGTGGATCTTTCTGGAGGAGAATTTGCTATTAGATAGACACAATCCGTAGCAATCAACATCCAACCTGAGTTTTCCAACACGGTCTTGATTACTTTTGCTTTCCCCTTGTAATCTTTATACAGTCTGCAAATTATCCTTACACAAAGAGTACCTACAACTATAAACGTAGTTAGCGACCACCCCCGGTAAGACAAAACCTTCCCTCCGACAACCAGAATCTCTCTCCGACAAACGCAAGATTTACACTCACCAGAAAAAGTTGACGAGACTAGGGCATCAAAACCCGTATAGTAAGGCAATATGGTGGAATCTAGGTATAGGCTTGCATGCAAAATTCCAGAGATTGTTGAGACAATGTAGAATGCATATTTGATGTCATTTTTCTCAGCTGCGTTGTCGAAAACAAGAGCAGAGAGCTGAATCAGTTGGAGCATAGAGGTACCCACACACGAGATTGAAATCAGTGTATTGATCCTTTGTCCCTTGGCAAGGGCCAAGAGGAGTATCGGGAGGGAAATTGGACCAGATGGTAGCAAGTATCTTCTACTTAGTTGAGCAAGACCAGGTCGCTTGGTGGCCCCATATATCTCCGTTATGATTGAGATTAGGGTTGCTAGATACGACACCGTTGTAAGGCAGATTACCGAAATATCTGCAGCAAGCGGATAATTACCTTGGAAAGTGCTGTCACAGAAGTAGTGATAAGGGCAGTTAATGGGATCCATGGTCTCTTCTAGTTGCCACCTTGTACACTTGTAGAAGGTTTCACGGATATCTTCTGTTGCCCAATGGTGTCGAAATGCTAAAATTTCTGGATGCAGGAGGAGATGCCTAATCATCATTCTGGCTGCGGCAAGTATTTGTAGGACAATCGTGGTGTTATATGCATTCGTATCTCCAAAGTTGAAATCCTGGATCTACCATTGATTCTGTTTTTTTTGTTTTTATGAAGGTTTTGCCTACTTTCCAGTCGGTCTGCATTATGGTGATGAATATATATGTGAGGAGGGCTGAATTCCCTGTCTGGTAGTTGAGACAACAGCAGTTGAAATGTTGTTGTGGCTTGTAGTTGAATTGACGAGGGAAGGCCAACTATCTTATATTGTTTCTGTAAATGTTTACATCTACTTAAAGCTTAAAGATGGAATCACGTACAGATAAAGTATTTTGCTACTATAGTGAACCTTGTTTCCGTTTGCCAAACGTACTTCGATTCTACAGAAATACTGTACAAAACAGGGACCCGGACCAACCGGTTAAGTTCTGCTTATGTAGGATGTTTGTTATGGCAATTGAAACTAATTTCGGTATCATGATGTTATGAGGAGGCATGTATTCGGAGTCTAGAAATGTAGTAGATGATGAACATTTATAGAATCAGAAGCAATTTTCACTCACCGGGATTGGTGTGTGAGCGAGCCAAGTATTGTAGGGACCTTCACTTTGTTTGTTTCCGTCGTTTTCCTCTCGACTTTGGATCTTAGCACCAAGGAAAGTCAGTCTGTACAAATGGTCTAGGCCTGTATTTGGATTTTTTATTTTTTATTTTGTACAGATGTGGTGAGAATGGAATGTTACTATCATAATTCGCCACATGGTTACCTTCATTTTGGTAGGGTTTGGGGATGTGAGGCGTTGTTAACAATGTCAAGCATCATAGTCTGATGTAGTCTCCCTGTCAAAATATTTGTCCGTTCCGTAAGATGAGAACTGAATATTTTTTTCAAAAAAAAAATTTCGAACTTGTTTCATAAATTAAAAGATTGTTTAATTTTTTTTGGATTTTTCTTACAAAAATTATACTTATGTTTAACTTTTCGTTTTGCGGACTACACAAATATTTTGAAGCAAGTTTTCCATTCATTTCTGGGTGGGTGGGCACTGTCGCTTTGGTAACAAGGATTAATGACGGATGGAGGCAGCTTCATTTCCAAGAGACTAAATTTGGTGTGTGAATGCAATGGGTTGATGGCAGGTTTTTGAAATAGTTTGCCTAAAACAGTTTTGCATCAAATTTAATTTTCATACTGAAAAAGTGACATCTCAAGTATAGACATTTATTTTTGTCATCCTAATGCAGCAGCAAGACGCGGTGGCCTTGGTGTGGGGTTTGGCTCCTATCCGCTTTGCCACGAACCTATTTGGTATAAAGAGTTCGTTCGAGAGGAATATCTCAGTATGAAGTGCTGTTCATTCAAACGAAAAGATCTGGAGATTCATTATGACCGTATGTCTCAGAGATTTTAGAAATTTCTCCACCTCTTCTTCTAACCTTGAGTACTTGTATGAGTTTGAATACATTCCTGATGATAGTAAGGTTCCTCTTACTAATCTCCCATTCCTAAATCCCTATAATGCTTTTGTCAGACAACAAATTTCTGTAAAAAAGATAGTTTGAGACTAATCTAAACCCATTTCAATGATCAAAATTTGTTCATACTTCATATAGGCTCCGGGTCAAAGATCATCAACCATTTAAAAATTAGATCAGTTAGATATCCACAGGCCACATCATCCAAAAATGTTTATCCAAGTAGACGGTTTCAGATTAAATACAAGCTTCACATTATGTGAAATAATCGTAATCTATTCATGTGATTACCGAAGTCCAATCAAGTTGATGTTTTGCATGAATAATTTCTCTATAGGGCATATGAGATGAATGGTTCTAATCACCAAATGTGCCTCTGGCGGGCCTACCATTGCAAAAACTGGTAAATAGGGCTATGGTAAAATGCACCTCTCCCTTCCCTTGACCAATTGGCCTTCATGCCCTGATCTTCTTCTTTTCCCTTCTTCAATGCTAACCACATATTCGATATGTTCGCATAAACTATCAAAAGCCCACATCAACTTTTCACAGAATCATGGAAAATCAAGATTAATCCCAAACTTGTAAACCAGTAACTTAAATTAAGAAAATCAACTGCCGTTCATTGGAAAAAAAACCCTGCTATTCTTCAATTAAGCTAATATTCTGATTTTACAGAGTGGAACAGGAGTTCCAGAAGTGGGATGGGGCTGAAGAGGGAGATCAGCTGTAGGAGGATAAAATCGTGAACAACATTGTATAACTTAAGATCATAGGGCTCCTAATCTGTGTTCTTCCACTTGTACAAGACTTTGGATCACTTGGGGGTGCAGGAGGGAAGTTAAAACCACAGTTTCTAGATATCATCGATGTAGGATGTGTTTGGGTCACATCGGATCACCAAGTGAACCAGTCAGCTTCGAGATGTCCACATTGACATACATGAAAGGAAAGGATACATATAACTGAGGCATCAGGCAATGGAGCAACGGAGTTTTAATTGATCGTCTTAGTGATCTCGGTAGGCGATGTCAAGCAACCCTCTGAAAAATAACTTAACAGCATGTGCACTAAAGCAAGCCCCGATACATTTCTCGATGGATGACTCGGTGATCACTGGTAAACACAAACACACAACATGGTTTCCTCAGAAGACAGTTCAGTTATAAGCCAAAAATGAAACAAGAACAGAAGTGTCAAAGTTGTTAACAAATACTAAGATAATGACAGGTTGACAGCAATGTTCATGGGTTATAAGTTCTTGAATAGGCAGAGAAACTCCAAAGAAATGCGGAATCAATGGGACTAAAATTATGTTAAGTATTCTGTTGCAAGAAATACATAGTAATAAATAGCATAAAAATATCTGGCCAGGATCACAAAAATAGAAAATCATACAAGTACCAATAATATCATTGATCTTGAATGATCAGATTTCTCTTTCATATTTTTAAGGTGATGCACAGGTCATCCTCTTCCAAGTGCTATTAACTGACCTTTCAGAGCCACTGTGTTGGAGGATAGAACGAATATATCAATGATAAAAAGCACTGAAGATGGAAACTCCCAAACCTGCAAAATGGATAATCAAAGATAGAAGCACAAGTTTAGTTGCATAGATTACAAATTAAATTGATAAAATGTTTGATAAAAAAAAAGAGGCAAAACGAAACGAACAGTTAAAAGCTTTTACAACAGTAAGCTATTGGATGGTCAAGTGACATAAGAAAGCTTACCATCATGACAATGAGAAAGATCTTGAAGTAGCTAGAAATAAAGATGGCAAGCAAAACGTCTATGTACCTGCATAGAATATAAAAGAATAATCCAACTGATAAGGAATTAAGGATTAAAGACTCGCAAGAATAAGGTGAAGATGCTGATAGTAGAGAATCATGTATGCCCAGGTTTCTATCTAGTCGTTCACGCTCACGTTTATCAAACTCATTCTTGTCAATGTATCCTAAATTTGGTAATTCTAGCAAGTTGGCAACTACTCCTGTGTTAAGAAGACTGAACTAACTGTTTAAATAATTGAATCCAAGGTCCAATTTCACGAAAACTTCTGGTATGAAAATTTCATGCTCTAGTAAGAAAATTCATGGCGTCACAGTATCACATACCCTGTAATGGCTCAAATGGACATCATCAAAAAATATTTACTCACAATGTACCGGATTGTAAGGCACGCATAGTATCCTAAGCATACCGAAAGATTTATTAAAATTTAAAACCTAAGAGACATTGAGAGAGACACATATCGAATTTACCTCCACACATATCGAATATATCGAATCGTAAGATTTTGACCACACTGTAATTTGCATAAATGATAGAACATTACTAGAAGTTTTCTTTTTTCATTTCCTGATATTAAGGGAGTTCTTTTCAAAACAATATTAAGGGGAGTTGCTAATATAAATTTTGTCGGGTTTTATACTAGAAACTGATTCAGGCACTTTCGTTTCTGTCAAAATATAAATGTTGCGCAAAAAAGAAAAAGCTTTTTGAGCTGAATTTTCCACGCAACAATTCTCATGGCTTGCCTCAAGTAAAGGTCATCTCACTTATTAAAGTACATTCTCAAAATCAATAGCTCCATAATCTTTAAAATAAAATTCTAAAAAAATTACCGCAAGGCTCCAAAAGATGCTTCCAAAAAATATCTTGTCACGAGAAGTAGAAAACTAAGAAATGCGAAGTTTCCAAATAGGAGATCCATCAGCACCTAAAACTGACATTGGTAAGTCCATTGAGCTCATAACAGATTGTTGACTCCAAAAGTTTGATTGATATTCAGTGAAAAAGGAAGGGAAAGCAAGCAAACCTTTCCATATCTTGAAACTAATGTAGAAAAGCCCAAGGACAAACCCCATCCCTCTTCACTCTGATTCAAGAGCAGGACCCTGTCTGAAGATGGTAAGGTTTACCACGTAGCATTTGAAGAGGAGTTTAAATATAAGCAATAATATTAGCGGTCAAAGTCAGATGAAGAAATGGTTACATGCATCCAGAAGAAGAAAAGCAAAAGCTGTCTTCCAAAACAAGCCCTGCAAAAGTTGTCCAAAAGTCAGAACACAACCTCTGCGATAATGTCAAACATCCTTCAAAACTCAATACAGCCAGTGTTCTAAAAATCGCGTTTAATCGCCGATTAATGGGCGATTAATAGGTTTTATGGCCTCTCCGATCAGATTAATGCTTGGGCGTTTGAATTAGGTGGTCTGGAGATTAATCGGGATTTGACGGCAATTAATCGCCCATTAATCGGCGATTAATTGGTTAATCGGCAATTAAACTGTGATTAATCGGTTAATCAATTAAACGGCGATTTTGAGTGTGAGTCCGATGGAGACGAAGTTATGGATGGATAGGGAGAAGAAGAGGAGTATTTGACTAATAATTTCGTACTTGGTTTCATTTGGTTTGAACGTTGCACTTTGTAATTGACTGGTAATTTCGAACTTGGTTTCATTTGATTTGAACTATGAACATTGAACTTCTCATTATGGCTTGACTAGTTATTTGGTAGTACCTAGTTTCTATGTCTCTATATTTGAATTGTAGAGAACTGTTAACATTTAGAAGTGTTGACATTGAGTATCCAATAGCCAAAGAGAACTAGGAAATTTTTTGGGAGAGAAGATATATCACAGCAACTAGGAAATCTGTGATTATTAATGGTAGGGAGGTTGCAGAGTATTTAAAAAAAAAAAAAAAACCCGACTATTTGCTAAAAGGCGATTAATGGCCGATTAATAGGTCTCGAAACTTGAAGGTGGTCAACCGCCCGCCTAGCGCCGAGCGCTTTTTAGAACATTGAATACAGCCATCACAGAGATGACCTAACTGAAGGTTGGTAGGTAACACTACACGCTTACACGGCTAGAGGATCTAAACTCGCTAATTAAACACCTAAGAGGCCCTGTTTAAATGGTCAGACTACTAGTAACAAGTAAGAGAAAATATAATCTCACAAGTTGAATAATCCCATCCGACCAACAGCGAAGGATTACCAATACCGCATCCCAACATATTCTACCTCACAAAACAGTGGGATTGGTTATCTTTTCGCCAATAGTTGTATTCAAACGACTTAAATGATGTTGCACGTGATGTGTATTCCAGTTCCATGTCAATAAAACCAGCCAATTAAAGAATAGAATGGCAATGCAAAACTTCTGAGCTTAAATAGCAGTAGCATCACCACCAAAGACAAGTAATTGGTGCTAGGGATTTTTGGGCCGACTGCTTATATCACAATAGGAGCATGCTCATTACAATTCAACATGGAGTTTCATAGCAAATGAGACATATATACATATACATGTGTACATTTGTTTATATAGAGGGACAGAGAGTATACTAGTAAACCAATCAATTTCTTTTACACCTGAAGATTCACTGCTTGTCGATTGAGCGAATTGTAGAGTAGATGTCTATATGCTTTGGGCTTGTGCAATATCAAATCAATCAAAAGGATCTGCACAAAACCAAAGTCTCAAAAACCTGATTAATTAGCAAAAGATTAAAAAGGCCAAACAAAACAATTGTACATTAGAAGGGCACAGACAAAGATCATAGCTTTAATTATTTGAATTCAATTTTGGATCTTTACCATGATCTCACATTCTATATACTCGTCTGCAACTGCTTTGCAATTCTCCTGCCACATCAAAGAAACGCAATTTTACTGAAGAGTTGGTGAAAATTCACAAGAAAATAAAATGAAAGAAACCCAAATTGGATAATGAGAGAGAGAGAGAGAGAGAGAGAGAGAGAGAGAGAGAGAGAGAGAGAGAGAGAGAGAGAGAGAGGAGCACATACACATCTCATAAGGCGGATGTTTCCTGGAGAGTACTGGACAAATAGAGGTTTACTGTTACCAATCTGAAATCCACACTCAATACATCGGAACCTCATCTCTCTCTCTCTCAACTCCGAAGCCCGTCTCCGATTGACGGTGTTGGCTGGTCGGGTTGGCTTCCGACTTTACGAGGTTTCTGCGTTTTTTGAGTTTCACATCACACAGTTTCATATAGAAACACAGAAGCACCCCTTTATATTCCTTAAATAGCACTGTGTTCGCCCTTTTTCTTTGAAAATATCGGTAACCACCCCTAACAGGTAAACACCATGTAATGATCTAATAAATTTACCGAATTACCCTCTTTTAGGCTGGCCTCTCTGCCTCTCCTCCTCCTCCTCCTCCTCCTCTACCTAGCTAGTGTTTTCATTTGAATGTGGTTTTCCGAACAACAAAGGGTGTAGCTAGTCATGTGAGGATTGATGGTGGCGGGATTGGGACTGTGATGTAAGCAAGATTTAAATAATAGATTTTGGATGTGAGTTTTGGTAGAGATTGATATTAGATGATGGGTGTTGATCGCAACTAAAATAGAAGAGGGGTGCAACAAAAAGGTTTAAATTTTGAAAAATTAGTGATACCTAGAACATTGAGCAATGACGGCGAGACCTAGATGATGGCAAAGTTGGGAATAGTTGTGCAGGTTGCAAGGCTAGGGACAGTAATGTGTGGTGGCGGTCATGTTTACTGAATGGTGGTGTACTAGTATTTTGGAAAGTCAAAGATAGTCGTATGATTCAAAATATTGTAGTGTGACCATTCTTACAATATTAGATATTAGGTTGTCCTCGGATCAGATATATATTGTTTTGTTTTAGAAGCTCCATAGTTGTTGCACTAACTTCCTTCTTGTAATGTGGTTCACATTTAACCTTGATTTCTAGCTAGCTATTTCAATGTGTCCCACTTTAACCTTTGAATTAATTTTTTTAAACTTGCAGTTTGATGCCAACCCTGCAACAAAGGGGAAAAAAAAAAAATTACAGCCAAGATAATCTTAAAGATCATTAAGGCCTCCAGGTCCAATCTAAAGGGATCTTTGGCTTCAAGCTCAGAAAGATTCTAATACAACTCTTTCATAAGCTTTTTGACGAAACAAACGGGAGTGGCGACCTTCTGTCCTTTACACTACAAGAAAAAGTATTTTTGCTAACCAAAAAAGTTGTGACGAAATTTAATGTTACTATAGATGACGAAAGAACAAGATTTTGTGACTTTCGAAGACAACCTATAGATGACAATCTATCTATTGGCAACAAAAAAATATGCATTTTTTGACGATTTAATTCGTCTCTGAGCACAAAATTTATGGTAGTGTTAACTTAACATTTTCAGGCAACTTCCTATGTCTTGACCATATATGTTTTAGGCATGTTTATGTTTTTAGAAAATATTTTCCTTTTGAGCTCATATTTCCTTATTTCGTGTTATCCAAGGCTCCAACTAATTAACAAAGGTTTTAGTGCATGGAATAATGCTAAGCAACAGAGTAACATATATATCTTTTAATAAATATTGGCCTTAATGTTATAAGAATTTATGAAAAACACTCTATTAATAGTCAAGGGTTTTGAAAAGCTTTGGAGGCAAAATCTGCCCATCTAGCTATCTTTTCTGTTTATAAATGGAGAGCACCTTTTTTTTTACGGACTCAAAACTACTCATACAATCAATTGGGACTAGCTCAGTTGATTAGGATTTTTGCATCTTACTAAGAGGTTAAGAGTTCAAATCTCTAGCTCCCTGCGTGTGGGTGTACTTCCCTTAAAAGAACTTTTCCTTTTCTTTTTTTTTTTTGTTTCTATCCTATAATTGGCTTATTTGTTGTATTGGTTGAGTTATTGAATTTGATTGTCTTATGACTCTTATAATTGATGTAGCATCTTGGATTTGTACTTTCTACTTTATATATGATGTAAATAATCGATCTTTTCTATCGATTAACAAAAAAAAAAAAAACTGCTCATACTTTTAATTTCAAAACTATCCACAAGTACATTTCACATGCCGGGGGGGGGGGGGGGGGGGGGGGGGGGTTGTGGGGGTGTGTGTGGTTTGTGTGTTTGTTTGGGAATAGATTTGTTAATTAACATTTTAACATCACCATCTATAAGTGTCCATTCCCCACTATTTTCTCTGTTAACTGCTTCAATTAACAACTCTACCTTATTTAGGTCCCGTTCGACTAAATAAGTTAACTGGCTTATTTTTTTTATCCTTATTCAATTTTTTTCGTATTTGTTAGTTTTTCATTAATTTTTTGGAGATTATTACATCGTCATGACAAGAGGAATCTAAAAAGTAAAAAATTACGATCGAAATCTATTTTTTTAAAATAAAGACAATAATAAATCAATAAGCCAATTTTTTCGTCTTTATTCAAAAAAAAATTGGATTTCGATCATAATTTTTTACTTTTTATATTCCTCTCATCATAACGATGCAATAATCCTCCAAAAATTGACGAAAAACTAACAAATACGTAAAAAAAATTTGAATAAGGACAAAAAATAAGCCAGTTGACTTATTTAGCTGAACGGAGCCTTAGTGATTTATTTTTTCTCACTTTGCACACGCATGGCATGGGTGTGTACCCCAAACACGCTAGTGATTTATAATTGTAGAACACATTCATCCTACAACAACTGAGTTATTTTTATTTTTTCGAAAGTGCAATAACTGAGATTGAAATCCAAAGAATACAAGACTCTAAGGTGGAAATAAAAAATATATATATTAAAAAAAACCCTTGAAGTTAGAACCTAGCTACATGCATGTGGCTCATGGGTTATTACGATTAATTATGCATAGCTATCGAGATCACCTAATCTAATCTCTTTCTAGCTTAGGGATTTACAGTACTCATAGCTTGTGTGAATGAAAAATAATTAATTATAATAATCAGTTATTAGCACGCACCTTTTGCAGCAGGAATTAAAAATCAATACCCAATAATGTTATTTATTACTGTACTTGTAACAACGACTGGACCTTGTTGCTTAATTTTATGTTTAACTTTGATTAGTACGTTGCATTTTGCAGTAAATTGTTCGGCATGCCTTCGTTCAATGCATGCATGTGCATATATGTTTTGTTATCTGCTTTATAGATCTCCTCAACCAACTTCATTAATTTACTTCTGGACACCATTTTTCGTGTTTTGTTCAAATACTTCAAGATCGATTATAATCGAAGCCCGGTTGCGATGTAGAATTCACAACAACAAATTTCGCTAATTTCCATAGCGGACACACATTTGCGTTTCTAGCACTACTATTTGAACAAACAGAAGCTAACTGGAATATACATCAGGCTTTAATATCGGCCACTGAATTGATCTTAGGATTTTGAAAAACAAACAATTGGCGTTGAAAATTAATTGTCCGATAGAAAGTCTCTCTTATAACAGTACCGCGGAAGAATTCAGATAAACAAATGTTATCAGACACTTCATATTTGGGAAGATGACAGTCCAAGACCTGTTTTGATAATTAATACCCGTCAAGGACATTTTCACTACTAACAAATATTCTCAATATGTCTTTGGCGGATATTAATTATCAAAACACGTCATTGGCCGTCATTTTCCCTTCATATTTAGTATCATAAAATTTGGAGATAAATACATAACATCGGTTTTGAATTCATAACATTTTGCCCATAAATCCATAATATCAGCTTTAACTAAATATATTGCTAATTAATTAGGAATGATAATATATAATGCTAGGGCATAGATATATATAGATATGCATATATAGAAATTCAACCTTGAATATCTACTATTCGAACATATAGCTAGGGCATATATAGAAATCAATAGTAAGTTTATTTGCATTTGTAACAATTTTTTTGAACATTGTTAGATGAGTTCTCGAAGCAACTAGCAAGTAGTGTAGTTGTACCGCAACGCAGCTTCTTACTGTGAAAGTCAGGAAAACATTCACAAATATGTAAATACACAAACCCACATTATGCGATGAAATAAAACAGCCGTTATTTTTAACTAGTACACAAATATACCCTGATGAGTAAATAAAATTTTAACTAATTAACTAACATTAAAAGGGACTTCCAAATACCAAGACAGAAATTATTAATAAGAAAACAAATCATATAATTAATGCACAAATTAAGTCTGTCTGTCTATTTTCCACGTCAACATGAATCCTGCAAGCGAGACAAATCATGGGCTACAAGATCGTACTAACAGGCCAGATTATATATAGAACACGATTAAATAACCTAATAATCAACAACATGGGAACATAACACCCTGTGGTTTGTGTAATGTGCACACACTCCCGACCGTCATAATTTTTCATCTGTATTAACAGAATTTTTAATTTTGATAAAAAAATATATATATATATATAAGTGGAAAATACTCTTTTGCCCTTTTCTCTCTCCCTTAATTCTTTCAATCCTTCACATTCGCGTCACCACCATCGCCACCGCCTCCTCCTCCTTCAATCCTTTCTCCCTCCCGCACCGCCACATCCTCCATCAACCATAACCGCACCAAACTCCCTCCTGCCTCCAATGTGCCGCCCTTCTCCGACAACCGCCCTTCATTAAATTGCCCAATATTTCAAATTTTTTTGAAAAAAATGGGGTCTACTGCATCTTTTGTCAGTGGAGGAGAGGAAGAGAGAAAGGGAGGGAGGGAGTGGAGGACAGAAAGAGAGGGAGGAGAGAGAGAGAGACGAGGACAAAAAGTCTTTTAATGCTATGTACGTTAATATAGATAGAAAACATAACGGCATGGAATGTGTTTGCATATTTCACAAACCACAGGGTATTTTATGTGCATGATTTTGAACCATAGGGGGTGTACTCATACATAGCCTGAACCACAAGGGGTCAAAGTGGCCGATCAACAAAAAAAAAAAAAGTGGACTTTGCCCAAGTTTAAACATGCATGTGAATTCTATGCAGCAAAAAAAGTGCTCAGACGCATGTTCCAAAAAATGCATCACATATGAGAACAAGTAACTGGGTAGTGGCAAAGGAAAATGCATGTTCAAAAAAATTAAAAGACAAAGAACTTAAAACGACAGCTCACATATGAGAACAAGGTTTTAAATAGTGGTAGCGGTCATGTAACCCTAGGGGAGGTATCGATTGATATTTAGCTGGAATCGGGTGAACCGGTAATAAATTTCTAGTCATTTCTCGCACACTTAAAGCACTCATAGTGGTCTAGTGCAAACAATAAATCGGATAACAACCGATGTGTGAGCAGCCAGAATTGGTCGATCGTTACACATGCAAGTTTTGGGTATTACTTGTATGTTAGAGTGAAACGGTACCGTAAAGTCAAAAAACTATTGCATATCTGTGGATACACTTAGTATTATCAGTAGTTATTTAAGAGGTATGCTACAAACACTCATTTGCTTAAAATTCATAACCTCAAGACAAAGCATATGCCATAGATGTTATGAATTTTTAAGCAATTATGAACGACTAAACAAAAGTTGTGAATGCAATATATATATATATTTTTTTATAGGCAAAGAAGATATATATTAGAAACTCGATAATGGAAACATTGAGAAGGGTAGGGAAAGCATCATTGATAGGAAAAATTAATCCAATCATATGCTAGCCAACAATCCAAAAATAGAACAAGAAAAGACCAATTAAGAGTTGGGAAAAAAACAAGAATTACAAAAGGACTCAGATTTTATACTTTCCAATGCTATCCAAATAGCTTCTGAAGTCTTCAACATAATAGATTGTAAGATTGCATCTCCCTTTAACCCAAAAAGTCACTCTTAGTTTGATAAGGCCAACCACTTCCTCAACAGTAAGAATTTAATTATTGAAGACAAGGTCGTTTTTTGCTTTCCAAATAGACCAAAGACGGGCATAAAGTGTGGTGTTCCAACAAATTTTCTTCAAGTTATGAATGCAATATTGATGGTATATATAAATTAATTTGTATACAAAATATAATGAATTAATTCAAGATAGCTCAGGGTGCAAATGGTACGTAGGCACCGAAATAATTGCGCGTATCGTAATATTTTACATGAATGTGAATTTTTTTTTTGGTTTGGGGTGAGTATATGCGTACTTGTTACCTGCATGCTAGACAAGAAAACCTAAGTACTGCGTAATCAAGATTTCCAACAAAGCTTTCCCCAGCCAATTAAAGTAATCTAGATTCATGTAGAAGGGGCTATATATAACATTAACGTACTGTATCCAAGATAATGAGTAACAATAATTCCAAAATCACGAACAAACACGCATGATGAGTACTAGGCGTGTTTGTTTAAGTATTTATGTGCGTGTTTGTGATTGTAGCTAGCATACAGTCGCGTGAGTGAATAAGAAGATATGAAAGGGATCGAATTGGAATTTGTTTAGTACAGAAAGTACCTTTATACAGCTCGATAGGTCTGAGACAGACAGACAGTACATTCATCCCATGCAGCTTCTGCAAGCCCAGTGAGGACCAACCTATGGAGCTACTAGACACAATAGAGATAGAAGAAAGAAAACTGTTATACATGTTCCCTGACATTATTATTTAACGATGCTTTCGTGGGAAGATGCGAGAGAGAGAGAGAGAGAGAGAGAGAGAGAGAGAGAGAGAGAGAGAGAGAGAGAGAGATGGTGCAGTTGAGATCCAAATAAGGAACAACTAGATGACTTGTTACTTACCAAAAAAACAAAAAAATAGATGATTTGTTCTCCAACTTCAGTTTGATAGCCAAAAAAAAAAAAAAAACTGAGTCCAAGAACAAAATGTATCCACTGTACAAATGTGTTTTTTTTTTTTTTTTTTTTTTTGTCAATTGAAAATACGGTATAAATGGATTTGCACGATGGAGTCGAAGAACAAATCTAATCTGCCTTCAAATGGGTTTGCACGATAGATACGTACATAATTTAACTAGATATCCATTGTACGAACACAATATATTATATAAATACATATTATAGTACTGGCTTTGCCCAACTTCAAAAAAAGAAAGAAAAAAAAAGAATTGGATTTGAATTTTGGAACCCTCCTTAAGACTTAACCTTTTCTAAAATCTAACTCGTCCAATACCTCAAACCCTTCGTCCTAACATACTGGAAAAAGACTACAAATAAAATACTGGAGTATTAAACAGAATAAAAGGAGAAATAAGTGACTCCTAACTTAATTACATAAATTCTTTATTATAAATGGTAATCCCTCCATAGTAAAGGTTTGGTCACTTGAAACATAACATATATGTATTCTTGTTTACCTGATTGAGCATATATCTATATAAATTCGATCGAGATGCTAATTAATTTAAAAGCAGGAAAATTAGGTTTAATTCAACCAAAACCCAAACCCAAACCAAATTCCTCTCATATTATATCCCTATATTTCTAACGACGGTACCCTTTTCCTCGCGAGTCGGATGTCGGCAAATTAGGCATCGGCCGGGAACCATCATAATCGTAATGCCTTGATTGCGAAAGAGGAAGAACACCTACAGAAGGTGCTAATTCCGTTGCAGCCGTCGCGAAACGCAGCGGTACTGAAGGCAACACCACGCTTTCGGAATACTCTTGTACTGGTGAGGAAGAACAATCCATGTTCACTCCGAATAGCCTCAAACGCTTGGGTGCGACAGCAGCAGCATTATTGTGTATCGCTGGGACCGAATTTATAACCCTAGTCCTAATCATACCTCCCATTTCCTGTGCAGCCCCTAATTGTCCCAAATTCATCGCGCCGTACTCATGTATTCCACTGCTATAATTGCTACTACTGCGACCGTTCCATTGATTCTGATGATTCTGATGATGATGATGATAGAGGTAATCAGGACGGAGCATGGGGATAGGCATGGAAGGAGGCATTGGGTATACGAGCCGGCCCCACTGGATCCCCGACGGAGCGTTGATCGTGTGATGAGATGCGTCGGGTAGCGTCCGATGCCTCCAGTCTATGAATAGCCGGTCCTTGCCTGATTCCCCAACACCGCGGTCGAAAGACACGACGTCTCCGGCATCGAGTTTCTTGTCCTTCACGAATCGGCTCCAGCCCTTGGTCATGACGTAGCTCTGGCTGCTGTTCCAGTAAGAGTACCTGAACCGCCACTCCTTCCCGTTCCGGTCTTCGAAATTCAGGAGGAGGCCCTTCATCTGGTCGTCGTCGAGGGGGAAGTATTTCTCGGCCTGTTGCTTTGGTATCACGAGGCGGTTCAGCTTCCCGACGTCGCTCGGTGTCACGACCTTGTGGAACATGTGTTCCTTCTCCAACGTAGAGAAACTACGGCTACTACCATCGCCGCCAGCATCACTGCTGCTACCGACCAGTTGGTAAGATTGGTCTGTAGAACGAGTTGATGCTAGTGGTGGTGGTGGTGGTGGTACTGAGTCCATTAGGTCTAATTCTTGGATCCTGGTTGCAGCAACAGCAGCTCCATGGTAAGACCTTGAAATATCTTCTCCCCACACATCAAAAGATGCCCCGAAAAACGGCCTTTGGTGGTTGTTGGTAGAATTATAGGAAGAAGATGAATAGTAACTAGGGTTACCTTCGAATTCCAAGTCTCTCATCAGCTCCTCTCTGTCTTCTTCTTGTTCTTCGTCTGAATTCCCTCTTTTAATTTCGTAAAACTCCATGGCTTCCAGTCTTAGAAATACCTGAAAATTAAGAAGATCTAGCTACAAAAGTAGTGGATTGACGAGGAAAAAAAGTTGATGGATCTAAGAAATTCACTAAGACCTAGCTACTTGATCTTGGTCAAATAGAAAGGTTTGACATATAGAACAGCTTGTGCGTGCAGTGTTACCTGATTTCTAGATTCTTCATACAGGTTCTGAAGCGTGCTCCAGAAAACCAAGAGAGGTCTATGATCACCAGAAGAAAAGGTTGGTGCTTTTTGAACAAAGACCTACTCCAGATGAAACCCTAATTGAACAAGACTAATGTTCATGGATGGCATAAGGAACTAAGTTAGTTCTTCTTTGACTTCTTTTGAGAGAGAGAGAGAGAGAGAGAGTTTCCTCACAGAGTGGTAACCTAGCTCCCTCCAAGCTTATCTCTCTTTAGACGTTAAAGGTTTATACACTTGTCCCCTAAGAATATAGGTCCACCTTTTCTACGGTGTGGGAAGCAATTGGATTGTAATAAAGACGGACGTCCATTACATACAGCACTGTCAAATAATAGCAAATCTCTTGGTCTCTTTTGAGACTATCTCAATGCAGGACCTCTCTCGTTATAATTTTACAGGGTTTTTTTTTTTTTTTTTGTTCTTAATGATATGAAAACTTTTTTTTTTTGTTCTTAATGATATGAAAACTTTTTTCTGCCAATAAAAAAATAGTAGCAAATCAAATTAATGAACATAGAATTGAGTAAGATTAGATGAGGAGAAACGTGTAAAAAGGAGCTCAAATTCTCTGTACCAAATTTTACTATGTATAAGTGCATTTCAATCAGTAAATCATACTCTCTCCGTCCCACTTAATTTGTTATGCCCTTATTTCTTTTTGGGATGTCCCAAAATGATATACTTGTTTCAAACTTTATATTTTTGGATGTCCGGATTACCATTTTACCCCTCATTTCCTTTTACATTTAAAAAGGTTTAGAATTTCAAAATTTAAATCTAAGGTGCCATTCTCTCCCATAAGAAAAGTACATTGTACTCTGAGCTTAATTAATGCATGCTGATTAGTTCTAATACAACCACGGAATGGAATCAACATGGATATCATGACAGGGATATTAAATTTGGGTCCAATTTTAATATTCTATCAAAGGGCTAAAATGGTAAAATTGATAAAAAGTCAATGTAATAATGATATTTTCTTAAATTAAAGGAAAGTCAAAGTAGGCAAAATAAATTGGGACAGAGGGAGTATGAAAAATCTTCTCATCGCTCAAGACTCTCATGTGATTTAATGGCAAAAAAATGCACCAAAATATTTTAATTAAATACAAAATTGTGTACGTAGCATTTGAGGGGTAACATAAGTAGAGTTCACCTAGATCACCTTTGTAAGATGGAAATGCTACAATAGACACTCTAAATTTGGATGTGCACATTACATATCTATTCCTTTTATTTTTTGCCAAAAAAAATTATTAAGGTTTGAAATTGCTACCCAAGCTAAAGGAACAACGACTTGACCAACACCTATAGGGCCAAGTCCAGGACACTTATTAGGCCAAGCCCAGAAACTAAAAAAAGAACCCTAACCCTACTGACAGTCGTCCCTCTTCGATCAACCAAAGCCGCCAAGCCAACACCGCACTGAAACTCCTCAAACTATAGCCACCATGCCACCGCACCTCATCACCAACAAGCAGACAATCGAAACCAACAGCCACTCGATCGGAGCCTCGGCCCATTAGAGAAGAACCAAGTCCAGTGAAAACGACCACCCCATCTTGAAACGCCTCCACCCGACGAGCGTCACAACACTGTTAGGCCAAAATTGGCAACACCCAGCAGCGTTGGCCGGCGGGAACTCGCCAAAGCAAAACAATATAGGGAAAGGAGACCTCCCCCGAGCTCCACCAACAGCCACCACCGCACCATCACGGCTGCCACACCACCGAACTACTAACGACTACCTCAGCTTCTGGCGGACCAGAAATGAGTGGCACCACCCTAGACCACACGCTGTTAGGCATAACAGAACCGCCCATCAGTGGATCAGTGCGGGCTCACTGAAAAAAGCAGAAACCAAATGAGCAAGGGAGGGAACGAACGAGGAAGGGGGAAGAGGGTGTGAGATCCCACATCGGTGGGATATGTGAAATTGAATTGGTATATAACAATATGCGAGTAGCTACTATATAATTTAAAGTTAATATTTTGAGCCACATGATTAGGCTAAAGAAAGTAGATTAACTCGCACGAATCGTTACAGAGGGAGTGCCACTGTAATAGGAAAAGGGAAGGGGAGAGAGAAAAGGAAATGAGGAGATTGGGAGTTGGGGGAGGGGGGACCCGAGCCGATTTGTATTCTAGAGAGAAGGGGGAGAGAAGCCACAATACATATTCCTTAAACATCATATTATCTAGGCATAAATTCATAAGATAAATTTCAATATCATATGTTCTCTAAAAACTCATAACATGATTTTTTAGTAGTATGGTTTGGTTCTAGTTTAAAAAAATTAAAATTTTTTAGTAGTATGGTTTGGTTTTAGTTTAAAAAAATTAAAAACCGTGTTATAGTCGACTATTTGGTTTGTGGATTCATGTTAATTGTTTCAGTTCCAAACCGATTCGAACCGTATAGAAGTTATAATCAACTAATTTCCTAAATTAATACTATATTTAGTCCACCGACCTATTCAATATTCATTTACAGCCAAAATTATTTAGCATAAACTTTTATAAATCACAACTCATTCCTATAATTTTGGCACACCAAAAGCATATGACATAATGTAATGCTCCATTTAGTGAATAGTGATTCCACGGCTCAATTAATTCCTAAATTTTCTTATATTTCTATTTCTATAAATGAAAACCAATTCTTAGTTTATTTCTACAATTTTGAGTACTTATAAATAGTTTATTAAAATGATATCTAAGTTTCACGCAAACCGTGGTTCGAAACCGAACTGTAATCTAATGGTTTGGTATTATACCTTTTGTGGGTTAGTTTAGTTTTCCACATTCATAATCCATAGGTAGTGGTTTGGTTCTTTATTTACTATGAAATCGAATCAATTTGATTCATGCTTACCCCTAGTTAAGACTTTGAGGTGGACTCAAGAGTTGCATTCAGTTGCCAAACATTTAGTTGTGTAAAATTCTCTCTCTCTCCAAGTTGAGCAAAAATAATAATACCATCTGCACTATTACTTTTTCAGCCAAGATAGAGCCTCTAGAAATTAGTTGATGTGCATGTAGGCTAATCAGGAGGAGTGTTTCTTTTAGGTGTTCATGTCTTGCTGTCTTGGTTGGGTTTTGGGGTGTCTCTTTTAGGGTTTTCTTGGTGTTGTGGGTTGGCTCCTTGCCTTCCTTGGTGTGTTGTTTTTTTTTCCCTTTGGGGTCCTAGCATCATTTGATCGTCGGTGTGAGGGTGCCGCCTTTGTGGGGTTGCTCTTGCTTCGTTGTGATGTCTCATGCTTTGGATTCTTTTACTTAATTTTTGTAATTCGTTTTCAAATATTGATAAATTCTTTTTTTGTCTTCTAAAAAAATGTCAAAATATTTACATTTGTGCAATCTAGAGGATCTTGATCGATCACAAGAGATCAGTACGTTGTGCTTTAATTTAAGAAATATCACATCCTTAGGCCAGGACAAGCAACATGAGCTTTGAGAGTAGATGATCGATCTAGCGGCTGTAAGGACAGATCGATCTATAAGCTAGAGAAGGAAATTATTTAAGCTTTATGGATCGAGTAATTAGGTAGCTAGGGGACCCATGCATTATCTGGTTAGCCTCATGTGAGCGAGAGATTTTTTAGTGCTGAGCGGGTATATCCTACATGGTATCTATTCGGCGCATTCGAACCGTTCGATACACTTTTGAACGGCTCGGATTGAAACCATCTCTCTCTTTTCACTCCAACACTTTCTTTCTCTTTTTTCTCTCTCCAAATCTGAACCGTTTAAACACAGAATGAACGGCTCAAATGCAAGAATGAGCACCACAGGGTACCCGCTCGACACTGAATTTTTTTTCCATGTGAGCATGTCCTTCCCATCAAATTGGGCATATATATCTGACACCTTTTGCAAGTACTTACCCTAAAATGCTATTTGTTGATCCTTATATATACTAATAATGTGTGTTGTTATACCATGTGGCAATGCCTCCAACACATTAAAGATTTTATTCTCCAAGTAACCAATTTCTCTTTGTCTTAGTAATGAAAATAAGAAACCCACCGAAGGTGTTGGCCTGGTGATGGTCAAGGCTTGGGGTTTTAAGTGTTTGTTCTCTTCTCATATTCAAAATCTTCAATGTACTATCAACTCCTATGAAATCTATACATACAATACAAATTCTTACTCCAACTTTGTAGGGAGGTATTCCTGAACAGGTCCAAGGAGGGCCCGAACACATTGTAAAAGGGAGTCATCGTGTTATATAGTATTCGACAATATGGACCAGTGACATGAGAAGTCGTTGGTCTAGGAAGGTTGTACGGGGTCTAGGTCCGGTTGATATGAGAAGTCATTAGTCCAAATAGCTTGTTCGGCAATGAGAATGCTGAACAAGAAGGAGAGCTCCAAAGAAGACAATGGTCTAAATAATTGATAAAAGACCAGTTGCATGTGAAGTGACTAGTCTATGCAGTCTGTTCGGCGATCAGACAACCGAACAAGGAAAGAAATCCAATCAGATGTTGGAGTAAAGGAAACACTCTAGAAGGGTCCAGAAACAGTGGTATTTCATTAAGGAATAAGATCCCGAGAAAGTAGGATCTAGAAAAGATACCCAACGGGAATGAGATGTTCGGCTTGTTATGGAAAAGAGCCCTACAAGGATTAAAGTAATGAACTGGTAAGGGAACGAGAATCCAAGATATCCTAAGTTTCCTATACGAGTTAGGAAACCTAGGGCAACATGAATACTTGGGCAGCAAGCATCCATGAATCTATAAATATAAAGTAAACCTAAAGGTGAAAGGTACATAATACATTGCACTCATACGTAACTTCCTATTGATATTTAGGGTTTATTACCAGTACAAGATACTAACTAAGGTATCGAAGGGCCTTTGCCACGAGAGGCAAAGGTGCGCTCACTCCTTATCTGTTTTGCAGATTAGGGGTTCCGACGACGAATTAGGGTTCCGGTCAAGAGGCACGAGAAACGGTTACATTCAAGTGCTGCTCAAAGCACTACAAGAATTTGTCCACCTACAAACTTTAATCGGCATCCTCTACTGGATAAGATGAAATGAGTGGGAATGGCAATGGGGTGGATCGGAGTCGGATTTAGCATCCCCCAATTAAACTCGCCCCATTTTATATCAGATCGAATTAAGTTGAAGCGGGGGAAATCAGGGACGTGTCGGGGTCGAGAAATAATCAGGTCCCTATTCACCATAATAATTTGATTAATATTGTTATTTTTAAAGTGTTTCGACAAGAAATCAAGATATCGATGATTGATGAGAGTTTTAAAAAAATAGAAACAAAGACATAAACTAATATTTTATTAATTGGTATATTGCTCTTATTAGATGAAAACAATGAAATTTATTTAGACATATACATACAAAAATATAAATATCTATAATCGGATTCGGATCGGGTTAAAATGGGGGCGGGAGAAGCAAATACCATTCTCGCCCCATTTGCTTATCGGATCAGAGAATACCTGCTCGGATCGAGGCGGGGAGGTCGAAGGCGAGGACAGGTCAAAAATAATTGCCATCCCTAGAAATGAGCAAAGCTAGGGGTCCTGAAAATGTCACCGAAAGAAAAATCTGTGATTCAGATTTACTTGAATATTTAAGTCTCATACATCAAAGTAAATCTTAATCATTAATTTCACTTTCAGGTACAGGAGAAACTTTTCGGGGTCCATAGAATTATGGGGGTGAAATTGGTCCCCTAAAAACTCACCACAAGAATCTTGTATTTTAGAGACAAAAAATTAGTATTCAAAATACTTTTGTAACTCCCCGAATTTTGGAAACGTTAAATAGACAATTTTCATTGAAAACGTAAATAGAGTCTGGCTCTTTATTACATCATAATTCTCACAAGAGTACTTTTATTCAACAAAGGAGGGGAAACTATGGTTCCTAACTACAACTCCGTCTGCTCCTCCATTCTAACCAGGTTTTCAGCTCCAAAAGCTTTCAAGGTATAGAGTTCATCCTGTTCATCTATGAGATTTGACACCTTATACCAGCGTTGTTACCAATATAATATATCAGGGTCACCAAAAGATAACACCGTGAGCTACAAAAGCTCAATAGAGTAACATATACCCACTAACCCCTAACTTACGAACAAACGATCATAAATTCAATGATTTCTACATAGTTCATACATATTCGACAAAACAGTTAATAATGATACATTCACATTCATTATCCAAACAAACGTTGGCGTCCATGATTTTTCGAGTTTCTCCTATGCGACTCCTCGTAGACCGTGTCACCATTTTCTATATTTCATAACCATATCAACATTTTCAAAATCGTTATTTTACACACCCAACCTCGATTCTGCCGCACCGGTCTCCCGAGTATCCTCATAATCGTTCCGCCGCGCCGGGTTCCCATTGGCACACAAAATTTGTATTGGCTCCTCTCTGCGGATAACCAAGCTACTCACCCAACCTCGATTCCGCCGCGCCGGTCTCCCGAGTATCCTCATAATGGTTCCGCCGCGCCGGGTTCCTATTGGCATACCCAAACACACACCACACAATGGGCTACCATGTCCGGCCACATTGCGGTTTTCAAAACATTTCTCCTTTCCAAAACATGCATTTTCATTAACCACACCCTAGGTGTCATGTTTCTAACTTTTTCGATTTTCGTGTCACGTTTTCATGCATAGACTCCGCGGTAAGACTTTTCACGAAAGTAAACATAAATCATTCATTGTAATCTTGAAACTAAACTAGCAAAACCATCCAACTCTATGTTACTAATCATGCTCAAATCACCACTGAAAGCATAACGCCACATGTACGGACGCCTTTGGAGTGAAAATCACTTATGCTTTACAACAAGATAAGTAATACAAGCAATTTATACATACATGCTTATAACCGTCCTAAAGATCAAAATACGAATAATTCTATCAAACGATAAAGTCTTATCTTTTGAAAGTCGTTCTTTCTTTCTTTGTGGGAAGTTCAAAACAACATGTATTTATTAGTGTAAAATTTGATTATTCCAACATGCTCATATTTCCATTAGCGAAAATAAGTTGTTAACTATCATGCATTTCAAAACATTATAAGCGATAGATAACCTTATATACTGAGAATCTACTTATACTTTCAACATACGGTTCTACGCTATGTGTTGAGTTTAGTGGACAAGGAATTCTACCTTTCTTCTTGGCGGTAGTTGATGACTACGGAAGGTAAGTTGACGATCGGGCGGAGTAACTTTCTACGGTATGCTTCCGAGAGCTTCGAAACAGAAAGGATTCTCTTGAAACTAGTTCGTGACTAAAACTACTTGACTTTGTGGATTGAAAGGGTGGTTTGGGATGAGTTTCTTGAAAAATTTCGAGGAAGAACTTCAAGAACAAGGAAGAACTAAGTAAGAACACAAGCTTTCTTAGAGAGAGAAGTTGGAGGATGAAGGTGTGAGTTGAATACTTGGACAAGGGTCCTATTTATAGCAAAATTTGGCCCTCTCTCCCTCCCTCATGGCCGGCCTCCCTCTCTTTCTCTATCTCCTATGGATTTGCTCCATGGTCATGTCAAATCATGCTTGAAAGCCTTCCATGACTTGTCTTGTCCAATCCTTTTAGGCTTAAGGCTATAAACTAACTAGGATCTTAGGCTTTCTAGGCGAATCTAGGTGATTATAGCCTAGGTCTTATAAGTCTAGGGTAGGGTTTGATTAGGCTAAGGTATAGTCTTCCATGTATCGTCAATCCTAGTTTAGATTTTGTAGTCAAAATCTAGGTTATTAAGAGCTAGGTCTAGGATGATTAAAGGCTAGGATTATATGCTAGAATTTGACTAGAAATGGTTTGTCAAGTCATAAATAGGCTTAAGGCTAATGGGGTAGCTTGGAGTGCACAACACTCAAGCACACACCTCACTCCTCTTTCTCCCTCTCTCAGCCTCCCTCTCTCTCTCTCTCCTCTCAGCCTTCTCTCTCTCTCTCTCTCTCTCTCTCTCTCTCTCTTGTACTATATATATATATATATATATATATAAGAATCTAGGAAAGTAACCATAGAATAATTAGGCTTAAGGCTACTTTGTCCCAACCTAATCGTTGAAATAGGTTGATTCACCCTGAGCGTAGGGCTAGGTCGTTGTTAGCATAAATACCGGAAAGTCCGAAATCGTTCCCTTAGAGATAGTCTTTATAGCTAATTCGGATTGTAGATGTAAGGGTTTCCGGCTTTCAGACGGCCAACTTTTGGTTTTGCTTTGAACGGTGATTAACACTTATAACAATGACTAGAAAATGAGTTTTAACTTAATTAAACAAGCGGCAAGGCGTTGGGATAACTAATGCTCGTAACTTTAGCCATCAAACCATTCTCAATGAAAACACGATTGAATTGCACGACATAGGCTATCAACCAGAGGATTTTGCTATGAAACCGTTAAAAACTAGAAATTAAGTATGGAGAACAAGCGAGGTCTTTTATTCTTTTGGCAAACACGAACCGAGATATTGCTCCGGAACCATATGAGCTAGCACATGATCACCGGAGATTAACATCGGTAAGTCTTGTTACATAAAGGTGAACTTTTCCCATTTTCCATACCAAACCTCAAGCCATGAGTTGAGAAAGGCAAGATAAACATAAGTCACGAGACGTTAACCGCCCCGTAGCCAAGCCTAATTGACTATTCACACATATTGAAAAGTCTAGAAAGCATGCTAGAATTGACAAACATTTTTAACCGACAAAATCAAAAACAAACTTGATATTAGTAAGGATCTTGACCGTAGCTACAACTTTAATACTCGAGAAATTAACGTAACGTAAATACCTTACCGCGTTCTTGAGGAATTACACTTGAAAAGAGCTTAAGAAGACATTAATGGAGAAAAACCTAAAAGTAGTAATGAACTAGATACAAAGGGGGAGACAGGAGAGTCCTATTTATACACAAAGGGTCTTCTCTCTCCTCAAAAGTTAGAAAAAATCCCAAAAAGTTACCTATTAAAAGAAAGTTTCCATAAGTGAAAAGTCTGAAAAGTAAGAAAAATATCTGCTGGGAACAAAAGTTATCGATACTAACGTCCAAGGTATCGATAACTTTACTCTGATGATCCCCCGTAGGAATGAGTTATCGATAACATCATCCCTATGTTATCACTCCCCTTGCTTTTGGACAAATTCTGGACCAAGATGATGCAAAGGTATCGATAACATTTTTAATGTCATCGATAACATTTGTGTGGGAAACTGCTAGGACAAACTTTGAGTAGACGTTATCGATAATGTTCCATTATTATCGATAACAAATTACAAAATTTGCAATTTTTAGCCTGCTGGACTGCTTCCTTGCCCAGCTGTAGACACCCCATTCTGGACTGTCCAGATAACGTTATTTGTCGATCTTTTATTTTCCCAATGATGATTATAGTCGAAAACAGATCGAGGACAAGGGTGTGTTTGAGCCTTGAGCGTCCAAAACCCCTTTCAAACCCATTTCAAACCTTTCAAACCAGAGCCAAACAGCCCTAGCAAAACCCAACTAGCCTGCGCCAGTGTTTTGGAGGCGTACGCCAGTTATCTGCCACGTGTCAGTCATCGACCATTAGCCCAGCTTCTACTGGCGCACGCCAGTTAATAGTGGCGCACGCCAGTCAAACCCAGTCAAATCAACTTTATTCAGCCACTTGGGCGGGACTTTTGTGCCACCCTGACGTCGGCTACAGTGTTCCTGATGATTACTCTCGGCAGAGACGTTCCCTCTCTCTCCTACACCCCCCATCAAGCCAAGTCCCATGCATTTAATGCATGGAAGGCTCCCTTCCTCTTCCAACCAGCCAAACAAGGCCTAGCCTCTACTGATCTCGGTCCCTCTCCCCTCTATAAATACCCCCTTGCATTCATTTGCAAGGGGTTAGCCACATTAAGAAGGATAATCTCTCTCTCTCTCTCATTCCTTCAAGCTCTCTATCTCTCTTCCTCCATTGAAAGAGAAAGGAGAACAACCCACTTCCATACACCCCACTGCCATTCATTCATCATCTCAGCCTCCATCTTCAACCTCTAAAGTCCAAAACCACCTCCAAACCTCCATACAAAAAGGTATTCCACCTTTACGTTCTTTTCTGTTTTCAGCTCCTGAGGGGGGTCAGTAAGGCCCAGGCTAGTAGATAATACTAGTCTTGGCCTTAAACTGATAAAATACAGCAATTGTATGAGGTGACACATGGCGCACGCCAGTCATGATATGCCGTACGCCAGTTATGGTAGTACGTGCAACACTGGCGTGGGGATCATGGATCGTCCCTTTTGGCTTAGATTCATTCCTGTCAATCACCCTCGCATGCTAAAAAAAAACCAGCTTACTGCTTTCTGTATTTAGAACTGCTTAGCGGTAGTATGCAATATTTGTCTACTTTTGCTATAGAAAGGCCTCTGGGATCCTTCTGGTCATGTTCCAGAGCCCAGATGATGCAAAGCCAAGCACTGAATCAAGGCACAAGTGGCGTACGGCCTTATATCACTGGCGTACGGTAGTGTGTACCTGATTCCAGTGGCTGGCCCTTGCATCTTAGCTTAGTCTAGGCCTATTTTCTGTCCCCACACTGTTTTGGGGTATTCTGCTTTCTTTCATGGCCTAAAGCCATTTCCTCTGCTTGTAACTATGTCTATTATGTTATATTGAACTGCGTGGTTTGTCCTGGGTGTGCGCTGGTCCTTTTTCCAAAGCCCAGAGGGTTGCAAACAAAGACTCAGTAAGTAAACAAGTGGAGTACGCCGGTTGTTTAGTGGCGTGCGCACGTCTAAAACAGCATGCAGTGGCTCGGCCAGTGCATGCTTGCAGGATCTGCTCACGTCGCTTTGTGACAGCGTACTGCAGTTTGTTTGGGTTGCTCAGTGCTTGTTCTCAATCTATATTTGGCATTGCAATCAAACCATCTATACATATTTTGTCATATAAACTGCAAGTTGTTACCGCTTTCATCCCCATTAAGTGCTCCCCCGCCCTAACCGGCTAAAAAATGATAAAATGAGAGAAAAATGCAAATGTTTTTATAAAATGCCCGAGTAGAGACCGATCTCCGGATTGGGCGAGAGGGGGTGCCATAAAACCCTTCCCCTCTCGTAACCTGGCTCCCGAACCTCAGATATCGAAGGTGACGACGGACCGGTCCATGCCTTTTCAAAATCAAATAAACGTGGCAAACGTTTTCGAGTTCGGTTCCTTGGGTATTCCACCGCTAAAACCCGAGTGGCGACTCTGAATCGAGGCGTTTCGCAGCGCATTTTCAAAAGAGGGTCGCGACCAGTCTTTAAAAGGGAACCCAAGATCGAGCAATTTTCGGGGCGTGTGCCCACACCAGCTACCTCCCGAGCTTCATCTAAAACTTCATCTCATGATCACCAGGACTTGGTGGCATCACTCTCCATGTCCTCGGGTGCTCAGACGCCCTCGAGGGTCATTCTCGACGCGTTCGGCAAGCTTGCTACGTGTTGGCGCAATTCTTGCCAACTAGACCACCGAAAGACTTTTGGGGCTTCTCACGATGTCGTTAAGACCCAGTAACCTTGAATTTAGAACCGGTGGCACTCAAATATTGGTTACGTCCCTTGACATTCAAAACCGCTTTATTCGCACATTTCACCTACAAAACTCAACAAAATACCTTACGTGCAATATTGAACTTAAAATGATCAATTAAATAAACATCTTAATTCGGAGGATTTGAGCACCAAGATTATACAATCTTGGGTGCTTATCACGCCCCCCCCCCCCCCTCCCCCCCCAACTTGAACGTTGCTACGTCCCGAGCAACACAAACAAACTAAGAAAAATAACTAACAATCCTTCCGACAAAATAGTTAAGGCACATGCTTATATCCAAACAACTAGCAAGAGTTCCAAAGATAAATTTATTCAAACTCGCAACTAACTGCTGAAAACCACGACAAAGCAATAAGTATTGAGCATATTCTGAATAAGCTACAAAAGACCGTATCCAAGATCAAAAAGGGAGGATACAGCTATCACATATGCAACGAACCACATCCCAAAAAAAAAAAAAAGCTCGGAATTAGGCAATGGGGAACAAGAAATACCATGCCCTATATGTGGAGAGCACCATGAAATAGAATTAGCAAACATAAAGCTATAAGCTAAAATACCGAGAGAAGGCATGCCATGAACTAAAATATGCACTACATCACAAATTGAATCAAAATGGAATAAAGGCATACTACGGATCAACTAAGGACTTAAAAGCATATATTGACATTGGTTTAATGAAAGAATGGTTAGCAAAATGGGGTGGTGACCATATACTAGCGTGGTTATCTACCCTTTGGCTGCCACCAACTCCAACTACCAAGTCATAGGCCACATGCCGGCCACAACAAAAACTTGTTAGCTTCTAGATACGAGTTTAACCACTAAAGACAATAAAAAGATAGAAAGGTGGGCTGTCAACCACCACGCACCCCAACCAAGTAGAGGGATTGGACCTACTACTACTACTAAGAACCACCGACTCGAAACAACTTCCTCACTATCCTCCGGCATTAGCCCCTGGTCCAAACAAGACCTCTTCCTCACTCTCAGCTTCCTCAACCCTCGGTGGTGCCTTGTAGTGCTCATCTGTTGTACTCTCGATGTACTGAGTGTGCCAATGCAGCTCGTGCTTGAGCTTTCCAACTTCCCTTACTAACTTCTTCCTCTCTTTCTTCTCCTTCTGAATGCAATTCCAAATAGCTATATTTTGACACCAAAGCTTCCTCCATATACTTTCTTTCGATGCCTTAGGATCAGGCACCGACCATAGGGATGGCTCGGGAGGAACGGTAGCTGATGGTCCCGCCGATGTACCAGCTGCAATAGCCTTGGATTGAGACTTGCTTTTCACAAGCACAGCCTTAGTGATGATGCCAGGAGATGGTTCCTCGAGCTTCCTATAGACCCCTCTAGAAATACCTTTCTGTCTTAGGAAAGCGGTGATCATACACGGGAAAGGACAACAGGCCGTGCCAAAAGTATCCCCCTTGAAATCCACAATCTGCCCAAAAAGGAACTTCGCCCAATCCGCTCTATAATCAGCATCATTCATGAACACATACATCACCTCTGCACTCTTTCTCGAAGGCTTATTCTCTGCCCCACGGGGATAGAGATTGTAATGCACCACTTGATTCAGAATCTAATAGTATTTCTAACTTCCCCGGTTTGTGCGAAGGGACCCCAACATTAGGAATGGTGGGATAAAGGTCTCCGATAACCACATCTGAATCAATCGGATTAGCACGAGGGTAGTTGACCATATCTCCATTGGGCCTCTCGTGGCGCAAATACGTAGCAATTACAGCAACATCAACCATAATAGTTTTACCATTTACTTTTGACTTAATTCTTTCTTTGGTCAACGCCTCACTAGTATCCAATTTCTGATAGAATTCAATGACACCTTTTTCATTATAACCATCAAGAGCTCTAGTTCAGAAACACAAACCTTGATTTTTGAGTTGAATGATGATGTCGCTATCATTGCCAAAGCTTCTCCGACTGACTTGCCGCTCACTCTTGAAACCTCTGCCCGGTATCGACTTTACCCAATTCAATTTAGCATCCACCTCCATTTCCTCCAGCGTTCTACGCTTGCGACGTTTCCCGCGTTTCCCTGTTCGACTCTCCAAAGGGGCAAAGTCTTCATCGCTATCTTCTTCCATTGAACCATGTTCACTTTCCTCTACAATCTCTTCCTCACTCTCTTGACGAGATGAGGAAGCAATGCTTTTGCCTTTTGCAGTCACGATTTTAGTTCTCACCATTGCAAAAACTTCCCAATAAACTAAGCAAGAACAGATAAACCACCAGAACTCATTTAAACCCCCACCTGTAACTCAATTCCAGCCCCCCTCTATTTTGATGATGCAAATCAACAGAAGTAAACAAGGCAATAGCAGAAAATAAATACCCAACATCACACAGCAGAAATTAAGCCCCAAATCCAGTCCACAGATTCAGAAACAAGTACATGCAGCCCCTACAATAAAGAGAACCAAGACTTGTGCAACATAAATTCAGCCCCCTCATTATCTGGTATAGCAGCAGAAACAGAGCATTGCACTTCCAGTCCCCAATTCAACAAAATATCAAAGTTCTAGGCTAGGGTTTCGAATGATTTCAGATTTGGGGGTTTGGGTATTGAGGAAAATGGTTTAGAACGGTAATGTATGGGAATATATGGTGGGTAATGAGGGGTTTAAGCTATTATAGAGAGAAAATGGGGAATTCGTGCCTTTTGAGAGAGAGAGAGAGAGAGAGAATTTACCTTGTTCTTGGAGATTTAGGTCTTGAAACCCTTCAAAACCCTTGCAAAGATGGAAAAATCTTGGTGCATGATGATGGAGATGGAAGGTTTGAGAGGGATTTTGGATGTTTTGGATGTATTAAGAGAAGTTTGGAGGCTAGGGTTTATGGAGGTTAGGAGGTTATGGAGGATTAAAGAGAGAGAATGAGTTGGGGTTCATGAATTAGATCGTGCCTTTTTAATTTTTAAACTGCCCATAACACACAGGTATTGATAACTATATCATGAGTTATCGATACCCTTAAACCTGGAATCCCACTGGACGAAGAGTTATCGATAACATTTGAGTATGTATCAATAACGTTTGTTATTTTTTGAAAAGTTTGTAGCTTTCCACCTGTTTCACCTTCAATCACTGAAACATACTTCCCAACATCCCTCCGAGCATCCGGTTCCCTAAGTTAATGAACAAAAAGGGAGGACACGGACTAGGATACAAAATAGGATGAGGGAACACATATGTGGTAATATCAACCAAAGAATGCCTTATATCACTTCCTAAGTACGCCATATATTCCTAAACGATTCAATAAAGATATCGAACACACTTAGGCGTGAATCATGAGAATATTTACCTAAACTAAGAATGTAAAAGGAACAAAGATGGGATGTGGACAAAACTTGATCAAAACACACTCAAACATCGTGAATTCCACCTTAGGCCATTCATGCAAGTTGCGATATACAAAATTTGCGTAAAACGAACTCTTGCCAAATAACACTTAATGAGCATGTGCTAAGCTATTTTAATCCACTAACTTTGTAATAACGGAAGGATTGCAAACTAAAAATGAAAAATTTCAAAAAATTTGCGCTAAAAACAGGAAAACATATATATAGCATATATATCCCTTCCCCCAACTTGAAATATGCTATGCCCTCATAGCATGGAGAACAACAGTAAAGAGAAAGGGAACAAAAGATCATACCAACGGGGGAATGTCAACCCTCTTATACCTCGACCAAGTTGGAGGCTTTTGCGTCACGGCTCACTTTGTCATCCGAATGGCTTTTAAGGTCGACTCCTTCGGCTCTTCCAACAGAACCACAGCTAGTCCCACAGGATCATGTGTAGACACCCCAATCTGACTTCCCGATCGTTTTACTTCATTTTTCGGTTTCTTGTTTCCCTGCTGATGAATCAAGTCGAAAACAGTCTTGAGAACATGAAATGGCTTGAGTTTGGCATGTGTGGAACCCATCCTTAGTCCTGAAACCTTTGAATCCGAACCTGGACCTTAGGTTTGAAAGTCGCGCGACGCGTTGGAACCCTCGCGCGATGGTTTAGTTGCCAGGTGGTGGTCAAAGTCAAAGTTTTTGACCGTTGACCTTCGCGGGGTTAACTTGACACTCGCGCGATGCATCCATACCCTCGCGCGATGGTCAACTCCTGTCATTTTCACCAATTTCCAGCTGGATTGCGTGGTGATCAGGGGGCTACAGGCCTATGTAACCCCGTTTCGTCGACTGAACAGCATTCTGGGGGGCTCCCTTTGCACCACCTCTCCCCCACTCTCCCATCACTTTTGGCACCCCACTTCTCCCGCAAGTAATTGCAACCAGCCTCATTGGCTGGTTGCATTGCCTTGCTTAGCCACCAACCAACATCCCTCCTCTTTCTATAAGTACCCCCCCATGGTCCATTTTCAAAAGGGTTACCAAAAATTCCCAAAGAAAGAGAAGGAAATGCAAGCATTCACATTCCATACTGTACTCATCCCTTCTTAATCTCCGTCCTAGCTACACCACCTCACTCAAGCCATCTTCAAGATACCCAAGCAAAGGTATAATACCTTTCTGTTTACTGTTTAGACCCCTGAGGGGGACTAGCAGGGTCAAGATTGGTAATCAATACCAGTTTTGGCCCTAAAGCTAGCAAGGTTTCAAGAGCCGTGGCCAACGGCACCCTCGCGCGATGGTTCCACTAACTCGCGCGACAGTTTTGTCTGCGCGAGATTGGACCACGTGGGGAAGGGACGCTGGTCTTTAAGTTTCTTGTCATGTTCATAGTCACTCTCAAGTCTTTTTTTTTAAGTATTAGCTCACTGCTTTGCATGTTAAAAATCATAGTTTAGCTTAGTTCACAACTTCACTTGGTTCGGAATGCTCTTGGGATGCTCTTGAACATGTCTCAGGGCCCTAGGCATGCAAAGCAATTCCTGGAAGTCCAGTCAGAATAATCGCGCGTGTGTCTCATTCCCTCGCGCGATGGTGCTCTGATTTCCAGGGACTGCCCTTGCATGAGCAGCTTGGCCTTGGCCTCTGTTTAGTCACCCCCACTGTTTAGGGGTCGTGTTTTCATAATATTTCCAGCTGTTGTAATATTATTTACTTCCAAATACATATAAACTGCTTGGTTTGCACCTGGGTGAGCACTGGTCCTTTCAGAGCCTAGAAGGGGGTAAAATTCAAACTATTGCTGAGGCACCAACACTCGCGCGAGTGTATGAGATTGTTGCGTGATGGTTTGCTTGCATGCGATTGATTCACGCATGCAAGTTGGTTGTTCGTTTGTGCCAAAATCATACACAGCACTGTCTTGATGTTTGATCGATATTTTGAACTTTATTCCATTTGTTATTTATTATCTCGCTCATCCACGCCATATCTATCGCATCTTACAAATGTGTTACAGTATTAAATCCCCGATTAAATTGTTCCTCTGCCCTAATTGGCTAAAAATTGATTAAATAAATAGAATCACAAACAAACTCTTTTTCGCAAATACCTAAGTAGAGACCGATCTCCGGATTGGGCGAGAGGGGTGCCACAAAACCCTTCCCCTCTCGTAACCTAGCTCCCGAACCCAGATATGGTTATGACGGACTGGTTCCTTAACTTTTTCAAATCAAATAGCGTGGCAAGTGTTTCGAAAATATGATTCCTTGGGTGTCGGACCTTCAAACCCGAGTGGTGACTCTATATTTTGCGAGCGCTCGACGTCCAGCTTAAGCGCTCTCGCGAACCAGCACTTTTCTCTTTTAGGAGGGGAACGGAATCCCTTCCTACGAAGGAAAATGGGGCACGCATGCCCACAGTGGCAACTCTGCTGGGGAACAAACCAATATTGCTTTATGCTTAGATTTTAATACGCTTGAGAACGATCCCACAAAAGTCTGTCAAAATAGTGAGTTTCGTGCTGCTAAAGAAAGGATTGGTGATTTAACAGGACCTCATGTTCGGCCATCCTAACTGGGGCTTTTCCGATTGTTCTCTCGTGTAGTTTTTTTTAAGTATTGATCAATAAAGTGAGCCAAATTTGAAAAGGCATTTGTGAATTTGCGATTCTATTCCATTTAATCAATCTTTAGCATTCTCATTTGCATCGATTTGGGATAAGCCTCGTTGGATCATTTTGGCAATCCGGCACGGTTTGCCGGAGCCCGGGGACCCCGAATGACCAACAACCTTCGACGATGATAAGTCATTCTACCGTTTGACTGTTGCTCTGCGATTACGCGGGCAGCGAGAGGTATATCTTGGCTTTAGTCCAAGGAACCCGTTACAAGCCAAAACCAGTCTTTGCATATACAAAAGCATTAGAACTTGCCAAATTAGGACAGGTACCTATAGGGTAAGATTACTTGCATCTAACCCCCATATACCGTCTACGTGTTATTGCTTTCCCTATCGCATGCATTGTACATACATACCGTTTTGCGTAGAAGCATGTTTAGGGCGGCTTCTAGGTTGTCTCTCTTTCG
Source organism: Rhododendron ovatum (assembly GCA_019656835.1). Classification (NCBI taxonomy): domain Eukaryota; kingdom Viridiplantae; phylum Streptophyta; class Magnoliopsida; order Ericales; family Ericaceae; genus Rhododendron; species Rhododendron ovatum. The sequence continues at coordinate 14,815,701 of CM033792.1, forward strand.
AGTCTGTCTCATGCTTATTAGGACACTGCTAGGCCCGATGAAGAGTCATGCATCTCAATGGTGCATGTTATCGATTTTCAAAGTCCTTAGATCAACAAAGCTTTGGGAAATCAAAACTTTCTAAGTTTTTGTCTACATACCTAACTGAAGTTTCAAACAGAAAAAGAAGAACAACGGAGAGGATACCGTGATGCTTGTACCAGCCCAGTTGTCGTGCGCAGCACGTACACTGCTTAGGCTATAGGCATCGTATCGCCTACACAGCCCCGGTTAAGGTATCATCTACCCCAAGTTCTTTTAAGTTCAGAGTTGAAGCTTCGAGAACGGAATAGGCAAAGCCTTAGATTGCTTTTGACATCTCTTAAAATTAGTCGATTCAAGCAAGGATACACTCTCGAAAAGAAATCCGAGGATTTTTGGCAGCGTCCAAACGTCAGGAGACAGACTCGTCGGTAGTCTTAGGGGCAACACTGACGACGATGGTTGTGTTATCGTTTTAGTCTTTTATTTAGAATAAAGTTGCTGCAAGGCCCTTATGGAACCTTTTCTTACTTAAAGGCAAAGCAAAGAAGGATTTTGAACCATTGCGCCATCAAGGAAAGTATCGAGGCAAAAAGCCAAACCCACTTGGGAACGTTTGCATCGGGATCCGGTTCAAAGGCTAGTCAGGTTGCAAGCTCAGCCAGTCACAACGGAAGACTCCCCGTGTTCCCTGTTGGCCGCTTTACAGTCAGAATCGCCGTCGGTTATCCAGGAACTTGAATCTCCGGCGTCACCTACCTATCCGTCCTTCTCAAGCTCATCTGGGATCTCCGTTATGGCAGATCATCCGCAACCGCTAAGTCTCGAAACCATGCTCATGAACATTCAGAACAGCATCGCTGCCATACAACAAAGGGCTGCTCAGACCGATGCAAGTCTCACTAGGCTCAATGACCTTATCAACACTCGCCTTCCGCCAGCTACAGAAGCAGGAGGTGAGGTCGATGAGGATGACCATGAGGAGCCGATCTTTGTTGAGGATCCTAACCATGCAGGGCGGATTATAATTCAGCCCAACCCGAGAGAGGCTCGCCCAGAGGCAGCAAACTTGAATCTCGCTGTCGCGAGACCCATTCTAGACCCTAGCATGATTGCTCTCATGGCAAAGATCGTCAAACTGGAGGAATCCGTTTCCAAGTTCGAGAAGATCAGTGCTGGGGGAATTGACCTAGATCGCCTCTGCTTGTATTCCAATGCCAAGCTCCCCGACAAATTCAAGATGCCTGATCTTGCCAAGTTTGATGGAAGTGGTGATCCGAAGACTCATCTTTACGGCTATCATGCTGCCATGAAACTCTTGGCTGTTGAACCTGAGGCCATGTCCCAGCTATTCCCTCAGACTCTTTCTGGACCTGCCTTTCACTGGTTTTTGTCCCTTGACATCGCCAAAAGAAGGACTTGGGAAGACATCGATGCTGCGTTTATTTCGCAGTATAGTTACAACTCCCAACTCAGAATGACAACCCGAGAGCTTGAGTCCACCAAAATGGAAGCTAAGGAATCCTTTGCGGATTTTGTCAAGAGATGGAGGACAAAGGCTGCTGAGATGACCGATCGCCCGAGCGAGAGAGATCAGCTCCGAATCATCTCCCGCAATCTCCAGCCAGATTATGCTAGGCATTTGGTCCTTGTCCAAGCTTCTTCAAACTTTGATACCTTCTTCGAGTTTGGGTTGGCCATCGAGGATGCTCTACAAAGTGGGATTTTGTCAAGAGGGGAGTCTTCTAACCCTCCGAAATCAAAGCCTCGGGTTTACTCGGGAAACACCAATGCATTGTTTGGTAGTGAGGCATTCTCCAACACAGCGACTAGTGGCACTAACGCTTCTTCTTCCAATGCAACCAATCATATTGCTGAGGTTCATCAGGTGCAAACCCCTCAAAATAATCGGCCCCGCAGTCAGCCCCGTAGTTTCTCCGCGTTTGAAGCTCCGTTGTCGTCCGTTATGGAGAAATTGATTCAATCAGGGCATCTGAAACCCCTCGATCCGACTCCTTTGCCTAAAAACCCTTCACCCAACTTCAAAGCCAATCTTTATTACGTCTACCACCAAGGGGCTAGACACCTCACGGACTCCTGCTTCCGTCATCGACATGCGATCCAGGATCTCATAGATGAAGGGACTCTCCATGCTCCACCTCCACCAACCCAAAAGCCAAACATCCTTTCCAACTCCATGCCAAAGCACAATGCTGCTCCCCACATCAACCAGATATCCCTCAGCTCCACTAATATCGACCCTAACTCCACCATATTCAACCTTACCAACCATATAGCCTCCACGGACCAACCCAAGCCGGTTGTGCCCATACCTTCTCAGCCCGAAGCCGAAATCTTCCATATTCACCTTGAAGAAGGACAGTCGTCCAATTCCAATGTGCCCTCCGCACGCTTGTAGATCGGAACATTTGTGTTCAACGCTTCTATCAGCGACCTGTTTCACCAGTCCATCCCTTCCGTACAAATTAACTCTGCTTCTTCCTTGGATAGCATGTACTTCGATGTGACGGATCTAAACCCCTCTCCGAATTTAGTAAGCTGTTTTAGGTCCGCTGCCCCTCTTTTACCGGAACAGCAGATTGATATGCAAGCAGTGGGATGGGCCATAGCTGATAATGATGACTATGCAACCCCCGTAATCAATGAATGGACAGAGCTAGAATTGGACGGCTTCCCCCAGAACCCTGAGTATGTCCCTTTTGACCAGGCTTGGTATGATGCCTGGAGGGCTAATTATGAGGCAGATATACTTGATCCTTTAGATGGGTTCTCTTTAAACATGCTCTTTCAACAGCCTGAGCCTATTCTGCCTGAGGAGGAATACTATTGGGATCCCGAGCCCGCGAGGCAGTTTCCGTTGGAGTTTGACCCTAACCTTCGTCAAGGATATGCTCTGCCCAATCATGAGATTCAGTTTATAGAAGATGGTCTCATCCAGGAAGAAACTCGTGTCCTGGGGGAATGTTTTCTCCCTTCTACTCTCGACAGGCTGGTTGACTCTGTAACTAACATCGAGTATGACCCTCCATTTTACATCGTCAACGAAGAACTCTCGTGCCCCACACAGCCTTATCTAGCCGAAGAGGATTGCGGCATCATGGTTACAGACCTCGTTCCGCCACCCGACCTCTGGGATGTTGATGATGTGGTCAATATCCAAGTTGGGTCCGAGGTTTGGACCGTCAACTGCTCTTTCGCCGATGGGGGACTTTGGGATGTCCCGTTTGTTGCTAATACAGAGCCTATCGGAGAAGCCGCAGGTGTTAAGGATCCAGACTTTTGGGAGTCACTATTGTTGAACGACTTGGCTGAAGACCTAGGCTTGGGCATGGAAGTACCTGTAGCCCCACCGCTCTCTGACAAAGGGAAATGCAAATTGGGGGAAGTCCCTGTTGACCTTTGGGATGATAGTCAAGATCCTCAAGTGGTGCCCTCGCTAGAGAACGTTCTCAACGTTACGAGAAGTGGACGAATTTTTCAGCCTGCTAGTCTGCAAGCTGGGAGCTCGTCCAATTCTTCCAACCAAAGGAACGAACCTTCTGCTTTCTCAAGATCTGCACCATTCGAGGTACCTCCTAGCGCCCCGAACGATGACATGATTCAAAGGCAGCTAGAGCGGATTCCTGCTGCTATATCACTCTGGGGATTAATCAGTTCCTCCCGTGAACATCGTCGAAAGTTCTGCCACACTCTATCTCATCTTGAGATTCAACCAGATGTCACACCTAAAGCAATGATATCTATTATCCTCCCGCCTACCTCTAAGCACACCGTGACTTTCATTGACAAGGATCTACCGATCGAAGGGGTTGATCATAATCGCCCCTTACACATCACCGTTAAATGTAAAGGACTTTGGATTCCAACTGTTCTTATCGACAATGGATCGGCGATCAATGTTTGCCCGTTGAGAGTGGCTTACCGCTTAGGGCTAGCCAAAAAGGACTTTGCACCTTCCAACCTGGCCGTCAAGGCATATGACAGCACTCATCGCGTGGTCAAAGGCACACTTGTGCTCAAGCTTGATGCTGAGGGTTTTGAGATGGATGTCGAGTTCCATGTAGTTGATATCCCTGCCACCTTTAATCTCCTGCTAGGAAGGCCGTGGCTTCACAGATCTGACATCATGGCTGTACCATCTACTCTTCATCAGAAGGTTATGTTGGGCTCCCTACCGGTACTTTGACTATCTGCGGGGACTCGGGCATTCGCCCGCTTAAGGAGGATGGCACACTTGTTCTGGGGATTGCACACGGTGACGAAGATGTCGATCTCGGGGGTTTCTCTTTTGACACTTCTGGTTCGGTTTTAGCCATCAATGTGTATGGGGACTTCATCATAAGCTCTGTTGCTTTAGACATCATGAGGAGGATGTCCTATCTACCTGGTCTTGGTCTAGGGATTCACCAACAAGGGATCCAGGAGTTCCCTGTCTTTCCTTCCTGTGAGGGCCGCTTTGGTCTGGGGTACTCCTCCTCTACCAAGGATGCCAAAAGAAGGAAATGCACGGGAAAACCTCGATCTCTCTATGGTGAGCCCAACAGCTACTTTGTACGCGAGGTGGGGAATGATATCTACACCAGACAGCCTGAGCCTTTTGTCGATTCAGTCACTGGAGAGCTGCTACCTGGGTTTGAGGTCTTCGCTGATGACACCTGGTCCTCTAGTGATGAAGAATCAGCAAGAGCAGGATTCAAGAGGAAGCTTAGCCAGCCCAAGCTGAAAGCTGATTGGCTGATGTCTTTTGATCAGGGAAGCTTGGAGCAGCTGTTCTACGAGTTCTCCCAAGTGGGTTTGGCCAAGGAAGCTGAAGAGGCTGAGGTGTTCATGCTTAAGTCCAGTGATTTCAAGGATCCTATCTCCCTCATCATGGAAGCTAGGGGTAGCCTCAAAAATTGCATTTTCAAACCACGCCTTACTTGCATTGATGATGTATCAGAGTCTGACACTGAGTCTGTTGAGTCGTTTGAGTTTAAGTCTAGCTCTGAGTCAGAGTTTGTGCCTCTCGGCCCTCCACGTCATGGCTTTTACTTTGAGTTCGATTCCCTTGTACTTGGCGACCCTGCAGGGTCTTATGAAATGAAGGAATCCTCTTCTGACTACTTGAATGATCTTTATATAAATTGTGTCGACCCCGACGATGAAGGGATAGATTTCGATGGGGATGTTCCCAAGGAAATCCGTGCCCTCATCGAAAGGGAAGATGAAAGGCATGCTCAGCCATTAAAAGAAGAAATAATCTTAATAAACTTGAAAGATGAGAATGATCCCCGAATGGTTCAAATGGGCTCCACTTTATCTCCAGAGGAACATCATGATTTCAAAGAACTGCTCTCAGAGTTCAGTGACATTTTTGCGTGGTCCCATCAGGACATGCCTGGCATTGACCCAGAGATAGTGGAGCATCGAATCCCTTTGCTACCAAATGCCAAACCCGTAAGCAGAAATTAAGGCGATGAGGCCGGATTGGGTACAGAAGATCAAGGAGGAGGTCACTAAGCAGATCGACGCCGGTTTCTTATGGTTTCTCAATACCCCACTTGGGTTGCCAACATTGTCCCGTTCCTAAAAAGAATGGACAAATTCGAGTGTGTTGATTTCAGAGATTTGAACAAGGCAAGCCCCAAGGACGATTTTCCCCTGCCACATATCGATGTACTGGTCGACAATACGGGCCATGCCATGCTCTCGTTTATGGATGGATTTTCCGGATATAACCAGATTCTCATGGCGCCGGAAGACCGTGAGAAGACGACTTCATCACTGAATGGGGGACTTATTGTTACTTGGTCATGCCGTTTGGTTTGAAGAATGCTGGTCCTACCTACCAGAGAGCCGCTACGACCATTTTGCACGACATGATGCACAAAGAGGTTGAGGTACGTGGACGACATGATTGCTAAATCAAAAACTCGGGAGGGCATGTTCCTGTATTGAGGAAGTTTTTCGAAAGGCTCCGAAATTCCGCATGCGTCTTAATCCACAGAAATGCACTTTCGGGGTCACAGCAGGCAAGATGCTCGGTTTCATGATCACTTCGCGTGGGATTGAGGTCGATCCATCAAAGATCAAAGCGGTGCTTGAAATGAAGCCACCAGAGACTGAAAAGGGAGTGCGAGCTTTTTGGGAAAGTTCAGTTCATCAGCAGATTCATCGCCAAGTTACCTTAACTTGCGAGCCGATGTTTCGTCTACTCAAGAAGGATACCCCGTTCGTATGGTCGACAGATGCAGGCGGCCTTCATGTCAATTCAGAACTATTACAGAATCCGCCTGTTTTGATGCCACCAGTGCCTGGAAGCCCTTGATTCTATACTTGTCTGTGAATTCTACATCCGTGGGATGCTTGCTAGCTCAAGAGGGGGACCAGGGAGTTGAAAAGGCCGTTTACTACTTGAGGAAGAAGATGGTTGGATCTGAAGAGCGCTACACAGCCTTGGAGAAAACGTGCTGGGCTCTGGTTTGGGCCTCTAAGAAGTTGAGACACTACATGTTGGCTTACCCAGTGAAGTTGATTTCTCGAATGGATCCTCTCAAGTATCTGTTTGAGAAACCAGCTCTCACTGGTAAGTTAGCACGTTGGTTGCTCCTCTTGGCAGAATTTGATCTCGAATACGTCACAAGAAAGTCGGTGAAAGGGCGGGCCATTGCTGAGTTTTTGGCTGATCACCCTGTGGACGGGCCAGAGGATGCAGATTTCGTTTTCCCGGATAAGGAAGTACTAACCGTTGTCGAAGACACTTGGACTCTTTACTTTGATGGGGTAGCCAATCAGAATGGATTTGGGATCGGGTCTTGCTAGTCGCCCCTGATGGTTCTCATATTCCGCTTGCATTCAAACTTAACTTCGATGTTACAAACAACCAAGCTGAATATGAGGCCTGTATTGTGGGCATGGAGGCTGCACTCACGCTCGTGTTGAAAGGCTCGAAGTTTCGGGACTCTAATCTCGTTGTATCTCAAGCCAATGGGGACTGGAAGTGCGTGAAGAGGGTTGAAGCCTTACCATCAGATTTGGAAGGACTAATTCCTCGCTTCAACAAAGTGACTTTCACCCACATCCCCGTTTGAAGAACCGATTCGCCGATGCGCTCGCACCTTGGCTTCCATGGTCGAGTTACCTTGGGAGTCAAACTGCCAGTCTTAATTGAACAGCGGGACTGCCCCGCTTATCAATATGTCAACGCCATCGATGATGTTGATGATGGCCTACCTGGTACCATGACATATGGAACTTCGTCGAGAGTGGTTTGTATCCGGCGAGGCCTCTAAAAAGGATCAGACTGCATTGCGGAGAATAGCTGCCCAGTACATCATTTGTGGGGGAAAGTTATATAGGAGATCTCATTGCGGAATGCACAAGCTCTACGTCAACGGTACTGAGGCTGTCAGAATCATGGAGGAAATCCATGAGGGGGTCTGTGGCCCTCATATGAGCGGCGTCATGCTCGCTAGGAAGGTCTTGCGCCAAGGCTATTTCTGGTCTACTATGGAATCTCAGTGTGTGGATTACGTGCGGCGATGTCACAAATGCCAAATTCATGCTAATCTAATGCATGTTCCACCCTCTAACCTATTTGGCATGGCTTCGCCTTGGCCTTTCTCTGTATGGGGTATCGATGTCATCGGCATGGTCAGACCGTCTGCTTCGAATGGTCATAGGTTTATCCTCGTGGCGATAGATTATTTTACCAAATGGGTGGAGGCCGAATCTTATAAAACCCTGACTGCGGTTCAAGTTGCTCATTTATCAGGAAAAACATCATCTACCGGTATGGGGTTCCGCAAGCATTCGTATCTGACAATGGGAGTCATTTCAAAGGCAGGGTCCTGGAGTTGTTCGAAGAATTCAAGATCCAAATCCATCACTCAACGTCTATCGCCCTCAAACGAATGGAGCAGTTGAAGCGGCCAACAAGAATGTGAGACAATCATCAAAAGTCTGCAGAGTCCGCCAGGGACTGGCACGAGCAACTGCCTTTAGCTCTTTGGGGTTATCGAACGTCGATCCGAACATCAACGGCAACCCCCTATCCTTGGTCTACGGGATGGAAGCAGTTCTCCCTATAGAGCTTGAGGTACCATCTTTGAGGATCATGGTGGAATCGGAGCTCTCGGAATCTGAATGGCTCAGTGGAGATTTGTTGAACTCATGCTTTTTGATGAGAGGAGGCTTCGGGCCTTATCACGTTCAGGGGTATCAGCGGAGAATCGCCCGGGCATTCAACAAAAAGTGAAGTCTAGAGACTTGGTCGAAGGGGACATGGTCACAAAGGAGATTCGGCACCAGTTTTTGACCCCGCGGCAAATTCGACCCAAGCGTTCCGGACCTTACATCATCAAGACCATCCTTTCTGGGGGAGCGGCTCAGCTCATCGATCTCGACGGCAATGAATTCAACTCTCTGGTTAACCTGGATCAACTCAAACGGTACTACCCTGAGAGAAGCTCGTTGGGCCGAAAACCACAAGGGTGGGCGGTTCCAAGCAAAAATTAGAGCAAGCCTGCTAGACCGAAAACCTGAGAAGGCGGTTTAGGCAAAAATAAATAGGCATCAATCAAAGCTCGCTAGGCTGAAAACCCGAAGTGGCGGCACTAGGCAAAATTTAGAGCGTAAAAGGAGAGCTAAAATACTCGAGTGAACCTTAGCCTGAACTACGTGCTGACCTGATTCCCTGAAAAGGGATACGTAGGCAATCTCTCTGTGAGATTCGGTCACAATCCATCAACTTGATCCACGGTTTCCTATTACCAGAAGTTAACTCGATACTTGGGCGCAGCGGTTCAACACTTGATCAAAAGGGAAAACTCTCAAACTTTCATTTTTATTCAAATTATAACTTCTATTACACAGGCTGAGCAGTCTTAAAAAGAGTTAAGCATAAAACAGAATAAAGTGCTCGAGGCCTTAACAGGCTCACGGTTTATTCTAGATCATCAGGGTCCGTCAGAAGTCAGTTTGTTTTGCCTGCTTGCAACTTCCCTTCTTAGCCATACTTGATATCGGTGCATAAGTTCTGCTGAAGTCTGGGTCAGCTCCCCGAGTTGCCTCAGGCCCCAATTGTGCTCATATCCTCTCAAATTCCAGGCAATGAAGGCAGGGATTTGGAAGTCTTCAATCCCAGCTCGGTGAAGCCCTTGGCTCATTCCTAACTGACGAAGGATGCGTCCAGGGATGTAGAATGTGAAAGCGATCAGCCCAGCGATCACTACTCTCTCGAAACCTGCAGACCTCAGGGCCATGTCTGGAATGTTTAGGGCATCGTGCCGCCACGTGATTTCGTTCGGCAGCATTTCTCTCATGAATGTGTACCATTGATGCGCAGACATTTCACGGTAGATCATGCCCCGCTAGTGCATTCGACCGAGCAGATGAGGCCAATTTGCTTCCGGTGCTGTAAGCAATCCCAATTTGTCAGACTAGCCAGAGCTGCCTGAGTGGAAAAACAAGTGAGAAGTCATATAAAGCTTGAGAGGAAAGACAAGTAAGGAGCTTCCATATAACCTTAGCCGAGAGATGAGGTAAAAACAGAACGTGAGAAAACTGGAAAAAGGTGAGCTGAGTGAGAGTCGACCTTGCAGTAGGAGTGGGCTACCACCAAATACGTCTGTTTAGCCGGTGGAAACCAAATCCAAACCTATTAGTGTCTCTGCCAGGACCAGTGGCACCACATTTCTCCGGGCGCCCATTTGAGCTGCAACTGCTTACCAGCATGGGGTTAACATGCCCGTTTGGAGATACCAGTAAATAAGCGGCTAGCACGCTGATTGCCAGACCAAATCGACACCGAGCCTACGCGGTTATGTCCTCTACATCCCCCTCTAGCCCATACCACTCCATCAGGCGCATGATGTTGATTTGCCCTCCGGTTAGTAAACTTTCGGCTGCTCCAGGGGTAATGCCAAGACTTGACTGTAGGAGCTTTGGCATGCTTTTCCTTATAAGGCAGCACAACAATCACGCTCGAGGCAACTCCTTGGAGATATGCTTGGAATTCCTCCACAGTTGGGCACAGCTCATTAACCCCAAACCTGAACACGTGAACCTCTGGGTCCCAGAATTGCAGGGCTGCCCTCAGAAATTCAGAACGAACCCTCACATTATGGAGAAAACAGAAGGCGGCCAGCCCGTGGAACCGAAATGACAACCAATCTCCGGCAACAAAGGCCGTGAGCCATGGGCTAATCAAGACCAGAAGGTTATTTGCCATTTTGCTTCTCGTAGGACTCTCAAACTGTGGGAGGGATGCTTTCCATTAGCAGAGTGTTGGCCTCTTTATAGACATAATGCATATAGTGTTATCCTTTCCCAGTGCAAATATCCATACAATGTGGCATCCTCTTCTCCAAAGTGAAGACATCTCTGCACTGTCCCTGAAGTACTTTGAGCAGTTGAAGGGTGATGACAAGGCTTGGTCGTTCTAAAAATCTGAAACGGTCAAATAAAGGTGGCCTGGCACTGATCCAATCATCGCGCGATGCCCTCATTCCCTCGCGCGAGTGACCAACATCACTCCATCGCGCGACACACTCACTCCCTCGCGCGATGGTTTGTCCTGCAATTTGACAGATTACACCAGCTACTGTCCAATTGTGGTCGCCTCCTATTGCAAGGGTTCTTTTGCAACTTTTAATGGTTCCAACAAGTCACTATGAGCATATGTGACCATATCCAAGTGTCGGATTCGAGAAATTGTGTTTAACGAAGTTTTTGAGCCCTCGACGGCCCGTTTCAAGTCCAAATAACCATTTCGGGGATTCGAAACTCAGTTCAAGGGTTCAAACTCTTTTCTCGCAGGCCGTATAGGTCATTGTGACCTAATATGACTGTACGGAGGTGTCGATTTCAGTTCGGGACATATAGAGTCATCTTTTTCCATCTCGTGTCTGTTTTGTGTCTTTTGTAACACTTTCGGTTATGTTTGCATTTTGGGATGCGTTTATCAACTCCGTCAGCTCTCGTGGGTTATTTCACATATACATGACTTTATGGAAGCGTCGTTTTCATCCAAGATAGAGTATTTTGAGCTTTGACTTGTGAATGACCAATGTTTCATTCTCTTGTATCCTCGTATCCTAGCCGTGTCCTAAGGTGCGTTCTTGTGTTCCTTCTAAGCTAGTTCTGTCTGTGCATGTGCGTATATTTATGAGCAGTCTCAGTACATTATCAATGCAAGCATGGTATTAGTGGCGAACGCTTACTTACTCTAATTCATTACAAGAGCGAAATGAACCGAAAATGCAAATTTTCTAGCTAAGCCATAATCTGTCTATGTCAAAGTAAACCACTGTGTGTGCGGCACATCAACCACACAAAAGTCATCATGTCAACTCGGGCACACTCGCCCATCAAGTCAAAAGGGCACGCAGGCCTCAAAAACATGTATCAAGTATCAACTAAGGCACTCCGGCCTTCGATCTATCTACGCGGGCACGCGGGCACGCAGGCCCAAAAGCAAAAAATCAAGAGTGCGGAAAGTGAAATGAGGCTTCTTAGTAGCCCTCAGTCCTCTCCGAACCAGTCACCATCTCCATCGTCGTCGTCGTCGTCCCTCTCTCTGGGATCTTGTCTAAAACCAGGATCTTCTGCTGAGTCGTCTGAACCGCTGCTGTCGGGCGCCTCCTCGTCTTCTTCCTCTTCCTCTTCTTCCCCTTCTTCCTCGGAATCCTCGAGCAGGATCAGCCGCTTCTTGTGGACTGGCTCATCTTGCGAGGGCCTTTGGCACATCTTCAGTTGATACCTCTCCTCAGCATGCGCCACGGCCTCTCGGGCCGCCTCCTCACTCGCAACTAGTGGCTTATATGCCCCGCGTCTGTGGTCTAGTAGTAGGTGGAGGAGCAGGAGTCCTAGTTGCTAGCTTCTTTTGTGGAGGCTCTCTTGCGCTTTTCCTCCTAGGAGCCGCCCGTCCCTATGTCTGCATTTTAAACTTTTCCACATTTAGTATACATGTTATGTATTATATGTTTACAAGCAGGTAAGATCAATTTCAAAGTCAACGGCAATTGAGAAATGCTATGTATCGAGCAAAGCATGCATATGTCAAGTATTGAATGCAGGAATGTATCGTTTTCATGGAATATATACCTGAGGTCTCTGAGCCGCCGGTGGCGGGTAGCGCAAGTCCAAAGGCAAGCCACTTGCCGCTTGCCTTATCACATTCTCCAGTGCAAGCATATGCCGAACAGCTTCGTTCACCCATTCATTGGGCACCTGCATGGATAATTTGAACATAAGCAATTGGGCAATGTTTCAAGATTTTATGGAAGTATAATAATGAAGGCTACAATGTCTTACCGGCACAGTAACGGGCGCTGGCTTAACTCTGGCAGGAGCTAGATGTAGCTCAGTTGGATTGCCCTGAGAGTCAACCACTGCTATATGCCACGTCAACTCTGGTGGCCCACCTCTCACAGGTCCACTAGGACCCCGTCTCACACGACTCTCGCTACTACTCTGTCTCACGGTAATGGCTTTCCTCTCCTCAGCAGCTCTGCGGGCCTGACCTCCGGACCTCCCTGAACTCTCGTACTCTCAACGGCCTCGCTAAGCGCTCTCTCTGGTAAACTGCATAGTCCGTGCCGGGACGCAGGTAGCGTGTCAAGTCGGTGTCAGGCCGCGTAAAGACCTTTAACTCGGCCAGCGTGTACTCCCCTATGTGTGAGGCCCGTGGTGGAAGCGGTCTGGGTACCTGGAACCCTGCATAGCCAAGTGACTGGCGTGTCACTCGGTCACCCAAGTACTACTGCCAACCAAATGCCGACTCGAGTAGCACTCTGCTCGCTGTCACAATCCTGCTCCTAGCCAAGTATTCAGGCTCTGGCTCTGCCACCTTCCAAGGATCCCACTCTACCTGCACAAGCAAACAATGCAAGTATCGGTCGGCGACAGCATTAAAGCAATGAAAAGGGATGCATATTTCCGTTCGATAAAGTCATGTCATACCTGTGAGGGTCGGAGCTCGTCTAGGTATATCCGGAAGCCGTTCAGGTCACCTTTCCCTCTCTTCTCCCCCATGTTCTTCTTGCTCCAAATATGAGCATGCGGAAGGATCCCCAAGTCTAGGCTCTTCGTCACTGGACGACACATGTTCAAAACCTCATAGGCCCAGAGCTGCACAGTTGTCAAGAGATCAAATCATTGGTATAGCACCGGAATATGATTGAATAGGTTATATACTCAAAAAGATAAATGTACATTGGAAATGTGCTTTACTCTATTATGATCATACCTCCCAAATCCGCTAGTACCCAGCAGTGCTCATCTCTGTCCTCGACGAGTCCCCCATAAAGCCATAAGCTGCGCCAAGTGTTAGCTCCTCCCCAGTCAAAGCGTGAGGCTGTCCTCAGATCCTTCAAAGTAGGCAAGTACGATAGGTGAACCTTGCTACGCCTATTCGGGTACAGGGTAGCGCCGAAAAGGTACAACAGGTACGCCCGGGCCATCTGCTCTGCCTCCTGCTCAGTCGCCACCTCCTTCGCAAGGTACCGGGTAAACTGTCCATACCTCGCCATCCCCTCTTCAACCTTGGGCACCTCTCCAAAGAACCATTCCAAGGCCGCCTCATCCTTCTGGATTCTCGAATCAAACGGGATAGGATCACCTCCAACCCTCAAGCCAGTGATTGCCGCAAAGTCAGTAGGCGTCACCGTCATCTCCCCAAGCGGTGGGTGGAAGGTGTTGGTGGTATCCCTCCACCTCTCTGCAAGTGCAACCAGGACAGCATGGTCATTTCTAGCTGGGGTAAGGGTCTGTATGAACTCCCCAAAGCCTGCCTCATCCACCAACTGCCTCACCCTCTCGGGCAAACTCTGGTACAATGCCAAGGAGCTGCATGCGCCCCCAAAACCTCGAATGTCTCTCTGTCTCGCCCTCTCCTGCATCAGACACGGAAACAAGCAACAAGTGATATATATATCAGTGTGTGAGGGTTTCATTCTCAAGTTCTAGGTAATCAATGCGATCTGGCAATAGATGGTTGGTTCAAGTTATTATGTCCCCTGCATGGCATTCAACATGAAACTATGGTATCACTGTTCGAATCTACTTCAGAGGATTATTCTACACCTTTCGGTATTTGAGCACATGCATTCTATTTAAACTTGCAATCACAAAAGGAAACGAGGAATACTCAGAAATTTACCTCAGCCCAACTGCTTGAAATATGGGTGTCGGGGTCTCTCAAAACGAGCTCGGGGTCGTACTCCGCCTGCCGTGGCCTATAAGCTGCAAGACCTGATGGTACGAACAAGTGTGGAATGGGTGGCTTGTACCCCTCTGCTGAAAACGGAGCTCGGGTCAGACTCTCCGCCTCAGACACCGCTATCACCCTAGGCCCATGTACCCTGGCTCCAATCCTCTCCTTGGTCTCTGCGTCCCTCAGTGCCTCCTCTTCAGCGACTCTTGCCCTCTTGGCTCTAGCCGCGGCCTCTTAGGCTGCTATCACCCGCTCTCGCTCCTCTCGAGCCTCCAAAACAGCAGCCCCGATCATGGGATCCTCTTCGAGGAGCCGGGCTAGTCTCTCCTCGCTCAGAAACTCTGCAAGATCCTGTCTCGTGATCGGTCTGTGGCCCAACAATGTTGCTGCTGGTCGAAACAGTACCACCTCTTCAGGAACCTCTGCGGCACCCTCCTCCTCAGTTGCTATACCCTTGCCTCTCGCCGGATCCCTCGGCGGAGTCTCGCTTGGCCCGGCGCCGCCGCCCTCGGTACCTCTACTGCCTGTGCCCTCGGAGCCACTACCAACCACCACTAAACCACTTACGGCCTCACTTGGGTCCAGTTGCTCGATTCCATCACTCACAGCCCCGACCCCCTCTGTCGCGCGACGATCTGACTCCGTCGCGCGATGCTCGACGCCACCACTGGCCTCCTGCATGCGACCCTGTTCGCCATTGCCGCCGCCCGTTACCTCTGCACTGGTATCTATAACAGCCCCCGCTGGCGGCTGATCCGCTGTTTCGACCTCCATTGGTCCTCCCTCGTCCTCTGGACGATCAACCACTTCTTCACTACCCTGGTTAGCGCTGTGGTCCGCCATAGATGCTGGTACGCGTGTGGGTTTTCTTGCTTTTGGGATGAAATCGAGGGTTTGAAGAGAGGGAGTTTGAGAGAGAATAGTGTTGGAGGGAGTTCGAAACTGCTGTGAGTGGTTTTCGAATGTCCCCGTCGATTAAAAGGAAGAAGGAGCCTCGGGCCGAGTCTGGGTTGGTTTCAGACGCAAGCCCTAACAGGAAACCATCGCGCGATGGTGTGGCTTCCTCGCGCGATGATCCAACTGGGTCATTGGCCAGGTTCAGCCTCTGGTTCAGGCCCAATCGTATATATCACTTTAATGAAGTCCAGGAGTCTTACTCGGGCCTTGTAATTGGATCCCTTCGTGATATCCTTTATTATCAATTTCAAATCAGCGACGATCCATCCGTCCAATTTCAAATCAGGGACGATCCATCCGTCCAATTTCAAATCAGCGACGATCCATCCGTCCAATTTCAAATCAGCGACGATCCATCCGTCCAACTTCAAATCAGCGACGATCCAATTGCAAATCAGCAATCGATTTGCTCACCGATCTCTTGGTGCACGGTATTTTGTATATACTTGCTTACACTCTTCATTTAATCGGCTTTTGGGTAAATTGGATGGGTGTCTAGAAATCTTTGACGTTACCCGTACCAGCCAATGGTGCTCCGCGTGCCGTCAAAGAGGGACTACTGTAGACACCCTAATCTGACTTCCCAATCGTTTTACTTCATTTTTCGGTTTCTTGTTTCCTCGATGATGAATCAGGACGAAAACAGTCTTGAGAACATGAAATGGCTTGAGTTTGGCATGTGTGGAACCCATCCTTAGTCCTGAAACCTTTGAATCCAAACCTGGACCTTAGGTTTGAAAGTCGCGCGACGCATTGGAACCCTCGCGCGATGGTTTAGTTGCCAGATGGTGGTCAAAGTCAAAGTTTTTGACCGTTGACCTTCGTGGGGTTAACTTGACACTCGCGCGATGCATCCATACCCTCGTGCGATGGTCAACACCTGTCATTTTCACCAATTTCCAGCTGGATTGCGTGGTGATCAGGGGGCTACAGGCCTATGTAACCCCGTTTCGTCGACTGAACAACGTTCTGGGGGGCTCCCTTTGCACCACCTCTCCCCCACTCTCCCATCACCTTTGGCACTCCACTTCTCCACCAAGTAATTGCAACTAGCCTTGTTGGCTGGTTGCATTGCCTTGCTTAGCCACCAACCAACATCCCTCCTCTTTCTCTAAGTACCCCCCCGTGGTCCATTTTCAAAAGGGTTGCCAAAAATTCCCAAAGAAAGAGAAGGAAATGTAAGCATTCACATTCCATACTGCACTCATCCCTTCTTAATCTCTGTCCTAGCTAAACCACCTCACTCAAGCCATCTTCAAGATACCCAAGCAAAGGTATAATACCTTTCTATTTACTGTTTAGACCCTGAAGGGGGCTGGCAGGGTTAAGACTGGTAATCAATACCAGTTCTGGCCCTAAAGCTAGCAAGGTTTCAAGAGCCGTGGCCAACGGCACCCTCGTGCGATGGTTCCACTAACTCGCGCGACAGTTTTGTTTGCACGAGATTAGACCACGTGGGGAAGGGACGCTGGTCTTTAAGTTTCTTGTCATGTTCATAGTCACTCTCAAGTCTTTTTTTTTAAAGTATTAGCTCACTGCTTTGCATGTTAAAAATCATAGTTTAGCTTAGTTCACAACTTCACTTGGTTCGGAATGCTCTTGGGATGCTCTTGAACATGTCTCAGGGCCCTAGGCATGCAAAGCAATTCCTGGAAGTCTAGTCAAAATAATCGCACCTGTGTCTCATTCCCTCGCGCGATGGTGCTCTGATTTCCAAGGACTGCCCTTGCATGAGCAGCTTGGCCTTGGCCTCTGTTTAGTCACCCCCACTGTTTAAGGGTCGTGTTTTCATAATATTTCCATCTGTTGTAATACTATTTACTTCCAAGTACATATAAACTGCTTGGTTTGCACCTGGGTGAGCACTGGTCCTTCCAGAGCCCAGAAGGGGGTAAAATTCAAACTATTGGTGAGGCACCAACACTCGCGCGAGTGTATGAGATTGTCGCGCGATGGTTTGCTTGCATGCAGATTGATTCACGCATGCAAGTTGGATGTTCGTTTGTGCCAAAATCATACACAACACTGTCTTGATGTTTGATCGATATTTTGAACTTTGTTCCATTTGTTATTTATTATCTCGCTCATCCACACCATATCTATCGCATCTTACAAACGTTTTACAGTATTAAATCCCCGATTAAATTGTTCCCCCACCCTAATTGGCTAAAAATTGATTAAATAAATAGAATCGCAAACAAACTCTTTTTCGCAAATACCTAAGTAGAAACCGATCTCCGGATTGGGCGAGAGGGGTGCCATAAAACCCTTCCCCTCTCGTAACCTGGCTCTCGAACCCAGATATGGTTATGACGGACTGGTTCCTTAACTTTTTCAAATCAAATGCGCGGCAAGTGCTTCAAAAATACTGTTCCTTGGGAATCGGACCTTCAGACCCGAGTGGCGACTTTGTATTTTGCGAGCACTCGACGTCCAGCTTAAGCGCTCCCGCGAACCAGCACTTTTCTCTTTTAGGAGGGGAACGGAATCCCTTCCTACGAAGGAAAATGGGGCACGCATGCCCACATCATGGCCAAAGCTTTATTGGACTAACAACCGTGACACGTAATCGCACCCATGCTTAGGGCTCCTGAATGCCTCAGTCACTCCGACTTTAGACCCAATCCACCAAGGCTGGTGTGGTAGCACATTCACCTACAAAAGACATAAGCTCGAACTACCTACTAAGAGACAAATGACATTAGAACCGCCCCGCTCATGTTATCCGGGCATCAACAAACATATAAACAAAGAAAAGCAACAAGGAACACCTCCCAATTTTCACGCAATCTCATGAGTCATACTTTTCTTCCCGAGTCTCACCGGTGAGATAAGACACGGGTGGCTATACTAGACCGTCAAATTTGTTACATCATGCCCGAAGTAAAATTCACCGCTTGACCTCGCCAAGCAATTAAGCCCAGCGTTCCTTATAATCGAAACAAAGTGAGACAAAACAGAGCCTAGTGCCAAAGCACGGGAATATCAAGCCGCACCCAATGACCTAAGCTGCTCCCGATAGGGACATATCTGGTGAGCATGGATCATTAACGGCAAACTACTCCAAAGAAGGACTAAATAAAGCTCGATACAATGATGCATTGGTGAAATCTCCTAATGAGAGAAACCTAGAACAGAAGTAAATATGCACAAAACAGAAAAAAATAATATTTACAAATGTACAAATATACAAAGATTTAATATCAGAACTCGGAATGTCCAAGTCACAGCTAGACTCCACCAAACAATGAAGTCCAACGTCCCCTAAGATCGTAACCAGGCAGGCACAAAATAGAGCTGTGGGCACGCGCCCCGAAAAATCGCTCGATTTTTGGGTTTAAAGAAAGACTGGGCGCGGCCCTCTTCGAAAAAAGCGCGGCGAAACGCCTCGATTCAGAGTCGCCACTCGGGTTTTAGTGGTGGAAACACCCAAGGAACCGAACTCGAAAACGTTTGCCACGTTTGTTTGATTTTGAAAAAGGCGTAGACCAGTCCGTCGTCACCTTCGATATCCAAGGTTCGGGAGCTAGGTTACGAGAGGGGAAGGGTTTTATGGCACCCCCTCTCGCCCAATCCGGAGATCGGTCTCTACTCGGGCATTTTATAAAAAAAACATTTGCATTTTTCTCTCATTTTATCATTTTTTGACCAATTAGGGCAGGGGAACAATTAATGGGGATGAAAGCGGTAACAGATTTCAGTTTGTATGACAAAATGTTTATGGATGATTTGGTTGCAATGCTAACTATAGATTGAGAACAAGCACCGAACAACCCGAGCAAACTGCAGTACGCTGTCGCAAAGTGACGTGAGCAGATTCTGTCAGCATGCACTGGTCGAGCCACTGCATGGTGATAGGACCTGCGCACGCCACCTATAAACTGGCGTACTCCACTTGTTTGATTCCTCAGTCCTTGTTTGCAACCCTCTGGGCTCTGGAAAAGGACCAGCGCACACCCAGGGCAAACCACGCAGTTTAATATAGCAGAATATACATAACCATAGGCAGGATACGTGGCTTTAGGCCATGAAAGAAAGCAGAACACCCCAAAACAGTGTGGGGACAGAAGATAGGCCTAGATTATGCTCAGATGCAAGGGCCAGCCACTGAACCCTGAGGTATACAGTCGTACGCCAGTAAACAACTGCCGTGCGCCACTTGACCTTAGGTTCTGTGTTTGGCTTTGCATCATCCGGACTCTGGAATATGACCAGCAGAATTCCAGAGGCCTTTATATGACAGAAATGAACAAGACATGGGAAACTACCACTAAATAGTTTTAAATACAGAAAGCAGTAAACTGGTTGTTAGCATGCTAAGGTGATTGACAGGAATGAAAGTAAGCAAAAGGAGTGATCCATGATCCCCACGCCAGTATTGCACATACCACCATTACTGGCGTACGGCTTAACGAGACTGGCGTGCGCCACCTATTACCTTACACGATCTTTGTATTCTACCAGTTTAAGGCCAGGACTAGCATTATCTGCTAGCCTGGACCTTTCTGGCTCCCCTCAGGGGTCGAAAACAGAAAAGGACGCAAAGGTGGTATACCTTTTAGTATTGTGGTTTAGGGGTTGTGTTGAGCTCAAAGGTTGAAGATGGAGGATGAGGTGATGACTGGATGTCAGGAGGGTGTATGGAAGTGGGCTGCTCTCCTTTCTCTTTCAATGGAAGAAGAGAGATAGAGAGCTTGAAGGAAGGAGAGGGAGAGAGATTGCACCTCTTAATGTAGCTAACCCCTTGCAAATGAATGCAAGGGGGGTATTTATAGAGGGGAGAGTGACTGAGATCAGTTAAGGCCAGGCCTTGTTTGGCTGGCCTTAGGGGCAAATGAGGCCTTCCATGCATTAAATGCATGGGACTAGTTGATGGGGGGATGTAGGAGAGAGGAGGAATGCCCCCGCCGAAAGCAATCATCAGGGACACTGTGGCCGACGTCAGGGTGGCACAAAAGTCCCGCCCAAGTGGCTGAATAAAGTTGATTTGACTGGGTTAGACTGGCGTGCGCCACTTATTAACTGGCGTGCGCCAGTGAAAGCTGGGCCACTGGTTGATGACCGACACGTGGCAACTTACTGGCGTACGTTACCAATGTACTGGCGTATGCCAGTTGGGTTTTGCTGGGGCCGTTTGGCTCTGGTTTGAAGGGTTTGAAATGGGTTTGGAAGGGGTTTTGGACGCTCAAGGCTTTAAACGCACCCTTGTCCTCGATCTGTTTTCGACTATAATCATCATTGGGGAAGCAAAAGATCGACAAATAACGTTATCTGGACAGTCCAGAAATGGGGTGTTTACAGAAGCCCCCCTTTGACGGCACTTGAAGCACCATTGACTTGGAGACAAGTAACGTCAAAGGTTTTCTAGACACCCTTTTCAAGGCTATCCAGAATACATGAAATTTTGAAGAACTTGTAGACTTTGAAATTGGACAGATAGATCGTCGTTGATTTGAAATTGGACGGATAGATCGTCGTTGATTTGAAATTGGACTGGATAGATCGTCGTTGATTTGAAATTGGACGGATAGATCGTCGCTGATTTGAAATTTGGACGGATAGATCGTCGTTGATTTGAAATTGGACGAGTGGATCGTCGTTGATTTGAAATTGGACGGATAGATCGTCGTTGATTTGAAATTGGACGGATAGATCGTCGCTGATTTGAAATTGGACGGATAGATCGTCGTTGATTTGAAATTGGACGGATAGATCGTCGTTGATTTGAAATTGGACGGATGGATCGTCGTTGATTTGAAATTGGACGGATGGATCGTCGTTGATTTGAAATTGGACGGATGGATCGTCGTTGATTTGAAATTGGACGGATAGATCGTCGTTGATTTGAAATTGGACGAATGGATCGTCGTTGATTTGAAATTGGACGAGTGGATCGTCGTTGATTTGAGATTGGACGAGTGGATCGTCGTTGAATTGAAATCGGACGAGTCTCTGCTTGGGGCTGGGCTCAAAACTTCTTAGAATAAGTCGGGCCTTCACTTGGGGATGAATTCTAACACAGGACGTGAACTGGGCCTGAGGCCCAAAACTTACAGGCGTACGGTAGTATAAACTGGCGTACGCCACCTTTGTGAAAGACCCGAGCCCAGACCCGGCCCAGATCCGGCCCAATCGTCCCATACGTCGTATGAGTTGCCGAACCAGTGCAGAAAACCGCCATTCGTCCTGTTTTGAACTCCAAACTCTCAAAAACTCTCTCAAAACTCACCAAACTCTCACTCAATCTCTCATCTCAAACATCACCCACGCAACCTGTTCCATCCATGGCTGCATCCGGCGAAGGTGGCGGCAATGGTGGTGTCGGAGAAGGAAAAGACCAAACAAGGAGTGAAATCGAGGCTTTGGGGCCTCGGATCGACGATCAAACGTCAGAGGAGTCGGTGCGGGTTACTGGTGCAGAGGTTTCGGTCGG
This sequence comes from Rhododendron ovatum, assembly GCA_019656835.1. Lineage (NCBI taxonomy): Eukaryota > Viridiplantae > Streptophyta > Magnoliopsida > Ericales > Ericaceae > Rhododendron > Rhododendron ovatum. Next base: position 14,837,327 of record CM033792.1, read on the forward strand.
TGCAGATGGCGGTGATGGCCATGCAGGAGAGACAGGCGACGGCGACAGGCGGCGTACGCCAGCGGTGGTGGGGCGTACGCCAGGCGTCGTCGAATCAGGGGGGCCACGGGTCCGTCGTTTGGATGCCAGGAGTGGTGTAGAAGGGGTGGTGATCACAGGGTTAGGCTCGGTTGGAGCCGGTGGTAGCGGTAGCGGTAGTGGCGAGGATGGTGGTGATGGTGGTGATCGACCGGGGACTCCACCGAGGGATCCGGCAAGGGGTAAGGCTCCTGTGGTTGAGGAGGGTGCATTTGGAGAGGTACCCATGGAGGAGGTGGAGTTCCGGCCAGCAGTGGGGTCGTCGGTTCATGTACCCATCACTCGGGGTGATTTTGCAGAGTTTGTATCTGAGGAGGAACTCGGCCGGTTGCTCCGGGAGAACCCGGGGGTGGTGGCTGCAGTGTTGGCTGCGCGGGAGGACCGGGCCCGGCAGGTTGAGAGGGCGCAGGAGGAGGAGCGCCTGAGGGAGGAGGCCGAGAGGGCCAGGGCCGAGGAGGAGGCCTTTGAGAGCGAGGCTGGGGCGGCAGAGGAGGCTCAAGGGGAGGTGTGGTCTTTTGAGCGGGCGGTGACGCTTGCAGAGTCCGCACGGCTGGCACCCCGCCGTCAGTTTGACGCGGCCTACGTATGCTCCGCCCGAGCCGCACATTTTCATACCGTCCGGGGTCGAGAGCCTCGCGCCTTTGAGGGAGAGTTATGACTGCCGAGCTGATACTGAGGGACCCACAGAGGCACTTGTCCGTGGACTGGGCACAGGTATTCCTTTGAACTTGCTTTGATATGCGTGCCTTGCCATTTATAACGATATGCAATTTTGAACTGTAGTAGCTTAACTTGCAATGCGTGTAGGCTAGAATCCCGAACTGTAATGTGACTGAGAAGTAGAACTTTGAATAGCATGCCTCGACTTTGAAACTTGACTTGAATAATAGAACACTCGAAGTAGTTGAATCGACTTGTAGGATGCCCATGACTTTGAAAAATGGTTAGTGCCAAACTCGAACCGACATTAAGCAGCCTTGACTTGATAGGGTTGTCTTTTGAACTTGAACTCGACTTGGTAAATTGCCATGACATGTTGAACGCCCGGATGGCGTGCCCCGTAATTTGTATCGACCATATTGATAAGCTGAACACTCGTGCAATCGACTGAGAGATGCACCCTGAGAGAAAAGAGGCCCTGTAGCTCGGAACTTGACTAAGAAATACCTTTGAATTGATTCGACTGATAACAGAACTGAATAGTATAGTATGAGTGCCCTAGCAGCTTTGCTCGACCTTTGCGATACCTGTTTCGACTGTAGAGTTACTTTTCGATATTCTGAATTCGACCAACCGTTTGGATTGCCATTACTGATGAAATTCTCTCTGTTGTCTGTCTTTGTTGTGCAGAGGGGAGCAGCCAGCACCCGTGGCCATGGCGGCCCAGCGAGCTCGCTTGAGCTGTACAGGAGCTTGCCCGAGCGGGTCAGGGCTCTGGTTGACGCGGCAGGGTTCCGGTCATTTATCCTTACACTGACGCCCGTGAAGAGCGACCACGCTCTGTTGACGGCGCTGGCCGAGAGGTGGTGGGATTCTTCGAACACCTTCCACTTGCCGATTGGGGAGATGACGGTGACTCCGTCGGACTTCGCAGCGCTCACCGGTCTGAGGGTAGGAGGGGAGCCTATTCCGTTCGACTCAGAGATGTACAGGGATCCTGAGGCTCTGGCATGGTTTTTGGGGTAGGCGCCAGCAGGTGAGGCGGAGACTGTCCACTATGACCAGTTCAAGCGGTACTTGCACGGGAGGGAGCCTGAGTCGGACTTGGAGGCGGAGCAGATGGCGAGGGCCTACTTGCTGTACTTGTTCGGGGCTACGCTGTACCCGAACAAGCGATCCACGGTGCACCTATCTTACCTGCCGGCCCTCTATGACTTGAGCACAGCCTCGAGGTTCGACTGGGGAGGAGCAGCTCTGGGTACCTGCTATGGCTTTATGGGGGCTTTCTCGCGCGGGAAGAAGGCGACTGCCGGCTACTGGAGGGTGTGGGAGGTAAGAAACAAAGCCTGTCATTTACTTACCGCTTTTCCATTTCTTGCACTTGTACTTTGATTTGCATATAAGCTGTATTCTGATGCTTTGATTGTTTGACCATTTGCAGCTATGGGCCTACGAGGTGCTGAAGATGTACCCTCCGGAGAACAAGTGCCCGAACCTGAGGATGCTCCCCCGTGCCATGATTTGGGGTCCTATGTACAGCGGGAAGAAGAAGTCAAGAGGGAGCCTCCTAGCCTTTCGGACCTACCTCGACGAGCTGTCTGGCACTCAGGTATGCAACATGTTGAATTTGATCATTCTGCCCGTAGAATTGCTTTAATGCTGTCACTGATACTTTACAAACTGTGTCATTGCCTTGCAGGTGGATTGGAACCCCTGGGGCGGCACTGAGCCTGAGCCTGAGTACCTGGCGCAGAGCAGGGTGGTGACAGCGAGCCGGGTGCTGTTGGAGTCGGCCTTCGGGTGGCGGTGGTACCTGGGTGACCGGGTGACACGGCAGTCACTAGGCGCTCTTGACTTCCAGGTCCCTGGGCCACTGCCTCCTCACGCCTCCCATACGGACAAGTACACCCTGGCTGAGCTGAGGCGCTTCACCGTTCCGACCGGGCTGGCTGCTTTTCTGAGGCCTGAGCGCGACTACGCTGTCTACCGGAGGCAGCACTTGGCGAGGCCGCTTGGAGTCTTGGAGCATGTCGCCGTGCAGAGTGAGGCGCTTGAGGCTGGCGAGGAGAGGCGGAGCCGGGAGAGCAGGGCAGCTCGCCCGAGAGAGAGGAGCGACTACGCCACAGCGACCGGGCTGCCTCGGCTTTCTTGGACCCTAGCAGTGCGGGACGCCAAAGGAGAAGAGGCCATTGTTCAGTTTGAGCCTGCTAGGACAGACCCGGCAGAGATCGTAGGACCGGTAAGACATTCCTTATCCCTTTTGTAGTTTCTGTACTTTACTTTCAGCATGTATACTTGGCATTTGATTCTGACTTTGCCCGATAATTGAATTGCAGGCCCCGATGGAATGGGTGCGGGAGGCAGCTCGGCTGATAAAGGCCATGGAGAAGGAGTTCCATAGGATAGCTGGCGGCGCCTCCTTGCAGCTGCAGTACCCACCTCCAGCTCCGGCTCCTGCCGTGCAGCCTCAGGTATAACTCTTCGTTTTGCTTTTGAATACGGCTGCTTTTGAACTTTCCTGCACTTTGCATTTCAATATATACAATATGTACAATGTATGCTAAATGACTTGAACGACCATGCAGGGACATGCTAGGGCGGCTCCTAGGAGGAAGAGCGTGCGGCCTCCTCCAGCAAGGAAGGCAGCTTCGAGCTCCTCCCAGCCGGCAGCCAGGGTGGAACGGGTAGCACAGACCACTCCGGCCAGCGAGGGGCTCCAGTTCCGCCGAGAGCTGAGGAAGAGGCCTGCCGAGAAGAGGCCTGCTGAGGGACCCTCACAGAAGAAGAGGAGGGAGGAGGAAGAAGCAGAGGAAGAAGAAGAAGAGGAGGACACGTCCCACAGCAGCGGCTCCGACTCAGCGAGCGACCCCAGGTTTGCATAGACCCTCAAGAGGTAGAGGACAGCGAGGAGGACGACGACGAGGAGGACCTTTTTGACGACTGAGGGCTATCACCGAGCCTTAGTCTATTTTGCCAGCACTTGATACTTTGATACTGATTCTCTGATACTTGACACTTTGATGTTTTGGATGGGGCCTGCGTGCCTCTTTGACCTTTGGGCGAGTGTGCCCTGCTACATTTAGTTCTGCCTGGGCCGTTGTGCCGCTTGATATTCGATACATTCCCACCGTTAGGCTTTTGACACAGTAGTATATAACATATGCATTTTCTGTTTATCGTTTTGCTTTTGCTTTGATGAGTTTTGACAAAAGAAAAGGATAAATCCTCCACTAATATCCAACATGCATTGACAAACGCTCTAAATCGACAAAAGACACTCACATATGTACAAAGTCAACTTAGCTTGAAGAAAAGATGGATAGAAACGTCCTAGGATACGACACGTATCCCAGACACGCGGGGGATACGGGAATTTTTGGGCATTTAGCAAGCCAAAATCCGTTATTCCCCCGAGGAAAGAAACTGACCCTTTTGAAAGGTGACATAGATGCATAATGACTTGCACGAACTTCAAAAACCGATAGAATTGCCCCGGTGCAAGGAAAATACCAAGAAAAACTAAAAATGCCATAAAAATGGGCATAAGACGCCAAAGATGACTCGATATGGTCCCGGACTGAAACCGACACCCCCACTACAGTCACATAAGTCCTATGTGACTTGTATGGTATGACAAAACTTGGCAAAAGCCCCTGAAACGAGATTTGACCTCCCGTATCCTTGATTTTAGCTTGACACGGGCCACCGAGGGTCCGAAATCTTTATCGAGCGTGGCTTTTGGAATCCGACGCTTGGCCATAGTCTTAAATGACATTTGTGACTTGTAGGAACCAACAAACGGCCAAAGCCAGCCCCGGAATTGAAAACGACCACACGGAGGCAGTAGCTGCTGCAAACTGGTTTCTGGTGAAACCTACTGGCGTACGCCAGAAGTTGAGGGCAGTACGCCAGTAGGTGGGGACACGGACACGCCAGTTAATAACTGGCGTACGCCAGGTTCCTGAGTGCCAGATCCACTTGACTGACCAACTGTCCTTTTTCGGGGGCCACTTTGTTTTTACCCCCACACGGTTTGCACACGGTTTCTGGGTTCTCCAGGGGGCAGTGTCCTTTGCAGGAGCATGGTTTGGAGGCTAGCATGAGGCTTTGGATGCCTCATTGGTGGAAACTTTTCAAAGGGCAAGGCCTATAAAGCAGAGGGCCTTGCAATGGTTCTCCAGAGTGCCTTGCTTCCCTCTTTCATCCAGTATACTGCATACATTCTCATGGATAACCCTCTCCCAACTTTACTTAGGCCATGGTTGGCGCAATTTCTAAGCGTCGACTGGCTCAATTTTCAATACCACGGCCTTGCTTCGTTCTGCTTCCTTCGACATGTGCCACTCCGCCCGGCGCTCTTGCGGGCTGCTCTCAGATTCTGGGATCCTGACGTCCATGTCTTCCGTTTTGGTGATGACGAGTTGTGTCCGACAGTCGAGGAATTCCAGGCGTATCTCCGGACCTACTCGTCCTCTACGCTCGTTGTCCCGCCTTACCAGGCGAGCATGCCCAAATTGCTAGGCCAGCTCGCTCGACATCTCTCGGGGCTTGGCGAGCGCTATCCTGGAAGGCGGCCAAATGAATGTCATGCGCCTGATCGAAATGTACAGTCCGGACGGTGACCTCGGACAACAACGAAGTGCAAGCGCGTCGCCGTTTTGCCTTGGTAATCTGCTTGCTTGCCGCTTTTCTGCTCGTGCCGGCTCATGGGCAGGTTAGCCCGTCACTTGTGAGCGTTGCTGCCCAGATGGGGGCACGGAGGAATGCGATCCCTTTGGTCTTGGCGGAGACACTCTTGGGCTTGGACTTGGTGTATACGGGCCAGTCGGCCGTTTTCAGCGGCAGCCCGCTTTTGCTTCAGGTAATCTCACTCAGCTCACCTTTTTCTGGCTATTCGCACGTTCTCATTTTACCTCGACACTCGGCTTAGGCTGCTTCCTAGCTCCTCACTTGTCTTTTCCCTCAGGCTTTATCTGGTTTCTTACTTGTCTTTTCGCTCATGCAGTTGTGGCTGTCGGACAAGCTGAATCTCTTGCACCCTCCGGTAGCGGGTTGGAATCTCTTTCCGAAGAGGATCCATCAAAGGGAGATGCGGTATCCGGACATGGACATAGAAGGCTGGTATGAGTTCATGCAGCAAATGCAGCCTGATGAGATTGCTTGGAGGTGCCCCTGGCTGGACCTTCCGGATATGGCTGTTTCCTCCGATGGATTCGACAGGATGGTGATTGCTGGGCTGTCGAGCTTCACTTTCTACATTCCCGGCCGCGTCCTTCGACAGCTGGGTGCCTCTCAAGAAAATCACCGTGTCAGCATTGGGGATTTCCGTGTCCCGAATTTCAACGCTCAAACACTCAACGGTTATCAGAGGCGCTGGGGCCTTAGAGCCCTCCAGGCTGAGATGCCAGAGTTTACCACAGGGCTAAGGAGTCCGCTACAGACAGTGGCTGAGAGCAGAGGTGAATGCAAGAGAAAATATTAACTGACTCCGGGCCACTTTGCTATGCTTAGAATAAACTGTGAGCCGTTAGGCTTCCTAAGCATTTTGTTCTGTTTTTCATGCTTCAACTGTTTTTAAGGCTTTTATGCTCAGCTTATGTATTAGAAGTAGTAATTTGCAATAAAGTTGAAAGACGATGGGTTTCCCCCTTCTGATTCACTTCAATGCATCCTTGACTCGAGCTCGACCTTCCCAAACTGTGACGTGTGCCCAGAATGCCAACCTGGATCGAACTTTTGATGGAATGTGACCGAATCTCGAGGTGAGATTGCCTACGTATCCCTTTTCAAGGAATCAGGTCAGAACGTAGTTCAGGCTAAGGTTCTCTCGTGTATTTTACCTCTCCTTTTACGCTCTAACTTTTGCCTAGTGCCGCCTTTTCAGGTTTTCGGCCTAGCGAGCTTTCGACTTGTGCCTATTTATTTTTGCCTAGAACCGCCCCCTTGGGTTTTCGGTCTAGCAGGCTGCTCTAACTTTTGCTTGGAATCGCCCACCCTTGTGGTTTTCGACCCAACGAGCATCTCTCAGGGATAGTAACGCTTAAGTTGATCCAGGTTGACCAGGGTGCTGAATTCGTTGCCATCGAGGTCAATAAGCTTAGCAGCGCCCCCGGATAGGATAGTCTTGATGATGTAAGGCCCGGATCGCTTCGGCCTGAATTTCCCGCGAGGATCAAACACTGGAGCCCGGATCTCCTTTGTAACCATGTCTCCTTCGACCAAGCCCCTGGACTTCACTTTCTTGTTGAACGCCCGGGCAATTCGACGCTGATACCCCTGAACATGATACAAGGCCCGGAGCCGTCTTTCATCAAACAACATTAGCTCGACAAACCTTCCACTCAGCCATTCAGACTCTTCGAGACCGCTTTCGACCATGATTCTCAGTGACGGTACCTCAAGCTCGATGGGAAGTACTGCCTCCATCCCGTAGACTAGGGAGAAAGGAGTTGCACCCGTTGAAGTGCGAATTGACGTTCGGTACCCCCAAAGGGCGAGAGGCAGCTGCTCGTGCCAATCCCTTGCAGACTCGGCAGGTCTTCTTGATGATCATCTCGACATTCTTGTTCGCAGCTTCGACCGCTCCATTCGTTTGCGGGCGATAGGTCGTTGAAGTGATGGATCTCGATGCCGAATTCCTCGAAGAGCTCCAGAACCCTTCCTTTGAAATGACTTCCGTTATCTGACACGAATGCCTGAGGAACCCCGTACCGGTAGATGATATTCTTTCGAATGAACTGAGCAACCTGGACCGTTGTCAGTGTCTTGTAAGATTCGGCTTCGACCCACTTAGTGAAGTAGTCTATCGCCACCAGTATGAACCTTGTGACCATTCGAAGCAGACGGCCTGATCATCCCAATAACATCGATGCCCCAAACAGAGAAAGGCCATGGCGAGGTCATGCCATACAGTTTAGATGGAGGGACATGCTGTAGGTTCGCATGGATTTGACACTTGTAGCAGCGCCGCACGTAGTCGATGCATTGCGATTCCATTGTAGACCAGAAGTAACCCTGCCTGAGGATCTTTCTAGCAAGCATGACACCGCTCATGTGAGGCCCACAGACTCCTTCGTGAATCTCCTCCATGATCCTTGTTGCTTCGACGCCGCTGACACAGAGCTTGTGCATCCCGCAGTGAGACCTTCGATACAGCTTCCCCCCACAGATGATGTACTGAGAAGCTAACCTTTGCAAAGCAATCCGATCCTTCTTCGTGGCCTCGGTAGGAAATTCCCCGCGCTCCACAAAGTTCCAAATGTCATGGTACCATGGTAGGCCATCATCGACATCATCAATGGCGTTGATATACTCATAAGCGGGCAAGTCCCTCTGTTCAATCACAATCGGCCGCATCTTGACACCTATTGGAAGTTCGATCATTGAAGCCAAAGTCGCCAAAGCATCGGCGAACTGATTCTTCAAGCGTGGGACATGGGTGAAAGTCACCTTATTGAAGCGAGGAATCAGTTCTTCCAAGTCTTGGTGATAAGGCTTCAGCTTTTCCTCACGAACCTTCCAATCTCCATTGGCCTGGGAAACCACCAAGTTCGAATCCCCAATTACTTCTAACTTCTCGACGCCTAAGGCAATAGCAGCTTCCATTCCGACAATGCAGGCTTCGTACTCAGCTTGATTGTTGGTGACATCGAAATTCAGCTTGAAAGCGAGCGGAATGTGAGCGCCGGCGGGCGTGATTAGCAACACTCCGATCCCAAATCCCTTCTGGTTAGCAGCCCCATCAAAATAGAGCGTCCATACTTCCTCGACCACCGTTAGAACCTCCTCGTCGGGGAAAGTGAAATCCACATCTTCCGGGCCGTCGATCGGGTGATCGGCCAGAAATTCGGCCACAGCTCGTCCCTTTACAGACTTCCTCGTGACATGTTGGAGTTCGAACTCAGCCAGCAGAAGCAACCAACGTGCTAGCTTATGGGTGAGCGCAGGCTTCTCGAATAGGTACTTGATAGGATCCATCCGAGAAATCAGTCTCACCGAATAGGCTAGCATGTAGTGTCTAAGCTTTCTGGTAGCCCAAACTAGCGCCCAACATGTCTTCTCGAGAGGGGTGTAACGCTCCTCGGACCCCACCATCTTCTTGCTCAGATAGTAAACAGCCTTCTCGACCCCATTGCTTCCTTCCTGTGCTAGCAAGCATCCCATGGCTGTTGAAGAAACGGACAGATAGAGAATCAAAGGTCGGACCCGGCGTAGGCGGCATCAGTACCGGCTGGGTTCTGCAAGTACCCCTGAATAGACTCGAAGGCGGCTTGGCATTTATCTGTCCATTCGAACGGGACCCCTTTTTTGAGTAGACGGAACAACGGTTCGCAGGTGAGGGTTAGCTTGGAGATGAATCTGCTGATAAACTGGACCTTTCCTAGGAAACTTCGCACGCCCTTTTCAGACTTTGGCGGCTCCATCTCGAGGATTGCTTTGATTTTGGAAGGATCCACTTCGATTCCCCTTGCGGTGATCAGAAATCCCAACATTTTGCCTGACGTGACCCCAAACGTGCACTTCTGCGGATTCAGGCGTACGTTGTACTTGCGAAGCCTTTCAAGAAACTGCCTGAGCGAGGGGAGATAGTCCTTTTCCTCCTTTGCCTTCACAATCATGTCATCGACGTAGATCTCAACGGTTTTGTGGATAAAATCATGAAACAAGGTCGTTTGAGCCCGTTGAAAAGTGCATCCGGCGTTCTTCAACCCAAACGGCATCTTCACGTAGCAGTAAGTACCCCATTCCGTGACGAACGTCGTTTTCTCTTGGTCCTCGGGCGCCACAGAGATCTGGTTGTATCCGGAGAATCCGTCGACAAAAGAGAGCAAGGCATGCCCCGCCGTGTTAGTCCACAAGCACGTCAATGTGAGGCAAGGGAAAACTGTCTTTGGGGCTTGCTTTGTTTAAGTCCCTAAAGTCGACGCAAACTCGGATCTTTCCATCCTTCTTGGGAACAGGCACGATGTTGGCCACCCATTTGGGGTATTCTGCAACCCTGATGAATCCTGCGTCAATCTGCTTTGTAACCTCTTCCTTGATCTTCTGAACCCAATCCGGCCTCATCCTGCGGAGTTTCTGTTTGACGGGGACAGCCCCGGGCTCCAACGGGATTCGGTGCTGTACTATTTCAGGATCAATGCCGGGCATATCCTTGTGAGACCATGCAAAAACCTCGGGAAATTCTTTGAGAAGCTCAATGGTCCCAGCGTGGTTTTCCGGAGACAGATTTGTACCGATTTGCATCATACGGGGGTCATCCTCGTCTTTCAGATTTACAGAAATTACTTCTTCTTTTAGAGGCTGAGCACGCCTTTCGTCTTCCTTTTCGATGAGGGAACGCAACTCAGCCGGGATGTCCCCGTCGAAGTCTGTTCCTTCATCGTCAGGGTCGACACAGTTTATATAGAAGCTAGCAAAGTAGTCAGAAGTAGGATCATGCATTTCATAAAACCCAACAGGGTTGCCAAGTACAACAGACTCGAACTCAAAGTAAAAGCTACGACGTGGAGGGCCGAGAGGCACAAACTCCGACTCTGAGCTAGACTTAGACTCGACAGACTCTGTGTCAGATTCAGACTCGTCGTCAATGCATGTTAGACGCGGAGTGAAAATGCAGTTATTGATACTTCCCTGCGCCTTGACTATGAGAGAGGTGGGATCCTCGGGAGCATTTGATGAGTCGGGCCCAAGCATCAGCACTTCAGCTTCCTCGCCCTTGCCAACCAAACCTACTTGGGAGAACAGCATCTCCAAACCCCCTTGATCAAAAGTCTTCAGCCAGTCAAACTCTTCCTTGGTCCGACCCAGCTGTTTCTCGAACTCTTTCCGAGCAAGCTTCTCTTCAGCTGTCTCCTCTTCACCGTTGGACCAGGTGTCCGCAGCAAAGATCTCGAATCCCGGCAGCCAGGTAGAAGTCTCCGGATCCCAAAACGGCTCTATCTGTCCCGAATAAGCAGAGCCTCCTCCTTCTCGCACAAAGTAGCTATCGGGGTTACCAAAAAGGGTTCGAGGCTTTCCCGTGTCTTTCCTCTTTTTGGCATCTTTGGCCGGCGGAGTGTAACCTAGGCCAAAGCGGCCTTCGGTGGAAGGAAAGACAGGGAATTCAGCAATCCCTTGTTGGTTGATCCCGAGTCCTAGGCCAGGCATGAATGACATTTTCCTCATCATTTCGAGGACGGTTGAGCTTATGGTGAAATCGTCATCCATGGCAATGGCGAGGACTGAGCCCGATGTGTCGAAAGAGAATCCTCCAAAGTCCGAGTCTTCTTCCCCGTGCATGATGCCCAAGACAGGCGTTCCATCATCTGTGAGCGGGCGGATTCCAGAATCCCCGCAAATTGTCAAAGTACCGGTAGGCAGCCCCAGCATGACCTTTTGATGAAGAGTTGAAGGCACCGCCATAATGTCGGCCCTATGAAGCCACGGCCTGCCCAGCAGCAGGTTGAAAGTAGCAGGGACATCGACCACATGAAACTCAACGTCCATCTCAAAGCCCTCAGCGTCAAGCTTCAGCATTAGAGTTCCCTCCACTGTGCGGCGAGTACTGTCGTACGCCTTGACGGCCAGATTGGAAGGTGTTAGGTCACTCTTGGCGAGCCCCAAGCGGTAGGCAACCCTCATCGGGCAGACATTGATAGCAGAGCCATTGTCGATTAGCACGGTTGGCACCCAATGTCCTCGGCACTTGACGGTGATGTGGAGCGGGCGGTTATGAGCAGTTCCCTCGACAGGCAGATCCTTCTCGGTGAACGTGACAGAGTGCTTAGAGAGGAGTGGCAGCACCAAGGCAATCATGGCCTCGGGGGTGATGTCAATCGGTACTGTGAGCCGGGCCAAAGCAGAGGACAGCTTCTCACGATGCTCCTTTGATGACGATATCAGACCCCAAATAGACACGGCGGCCGGAATCCTTTCAAGCTGCTTCAGAATGGCAGTCTTCTTCGGGGACTCCATTTGGAAAGAGCGGGTCGGCCCTTTGAGCAGTGGGAGCGGTGGTTTTCTGAGCAGGCGGATTGGACGAGCTTCCAGCCTGAAGGATTGGCTGGCTGAAACACTCGGCCACTCCTAGTGACGTTGGCCACATCCCACCAAGACGATGAGTCAATGGAATCCCACAGGTCGGCGGGCACTTCCTCCAACTTGCGCTTTCCTTTGTCGGTTGCTGCCACCGTTGCAGACGAGTCTGTCCCCAGAGCAGTGTCCCAGTCCAAATCCTCCATTACTAAGCCCTTCCCAGAAAGTTGGATCCTGTGCAGCTTCTTCTTCAAAGGGTGCCCCCGGGTTAGTGACTGAACGGAACATCCCAGAATCCTCCATCGACCAAAGCAGTGTTGACAGTCCACACCTCATTTCCCATGTCCAAGTCGACTAATGTTATCCACATCCCAAATGTCCGCGGGCGGCGGAGTCTTAACGGTTTCCCCTGCGTCCCAAAGGTCGGCAGGAGGTGCATCCAAGACCATGATAGAGCAATCATCTCCGGGAATTGAAACAGAAGGGCGAGACTGCTTGGCGGAAATGATGTCCTGTGTAGGGTCAAAGTCATGTGCGCAGCGGCTGATGGCGCCGTCAATTGAATCCACCAATGGCTGCATGGCGCCAAGCGGGCGGCGGATATTAGGGCACGAGCTCCCCTTCTTGAAATTGGTCCCAATACTCCTCACTGACGTCTTCTTGGTCCAATCAGCTTTGAGACCTTGGCCTATTTGCCATCCATCGGGCTGTGGATCCCACGCATATTCCTCGACCTCTTGTTCGACTTGGTTCGGCTCAGGCTGGTAAAAGAGTGCGAACAAGGAGAGCCCGTCTAGAGGGTCGGCCTGCGCCGCATTCCATTCTTCATCCCACTGAGTTAGCCACATCTGATTGACCTGGGGGTGAGCAGGAAACCCCATGTTGTACTGTTCGATCCAGTCATTGCAAAGCTCTTCCCATTCTTTGGCTTTGTCCTCCATAGCCCAGCCGACTGCCATCATGTTAATGCTTGGTTCAGAAGGGAAAGGTACGATCGGTTTAGGGTTGTCGGTTGAGGCAATATGGTCGGTGGGGTTGAATATAGTGGAGCTGAAGCTTATCTGGTTCACTTGAGGGTTAGAGTCGTGCTTAGGAAGGGAGTTGGAGATGACGTTGGGTTTGGTAGGTGGAGTTGGAAGGGTACCATTGTCCACCAAATCTTGTATCGCATGACGGAGGCGATAGCAAGAGTCGGTGTAATGGCCGGGCATTTGGTGGTACGCACAGAAAGCGTTGGGGTTATGGCTAGGGGGTGGATTTTGAGGAAGTGGAGTCGGGGCTAAGGGCCTGAGATGTCCCGGTTTTGATTAACTTCTCCAACACCGAGGAAAGTGGTGCCTCGAAATTGGCAAAGTTACGGGGTTGGTTGCGGTTTCGGGGTCTTTGAGGGGTTTGAACTTGGTTTATGTCGGCAATGTGGTTAGAGCTTTGGGTTGAGGGGTTGTTAGCAGAGTTTGCGGTGGCATAGCTGTTGCCACCGAATAAAGCAGTGCTGTTTCCGGTGTATGCACGGGGTTTGGATTTTGAGGACTGAGGCAGAGGAGGAGATGTCACTCCTGGGCAGAACACCAGTTTGGAGGGCTTCCTCGATAGCCAGCCCGGAGTCGTAGAACGTTTCAAAGTTTGCCCCTTGAACCAAGACGAGGTTTTTGGCGAAGTCCGGCTGCAGATTACGGGAGATGATACGGATCTGATCCTTCTCGCTCGGGCGATCGGGCATGAGAGCGGCCTTGGCTCTCCATCGCTGGATAAAGTCCGCAAAGGACTCCTTTGCAGTCATCTTGGTGGATTCCAATTCCTGAGTGGTCATTTTAAGCTGGGCATTGTAGCTGTACTGAGCATTGAAAGCCGTGCCGATGTCCTCCCATGTCCGTCTCTTGGAGATGTCGAGTGATAAGAACCACTGGAAGGCAGGGACCGGCAAGAGTTTGTGGAAACAACTGAGCCATGGCATCCTCTCCAACACCATGCAGTTTCATTGCGCCATGATAGGCCAACAAGTGAGTTTTCGGATCTCCGGTACCGTCAAACTTTGCAAAGTCAGGCATTTTGAACCGATCGGGGAGCCTGGCGTTCGGGAACGGGCAGAGGCGGTCCATGTCTAGTACTCCTGACCCTTTTCTTTCGGATTTGGCAACAGCTTCCTCCAACTTGGCCATCTTGGCGACCAAAGCTGCCATTTCTGGGCTTGGAGCGGGATTCTCCACTAGCGGTTCCTCTTCGAAACCGGCTCCTTGCTCGCGCCTTCCGTCGCCTTCCCCTCCTGCTACAATGGGAAGTCGCTCTTCGATGAGGGTTCGAAGATTAGCCACAGAGGCGTCGGCCTGGTCGGCCCTTTGCTGCATGATGGCCAGGTTGTGCTGCAGATCGGCCAACAGAGTTGCAAGATTCGGAGGTGGGACATCTGCCATGGTCAGCACTTCTATCTTAACACGCTTTGGAGACGCTGGTGGAGACGGAGAAGACGGAGGAGATTCGTGCGGAGTAGTCGGCGGCGAATCCTCCCGTGACACAGTGCAGGCCAGAGCTTCCGTTGCGGTCGACCGAGAAGACAAACCCCAAATCAAACCCTCAAACGGACTCGACGGACGGCCCCAAGTAGGTTTGGCTCTTGATTGCGGAATTCTGCTTTGATACCGGCATGACTAGACAGCAAAGTACAATAGCTCAATGATAGCCTGCAGTCATTTTATTTGAAAGAATCGACAAGAATGGAAAATGAGCATGCCAACGTCGTCGGTGTCCTCCTAGACTCTAGAACTAGAGGGAGTCTGCCTCACGGCGCTCGGACAATTGCCATGGAATCCTCGGATTTTCTTTTCGACGGTGTATCCTTGATTGAATCGAATGTTACTAAGGGATGCCATAACATCCTAAGCCTTTGACTTTCACCTTTATCGATGTTTCAAAGTTTTTGATTTCGGAACAACTCGGTGTAGATGGCGTGATACCATAACCGGAGTGGCGTAAGCAGCACTGTGCCGGAGCCTGAGCGGTGTAAGTGATTAGCACTTTTAACCTGAGTGGTGTTAGCATCACGACATTCTCTCCGTTGCTCCTAGCTATTCAGTTTGAAACATCGATCGGGCGTTAGATAAAGACTTAGAGAGTATTGATTTCCCGAAGTCTCATTGATTAAGGACTTGAAATTTTTGATAACGTGCAACATCGAGATGCACGACTCGTCATCGGTCCAAGGCAATGCCGAACGGGCGCGAGGCAGACTCGACGAAAGACCACCTAAAAGCCGCCCTAGCATGCTCCTACGCAATAACGGTCATGAATGTATGTACAAGCATGCGATATGGAAAGCTGTAACACATAGACAGTATATGGGGTTAGAAACAAGTAATCCTACCCTGCGGGTTCCTGTCTTAGGTTGAAAGGTTCTAGTGCCTTGTAAGCGCTGTAGAGGCCGGTTTTGGCTAAAGGGGTTCCTCTGACTAGAGCCGCGATATACCTCCCACTGCGATGCGTGGAGCAAAGCAATGGTCGAACGGTAGTACGACTCATCATCGTCCAAGGTTGTTGGGCGTTCGAGGACCCCGGGCTCCAATAAATTGTGCCGGTTACCCAAAACACCTCAACGGGGCTGACCAACCATCGAAGTACGAACGGAGAATTGCCGAAAAATGGTTTGACGAGAGAGAAATGCAACGGTCTTGAAACAAAATGCCTTTTGAAGCTTGGCTCACTTTTGTTAATTAATACTTGGAAAGAAATGCACAAAGTGAACAAAGGTAAAAGCCCCAGTTCGGAGTGGTCGGATGCTGAGATCCTGTTACGTTACCATTCCGTTCTTCAGCAGCGCGGAGCGTACTGTTTTGACAAGCTTTTGAAATTTGTTCAATCATGCATTAATCGCCAAGTATCAACTAACGCAATGAGTCCCCAGCAGAGTCGCCACTGTGGGCACGCGCCCCGAAAATCGCTCGATTTCTGGTTTAAGAAGACTGGGCGCGGCCCTCTTTCGAAAATGCGCGGCGAAACGCCTCGATTCAGAGTCGCCACTCGGGTTTTAGCGGTGGAAATACCCAAGGAACCGAACTCGAAAACGTTTGCCACGTTTGTTTGATTTTGAAAAGGCGTAGACCAGTCCGTCGTCACCTTCGATATCTGAGGTTCGGGAGCCAGGTTACGAGAGGGGAAGGGTTTTATGGCACCCCCTCTCGCCCAATCCGGAGATCGGTCTCTACTCGGGCATTTTATGAAAAACCTTTGCATTTTTCTCTCATTTTATCATTTTTTAGCCAGTTAGGGCGGGGGAACAAGTTAATGGGGACGAAAGCGGTAACAGCTTGCAGATTTATGTGACAAAATGCTTATGGATGATTTGATTGCAATGCTAAGTATAGATTGAGAACAAGCACTGAGCAACCCGAGCAAACTGCAGTACGCTGTCACAAAGGTGACGTGAGCAGATTCTGTCCAGCATGCACTGGTCGAGCCACTGCATGGTGATAGAACCTGCGCACGCCACATATAAACTGGCGTACTCCACTTGTCTTGATTCCTCAGTCCTTGTTTGCAACCCTCTGGGCTCTGGAAAAGGACCAGCGCACACCCAGGGCAAACCACGCAGTTTAATATAGCAGAATATACATAACCACAGGCAGAATGAAGTGGCTTTAGGCCATGAAAGAAAGCAGAACACCCCAAAACAGTGTGGGGACAGAAGATAGGCCTAGATTACGCTCAGATGCAAGGGCCAGCCACTGGACCCTAGGCTACTGCCGTACGCCAGTATATAACTGCCGTACGCCACTTGACCTTAGATTCCAGTGTTTGGCTTTGCATCATCTGGCTCTGGAACATGACCAGAAGGATCCCAGAGGCCTTTATATGACATAAATGAACATGATAGGATGCCACCACTAAACAGTTCTAAATATGGAAAGCAATAAACTGGTTATTTAGCGTGCAAAGGTGACTGACTGAAGGATAAAACAAAAGGAACGACGATCCATGATCCCCACGCCAGTTGTGCTCGTCCTGCCATGACTGGCGTACGGCCCATATAAACTGGCGTGCGCCATGTATTATTACATACGATTGCTGTATTTTATCAGTTTAAGGCCAGGACTAGTATTATCTACTAGCCTGGGCCTTACTGACCCCCCTCAGGAGATGAAAACAGAAGATAACACAAAGGTGGTATACCTCTTAGTATTGAGGTTTTGTGGTTGTTTTGAACTTGAGGGTTGAAGATGGTGGCTTATATGGTGGCTGGGTTCCAGCAGGAGGTATGGGAGTGTATGACCTTCTCTTGTCCTTCAATGGATGAAAGGAGAAGAAGTTTTGAAGAATGAAGAAGGAAAGAGATGGCACCTCTTAATGTTGCTAACCCCTTGCAAATGAATGCAAGGGGGGTATTTATAGGGGGAATGGACTGAGATCAGTTAAGGCCAGGCCTTGTTTGGCTGGTCTTAGGAACAAAAGAGGCCTTCCATGCATTAATGCATGGGACTAGCTTGATGGGGGGTGTAGGAGAGAGAGGGGACGCCCCTGCCGAAAGCACTCATCAGGCACACTGTAGCCGACGTCAGGGTGGCACAAAAGTCCCGCCCAAGTGGCTGAATAAAGTTGATTTGACTGGGTTTGACTGGCGTGCGCCACTTATAACTGGCGTGCGCCAGTGAAAGCTGGGCCCATGGTCGATGACTGACACGTGGCAGCTTACTGGCGTACGTCACCAAAGACACTGGCGTATGCCAGTTGGGTTTTGCTGGGGCCGTTTGGCTCTGGTTTGAAGGGTTTGAAACGGGTTTGAAAGGGGTTTGGGACGCTCAAGGTTCAAACACACCTTTGTCCTCGATCTGTTTTCGACTATAATCATCATTGGGGAAGCAAAAGATCGACAAATAACGTTATCTGGACAGTCCAGAAATGGGGTGTCTACAAGAGCCAAGTGCGGTAGTGGAGCATGGGAATACCAAGGCCAAACCTAAGATCTAAACCGCCCTCGTTGGGGCTAATCTGGAAGACGTGAGTGGTGCACTGTGAATTACTTCTATCAAAAAAGCTAATGAAAGCCCTATGTCACTGATATTAAAATTGCCCTTACTAACCGGAGCTGGGCACACGATCTTTTTTTTAGTAACGGCGTGCGGAGCTACATATACCCAAGTCAATGGTGGGTACCCCCTACCCGGGGGCCGGGTCTGACAAACAATTAAGTTCAGCGGTTACGCTTTCGCTTCCTGTGCAAACATAAACAAACTAGAGAATTCAAACAAGGTCAACCGGATACACCGAAGCGACCAATTCTTCTTCAATTTTCCCAATCGGGAAATTCTCCAAAAATGGCTTAAACCGTTGCCCATTGACCTTAAAAATATTGCCATTCATGGGATTCATAACTTCAATCGCCCCATGAGGGAAGACTGTATACACAATATAATGGCCAATCCAATGAGAACGCAATTTGCCCGAAAAAAGATGAAGTTTTGAGTTATAAAGAAGAACTTTTTGACCAATTTCAAAATTTTTTCTTTGAATATGCTTATCATAAAAATCCTTAACCTTAGACTTGTAATTATTCGTATTATCATATGCATCTCTATGGATTTCTTCAAGCTCATTCAATTGGAGTTTACGTTGAACTCCGGCGTCAGGCAAACGATAGTTTAACTGCTTAATAGCCCAATACGCCTTATGTTCTAACTCCACCGGAAGGTGGTATGCCTTACCATATACAAGCCGATAGGGCAAAGCGCCCAAAACAGTCTTGTATTCGGTATGATACGCCCAAAGAGCATCAGTCAACCTTAAAGACCAATCCTTCCGATTTGGATTTATAGTTTTCTCAAGAATGCGTTTTACCTCACGGTTGGCAAGCTCAGCTTGGCCGTTGGTTTGAGGATGATATGAGAGGGAGACCTTGTGCGTTATGCCATATTTCTTCATTAAGGCGGCGAATGGCCGGTTGCAAAAGTGAGAACCTTGGTCGCTAACAATGGCACGAGGGACCCCAAACCGAGACAAGATATTCTCCTTAAGAAACTCGAGCACCACCTTGTGATCATTGATGCGAGTGGTAATAGCCTCAACCCAATGTGACACATAATCGACCGCCAAGAGGATATATAAGTTGCCAAATGACATTGGAAACGGCCCCATAAAGTCGATACCCCAGCAGTCAAAAACTTCAACAATAAAGAATTTCGCTTGAGGCATTTCGTTCCTTCGGGTCACACTTCCCAACTGTTGACAGCGGTCACAAGACTTGCAGAAAGCATAAGCATCTTGGTTCATGGTTGGCCAATAGAAACCACATTGTTGTATCTTGGCGGTGGTTTTTCTCACCGAAAAGTGTCCACCACATGCTTTGGAATGGCAAAATTGTAGAATTCCACGTTGGTCAGAATCAGGAACACACCGGCGGATGATCTAGTCAGGACAGTACTTAAACAAGTACGGATCATCATAGGAAAAGTGTTTAACTTCCGATAGGAACCGCCGGCGCTCATGAGAGGACCAATGTGTTGGCATTAACCCCGTAACCAAATAGTTAACAATGTCAGCAAACCACGAGGCTGTTGATATGGCAAAGATTTGCTCATCAGGGGAAATGACTCCAATAGGGATATGCGAAGTGCGATCCTCAAACTCTAGGCGCGAAAAATGGTCGGCTACCACATTTTCCACCCCTTTCTTGTCCTTGATGGTGATGTCAAATTCTTGTAAAAGAAGGATCCACCAAATCAAACGGGCCTTTGCATCTTGCTTGTTGAACAGGTATTTGAGTGTCAAGTGGCCAGTGTAAATCATGATCGGGGCACCCACTAGGTAAGACCGGAATTTATCCAAGGCAAACACTATGGCAAGAAGCTCCTTTTTTGTAGTAGAGTAGTTCATTTGAGCATCATTGAGAGTCTTGCTTGCGTAGTAAATTACCCACGGATGCTTGTCTTTCCATTGGCCAAGAACAGCCCCGACGACATAATGCATCGCACATCAACTCAAATGGAAGATTCCAATCGGGCGTTTGAACAATGGGAGGCGTGGTGAGACTAGATTTGAGTTTAATGAATGCCAACTCACATGCAGCAGTCCATTCAAAGGGAACATCCTTGGATAGAAGGTGACAAAGCGACCTTGAGATCGCACTGAAATCCTTGATAAAATGCCGATAGAAACCGGCATGGCCAAGGAAAGATCGGATGTCTTTGACGCACTTCGGGGTAGGAGGTTTGAAATGAGGTCAATCTTGGCTTTGTCTACCTCGATACCCTTGGCCAATACGATATGCCCGAGCACAATCCTTGAGTGACCATAAAATGGCACTTCTCTCCAATTTAGAACCAAATTCTTCTCCTCGCATCTCGTTAAGACTTTCTCCAAGTTAGCAAGACAAGACTCGAAAGAGTCACCAAACACGTAGAAGTCATCCATAAAGACTTCCACAATTTTCTCGACCATATCGCTGAAAATTCCCATCATACATCTTGAAAAGGTGCCGGGAGCATTACACAAGCCGAATGGCATGCGTCTACAAGCAAAGGTCCCGAATGGGCATGTGAATGTTGTTTTCTCTTGGTCGGACAAAGCTACCTCTATTTGATTATAGCCCGAATAACCATCAAAAAAGCAGTAAAAGGCATGACCGATGACTCTCGCCAAGATTTGGTCGATGAAGGGAAGAGGAAAGTGGTCCTTGCGTGTGCTCTCATTCAACTTGCGATAGTCTATGCATACTCGCCACCCAGTAGTCACACGAGTCGGAACGAGCTCGCCTTTATCATTCTGCACAACGGTCACCCCTACCTTCTTAGGAACAACTTGGATAGGGCTTTACCCACTTAGAATCGGCAATGGGATAGATAATTCCAACGTCAAGCAACTTGAGAATTTCAGCCCGAACAACATCCTTCATAATTGGATTGAGCCGGCGTTGAGGTTGTCGCGATGGTTTAACACCCTCCTCCAAGTAAATGTGATGAGAGCATAGAGAAGGGGAGATGTCTTGAATATCCACGATAGTCCATCCTATTGCCTTCGTATCCCTCTGCAAAATTTCCAACAATTTCTCTTCTTGGAGTTTCTCAAGGGATAAAGAAATGACCACCGAAAATGTATTGTTCTCGCCAAGGAACACATATTTCAATGTGTCTGGTAATACTTTTAACTCAAGAATAGGTGGCTCGATGCTAGAAGGAACTGTTTTCCACTCAAATGGAGGTAACTCCTCAAACTTTGGTAGCCACGGTACAGCACCACACACCTTCGCATCACCGTCTTCTCCGTTGAGCAAGGAAAAGAGAGACTCTATCTCCTCAGATTCAAGAAAGGCGGCCTCTTCAAAGGTAAGAACTACCTCCAGAGAGTCCGTATACAAGAATTCATCCACATGCTCTTGAACCAATGTATCCACAAGATGGGCATTTTGGCAATCATCATCGTCACCCAATTGCACTCCAACGTTGAACATATTAACCTCCATCTTCATGTTACCGAAAGACATGTTAAAGAGTCCATTCCGACAATTGATTACGGCATCCGAGCTTGCTAGAAACGGCCGCCCAAAGATAATGGGAGTAGACAATGGTGATGAAGACGACAGATAAGTATCCAGGACAACAAAGTCTATAGGATATACAAATTGATCAACTTGGACCAATATATCTTCCACCATGCCATGAGGACTTCGGACAATCCTATCCGCCAATTGAAGAGTAACTCACGTAGGCTTCATCTCCCCTAAGAGAGCTTGCTCCACTCGCTTACCCCCAATAGTAATCGCAATTGTAGGACATTCGGGGTCTTTGTATTAGGAGCAAGGTTTGTTTGGATAATTTGGCTAACTTGCTCGGTAAGAAGCACCTTCTTGTGCACATTAAGCTTGCGCTTTTGGGTGCATAAGTCCTTCAAAAACTTGGCATAAGAAGGAATTTGCTTGATGGCCTCCATCAAAGGGATGTTAACATTTACCTTTTTGAACACGTCAAGAATATCGACATCCTTGGATGGGTGAGCCGGCATTTTCAGTCGAGAAGGATAGGGTGCCAGAACGGGGGAGACTTGTGGGCTTGGAATGGTCTTGGCTTCCTTTGAACCTTGCACGGGAGATTCCCTGTCTTCCTCTGGAGCTTGCTCGATGCATTCCTCCGTTGCAGTAGAACTTGTTGATGTCGATGAGGGCACTAGAATAGGAGTAACTAGTGGGTTGATCACAAGATTGTCGACTACCTTGCCACTCCTTAGAGTAATTATTGCTTAAGCTTGCTCAGGCGGTGGTACGGAAGAACTACTAATGAGAAGTTGGCCTTGTGGGTTGGCTTGTGGTTGAGTAGGAAACTTGGCCCCTTTCTTGTTGGAAAAGCTCGATAAATGTGGTTATCTTTCCCATTTGGTTCTTCAACTCTCCCATCATTTGGGTGTTATTCTCGTTGTAATTCGATTGAGCTTGCATGAAGGATTGGAGAGTATCTTCCAAAGATTACCTTAGCGGAGGTTGAAATTGATTGGGTGCCCGGAATGGTCCGAACGGTACAAAACTCCAGAACCTTCGAGGCCTTGGTTAGCCATAGCTCTGTCGCCAACATCCTCAAAACTCCAAGTCAAAGACTTCTTAGCCAACTCATCCAAATAATCTCAACCTTTGTTAGGAGATTTATTCATGAAACCCCCGGAGCACATGGTGTCGAGCAATTGCTTGCTTTATTATGAGCAGCCCATATAGAAATAGTAAATTAGCTGATACAAAGTAAAGTTGTGGTGGGGTACTATAGCAGGCAAATCCTTGTAACGCTCCCAATATTGGTGGAAAGCTTCTCCGTCCCATTGTTTAAAGGTCTTAATCTGATCCATCAAGAGCTTGGTTCGGCTGGCTGGAAAGAACTTCTTGTGAAAAATGTCTTGAACCTCCTCCCATGTGGTCAACAATTGAGGCTTCAACAAGTGAAACCAAGTATTTGCCTTGTCCTTCAAAGTGAACGGGAAAAGCCTCAATCTTGCTCGGTTGAGATGCGCATCCATAGTAACAAAAGATTGGAGGGTTTCTTTGAATTCCCGGATATGTTAGTACGGATCCTCACGTTCCATACCATGGAAGAAGGGAATGCAACGGTGATAGTCTGATTTGAACACGAATGTGTTTGCAACAGTGGTGGGCCACGGAAAAACTATTGGTGACCGTTGAGTGACCCTTTCCGAATTCAAATAGTCCTTAAGAGTCCTGATCGGAGTAGCTTCCTCATCCGCCATTGGTTGTCTTGATGGAGAATACGGCCTAGAATATCTACTTGGTGGAGAGTAAGCCCGGAGATTTTTGTTTCTTACGCAAGGCGGAGAGCAAGATTGATGTAGTCGGTTTGAGCGAGGACTACGATAAACCACAAGCATGAACCTTGCTTTTACCGATTAAGAGCTTTGGAACCGCTCAGCAATAAGAAAAACAGACTGGAGGGGCTATGCCGCCACCTCTCTCTCAAGACAATTCTGAGGGGCTAAGCCACCGCCTCGATATACATATGTGCAAGAAAAGGAAAGAAAAGGCAATGGATACTAGATCTAGCTTCGTTACACCTCAAGTTGATAGTGTGATCGGTTAGAGGTATCCACTAGAAATAGTAGAAGTTGCACAAAGAAAAATTAAATGGAATACTTACAATGGTTTGTCGAACCTCCCAATAAGCTATATAAGAAAGATCCCCGGCAACGGAGCCAAAATATGCTTCGTCCCAACCTAACCGTTGAAATAGGTTGATTCACCCCGAGCATAGGACTAGGTCGTTATCAGCATAAATATCGAAAAGTCCGGAATCATTCCCTCAGAGATTGTCTTTATAGCTAATTCGGATTGTAGATGTAAGGGTTTCCGGCTTTCAGATGGCCAACTTTTGGTTTTGCTTTGAATAGTGATTAACACTTATAATAATGACTAGAAAATGAGTTTTAACTTAATTAAACAAGTGGCAAGGCGTTGGGTTAACTAATGCTCGTAACTTTAGCCATCAAACCATTCTCAATGAAAAAACGGTTGAATTGCACGGCATAGGCTATCAACCGGAGGATTTTGCTATGAAACCATTAAAAACTAGAAATTAAGTGTGGAGAACAAGCGAGGTCTTTTATTCTTTTGGCAAACACGAACCGAGACATTGCTCCGGAACCATGTGAGCTAGCACATGATTACCGGAGATTAACATCGGTAAGTCTTGTTACATAGAGGCGAACTTTTCCCACTTTCCATACCAAACCTCAAGCCATGAGTTGAGAAAGGCAAGATAAACATAAGTCACGAGACGTTAACCACCCCGTAGCCAAGCCTAATTGACTACTCACACATATTGAAAAGTCTAGAAAGCATGCTAGAATTGACAAACATTTTTAACCAACAAAATCAAAAACGAACTTGATATTAGTAAGGATCTTGATCGTAGCTACAACTTTAATACTTGAGAACTTAACGTAACGTAAATACCTTACTGCGTTCTTAAGGAATTACACTTGAAAAGAGCTTAAGAAGACATTAATGGAGAAAAACCTAAAAGTAGTAATGAACTAGATACAAAGGGGGAGAGAGGAGAGTCCTATTTATACACAAAGGGTCTTCTCTCTCCTCAAAAGTCAAAAAAAAATCGCAAAAAGTTACCTATTAAAAGAAAGTTTCCATAAGTGAAAAGTCTGAAAAGTAAGAAAAATATCTGCTGGGAACAAAAGTTATCGATACCAACGTCCAAGGTATCGATAACTTTACCCTGATGATGCCCCATAGAATGAGTTATCGATAACAGCGTCCCTATGTTATCGCTTCCCTTGCTTCTGGACAAATTCTAGACCAAGATGATACAAAGGTATCGATAACATTTTAATGTTACCGATAACGTTTGTGTGGGAAACTGCTGGGACAAACTTTGAGTAGACGTTATCAATAACGTTCCATTATTATAGATAACCAATTACAAAATTTGCAATTTTTAGCCTGTTGGACTACTTCCTTGCCCAGCTACCTCCCGAGCTTCATCCAAAACTTCATCTCATGATCACCAGGACTTGGTGGCATCACTCTCCATGTCCTCGGGTGCTCAGACGCCCTCGAGGGTCATTCTCGACGCGTTCAGCAAGCTTGCTACGTGTTGGTGCAATTCTTGCCAACTAGACCACCGAAAGACTTTTGGGGCTCCTCACGATGTCGTTAAGACACAGTAACCTTGAATTTAGAACCGGCGGCACTCAGATATTGGTTACGTCCCTTGACATTCAAAACCGCTTTATTCGCACATTTCACCTACAAAACTCAACAAAATACCTTACGTGCAATATTGAACTTAAAACGATCAATTAAATAAACATCTCAATTCGGAGGATTTGAGCCACAAGATTATACAATCTTGGGTGCTTATCAAAGGCTATAACTCTAGGTTTGCATGCATGGCATGGCTAAGGTTGCTTCTTTTGGAAGCTAAATGATGACTACCTTTGGTATGACCTGTTTTGTCAAGTCAATATATTTATTGGCAATTTTTAATGTCTATTGTCCAATAGATAAAAATTTCACTAACAATTATTATCCAAAGGGTAAAATAATAACGATGAGAAACAAGGTTTTGATGTGACTAGACATGGTTAGGTTCAAGTAGGCTTATAAGGCTAAGGTAGGTCATGATTAAAGGTTAAGCTTCTAAAGGTAATCTTATGGACCAATGGTTAATAGTTTCCTAGAAAGTAAGTCTATGATCAAGTAGTCATGATTAAAGTAGGTTATGAGTGCTACTTTTGGTAGTATCATGATTACTATCTTTGTCCAATGGTTTTTAAATGCTAGGGAAAGGTAACTATGATAATTGGTACTGAGGTTTGCCTAATTAAATGATTGAAAACAAAACCTATTACCCAAAGGGTAAGAATTTTCCTAACAACTATCGTTCAATGGGTAAAGAGAAAAGTTACACTAGGAAAATATAATGATGAGGAATAAAGTCAAGAATTGACTAGTTATGAGAGTGCAATGATTACATCCTTTGATCCAAAAGGTTCAATTAGGGTTTGGATGGGTTCACAAGGTTCAAAGATGGTCAAAAAGGTTCATCTAGGGTTAGGAGAATATAACTAAGTAATTTGATAGTTCGGTTCCTCCAACTTATCGGTTGGAAACTAACTCTACTTGCTATGTAGGACTTCTAGTCAAGAAATAAAATTTAAAGGGCTTAAATCTAATTATGACAGATTATAGGGATTAAAAAGAAATTTTTTAAAAGCAAATCCAAGTAATTCAAATAAAATTCAAATATTTAACAAAATTTTTATTTACCGAAAATCAGGGTCGTTACAACTTTGGTCTCTAAATATGTGGTCTTAGGGAAATATTTAAAAATTACACATTTCTCAACAATTTTTTTTAATTTTTATAAGTCAAACAACCCTTCTCTACAAATTAAATAAGGTGTAGTTCCTAAATATTGACCAGCACTCACTCTGTTTTGTACTTTTCTATCCAATCCTTTTCAAAATCATGTAATATGAGTTAATGCACGTAAGCTCATCTTAACGTACACCTTAATTTATAAAAAAATAATAATAAGAAGAAGAAGTACTCTTCATTGAAAGCCCTAACAAGGAATACAACCACGAGGATTAAAAAAAAAAAGGCTTTTGATTAACAAACCAACCGTAGAACTCAGAATAAGACTTTGCAACACAAACAAAGCCTCACAAGCACAATTGTAGACTTCTGAACCTTTTCCTCCCAAGATTAATAGAGTAGCACCTTAATTAGGAATTAGGATTGATCCACTTTCAATCTTCTCAGCTTAGTAAAGTAAAAACAAACATATATAGGAGAAACATTTTCCTCCCAGGATTTCTGGAGAATATAATATCCCTAAATCATAAGCCCGTAGTGTCATCCAAAAATTGAAAAAATTAAATGATCTTCTAATCAAGTACAGGGGAAGTGATCAGAAATAGGACCAGGAGGTAACACCAGAGCGAAGGAGAATTGATTAACAGTACCATGTCCAATCGATTGATCTTGTTATCCCCCAAACCAAATTTCTTATTGAATCAAGTACTATATATACCATAGCCCTTTGGTAGGTATATCATCTTGTTCAATGTAAAATAGACAATAATTAAACTCAGGAGAAGCAGCTGCATTATAACCATGCAACCTCTCAATAGCAGCCCTAACAATATTAAAATTACCAAATTGAAACCAAGCACTTGAACAATAGTACAATATATATACACACACACCAAGCTTCTTGTAGGGGATCCCCTACTTAGCTTAAGTGTGGACTTCACATTTTCTGATCAAATTTCGATGATTTGAACCGTTGATTGTGTTTAGAATATGATTTTAAGGGTCCCCATGAAAAATCAGCTAAAAATATACCCGAAAAGTACTTGATCCAAACAGTTTTTCATAAAGTTCGCATATAACTATTTTATGAAAAACTATTTGGATCAAGCACTTTCAGTTCATATTTTTAGCTGATTTCTCTCCAGGACCCTTAAAATCATGTTCTAAACATATTGAATGGTTCGGATCATCGAAGTTTAATCAAAAAATGTGAAGTCTGCACTTAAGCTAAGTAGGGGATCTTCCATAAGGAGTGATGCAGTGTAGCCTCCTTTTATAAAATTAATTGCAGGAAGAAAACACGAACAATGTTTGAGCCAGAGGTACTCCCTCTTTGAACAAACGATATTAAGATAAATCTCAAATTTTCTTTAATTCAATCATAAACTATCATGCCCTAAGGCTTACAATGAATATAAATAGGGTGATAGAAACCCTAAACAACTTAGGAAATAATTAGGGCCGAGAATCAAATCCTAATTGTAGAAAATATGAAAATCACCAAAAATGAAAATTTCTACTTTGACTGAAAAATCAAATACTAGGAAAAAATACAAGATTGCCAAAACAAGCGGCAACTAAATCGGAGTTTCCTATCAAAAGTTATTAGCGATCTAGTTATTACTATAAACGGCAAAATAGGCCTTTTGGAAGGCTAAACAACATCGAACGGCCGCAAAGCATCGTTGGTCGGAAGATGAGTATTGATCAATGAACCGTTTCACTTAATTCAACCCTACGGCCCACAGGTCATTCTGCCACTGTCGCCCCGCCTCTAGTTTGATTTGGGTTGTGCTCGGTCCAGTCGCTTAAAGAACGTAGACGCAACCCGCTCTACATCAAAGGGACTATATATATATACACACACACATAGAGTGGTGTTCAGGTCTAGGTATCCGAATTTTGTTATGGTCTGGATTTTCTGTCTAAGCCATTGGATCTAATCCAACGGCTGTCAAATAAAAAGGGGATTCGTGGATCTTGTTCGGGTAAAAACTATCCCGGGTCATGGGAAATAGGTTATACACTCACGCGGGTCAAAAAAACACCCCTTCCCCATTCTTCGTTCCAGCCAAATAGAGAGAGAAAAATAGAAAAGGAGGCGATGATATACGAAGAACCAGAGCTGAGATTGAAGACGACGAACGATCAGAGCTACGATCAGCCCTAAGGTCTCTCTCTCTCTCTCTCTCTCTCTCTCTCTCTCTCTCTCTCTCTCTCTATGATTTTCAAAACCCTAAATGAAGAATAAGGGTTGATTTCTGTGATTTTTTTGTGTGGTTTTTGAAACCCTTCGATCTCAGGATGGCTGATTTCTACTGATTGACTGAATTTCGAATGGGGTTTTGTTGCATAAATAAGAACCTAATTTCTATTTTTTTTGTAATCTCTGGTTCAAATGAAGAACAAGCTGAGATAATGTTTGTAATTGGTAGGTTACCCATAAGTGAAGAAAGGTAGCTAATATTTGCTCTATAGTTGCTAATTGTTGTTCCTTCTAAAAACATGCAGATTCCAAGAGACAATTCAGTAGCTCACAAGATCAAACAAATGGAAGAACAAGATCGAACCAACGTTGATCCAACCCCCTTGTTTTGAGCACCACCACCGAGGTATCTCTCTCCCTCTCTCAAAAATTTGTTGCATATTATAGCAAAAAGGGAGACACATAAACTAGTATTCATCTTTTTTCTTTTTGCATTTTAGTAATTGTTTTCTATTTTGGTTTTTAGAACGCAGTCTATGGATGACATAGCACTATCACCGTCACCATCCCAACTGTGTCAATCATCTGCAAATTCTTGTGAAGAAATTTACACTCCTCAAGTTAAAGATGAAGTGATACTGAAAATTAAACAAGAATTTGACAACTTAGACAAGATTTTGAATTTTTACAACAATTATGCTAGAGAAGTTGGATTTAGTGTGCGAATCAATTCTAGTAGGACAGCTAAGAATGGTCAAGTAATGAGGAAGGAATACGTTTGTTACAAAGAAGGGTCGAGGAGAAATTCTAAGGCCACTTTACGGTGTCTGGGTTTAACTAGAGAAGGTTGTGGTGCAAAACTTATTGTTGTGAGAAAAGGTGAAGGGTTTGCCGTATCCTAATTTGTTGAGGGTCAACCACGAGCTTGCGACGCCAAAAAAGATACATTCGTTGAAATCTCATCGTCGAGTGTCAGTTGCACAAAAAGCTTTAACCCAACAACTATCAGCTGCAAATGTGCTAACTTGCCAACAATGGAGTATTTTTGAGTTGCAAGCCGGGGGTCTTGAAAATGCTGAATTTTTATCACGAGATCTTTATAATGATTAAAGAGATATGAGGAATGTAGTACATGGACATGACGCGAACATGTTGTATGAGCATTTTAAGATTGAACGACAAAAGAATCTGGGCTTTAGGTTCACATTCGAGAGAGATGACAAGAATATAATGACTCATTGTTCTTATATTCATTTTGTGATTGGAAATGAGAGTTCAAATTAGAATGGTGATAGCCACTTGCTTGTTGGAACTCATTCCCTTTGTTTACTAATTTAACAACATTTGCTTTCTTCTTCTTTTTCAAAATGAATAAATACCCAATTCCAAAATGGAGGAAACCATAGAGTTCTTTCATAAATATCTACCATTACATTCTACCGGTTACAACAAATACCAACGAATACAGAGTACATTCACTTAAGAAGTGCAATGATAGCCACTACCAAAGCTAGCCCACTTAAGAACTGAAAGACAATCACCATGTGTTTTAAATTAGCCACAGTGACTTCAATGACTTCAACATGTGCATCTTTCTTTACTAGTTTTACCTCTGGTGCAACATGTGATTTGGGTTCGCGACACCCAATTTGATAGCACCACTCCCAATACTCGCATTTTCCATTGTCCTTTGAATCCTTTGGATACCTATAGTTGAGCCTTATAGGATTCTTTTTTGACTACAACAGCTCTCAATTTACAACACGTCTTATTTTGAAATGTAGTGTAACGAGATTGAGTGCCACTTTGGTTGCTTGAACTGGACATGACTGTTTTAACACAATTACTGCACACACTCACACAATATCTACACACACTCACACAAATGTCCAACACAGCTAAAAACTACAAGTAACTCATATAAAAAATTTAGAGAGGTGGTTTTGACTCAGAAATTTTTCATCATAACCAAATAAAATGGCTCAGATAAATGAAATGTTCAAGGCACCACTTTTTTTAAGGCACTAAGGCGGCAACATTAGTTGTCAATTGACCATCTAATGTTTCCAGGCCTAAGTACACATTCCATGTTAATTTATTATCATAGCCAACAAATAGGGGCAAACAAATCTGAAAATAGAGGCAAACTCTCCCAACGGCTTAGAGCAAAAATCCAGACCATAACAAAATTCGGACGCCCTGAACTGAACAACATTTATATACAGATATACAGCATTGATCAAATGAACACTAATATATAGGCCTGAACAATAATGATACACTAATAACACTGCACACAGTAACACCAAAAAACACCACCTCAAAACTGAAAGTAAATAATTTTGGAGATGGGCCTTTGGCTCAAAAATTTGTCATCACAGCCATTAATTAAAGGCAAAACAATCAAGAAACTAATTCGTGTTGTGTTGTAGCAAAGAATTAGCAAAATTTGTGTGTAGTGTTACCATGCTCTGGCCAAAATCAACATAAATCACACACGAAAACCAATCCAAATAACAACTGATCGAAAGTATTAGGATTCAGAAAATCCATAATTTCTAGTATCGAAACTTTAGGGTTCTCAAAAATGGCCCAAATCGGATATCATATATACAAGCCCAAAATACTGTTAGGGTTTTGAAAATCAGTCAATCACTAGAAATCAATCATCCTGAGATCGAAGGGTTTCGAAAACCACATATATATATATATATATGTGTGTGTGTGTGTGTATGTGTGTGTGTGTGTGTAGACACCCCAATTTGGGCTTCTAGATTAGTTTACTTTCGATTTTTAATTTCCCAATGATGAAACGATCAAGAACACCCCGGGAATGATAAGTGTATGAGCTTTAAGTGTTGACACCCTTTTGAACCTAACCAAATCAGAGCCACTTCAAAAGCCAAAAACCCTACTGGCACACATTGGTTGAGAGCCCGTGCACGCAGATCAACTCAACAGGTATTGGTCAATGGTCAATGCTTGACCGTTGACCAACGCGTGAATAGGTGGTACACGCGCGCGACAGAATGACACCAACGCGCATTGGTCAAACTGCCAGGTGGTGGTCAACAGTCAAAGTTTGACCGTTGACTCTCACGCCGAAGTGCAATGCCTGTTCCCACCAACTTTTCTTGAGGTGGAAACTTGGCCACCAATGCAACCTCAGCCAACCTCGTAGACTAGCTGAATCCCTCTCTTTGCAGCCCATATCTACCTCCCTCTCTCCCTATAACTACCATCTTTGTTCATCCATTTGAAGGGTTCAAGTGTTCCAAAAAATACCGAGTATCAAGTTCCAAGTGATACAAAGTCCTAACCCTAATTCCAAGCAACACAAGCAACCTTGTTTTCTTACTTCTATCACTCATACTCCTTCAAGAACATAACTTTTTCTTCCACCCCAATCAACCTCATACTCAAGGCTCAAGCACATTTCAAACCCAAAAACCAAAGGTATAGCTTACCTTTGTTCTGCTCACTGTTCTGATCCCTAAGGGGGACTGGCAGGGTCAAGGCTGGTAATCAATACCAGTCCTAGCCCTAAAGCTGACAATGTTTCAAAAACCATCATGGTAGGACCAGCGCGCGACGGTCCCACTCTCGCGCGTGACACTCCGTTGCTGCACGCGCTGGACCCCGTGGGGATTGGTTTCCCACTGTTCTATGTCTTCTTGTACATTTAGATCACTGTTAAGCATGAAAATAACCAGTTTACTGCTTTCCTTTGTTAGAAATGCTAGCTATAGTTCAATATGTATTTCTGCTGTTATGGAGTACCACTGGGACCTTTATGAACATACCTCAGAACCCAGAAACGTGTAAACCAAGCACCGGTCTGGTTCAGTCCCGCTCACGCCAGGGTGCGACAATCACGTGCCAGAGCGCCACCATCCTGCGCCAGACTGCCTTTGACTAGTGAGTGGCCTTGCGCGGGTAACTTGGCTTTAGGCCGTTATTTTGTCCCCACACTGTTTAGGGGGTGTTTTGTTAAATTATAGGGCTTTTTAGCCATTTAACTATGTATTATAACTGCTTAGAACTGCTCATCAACTGCTTGGTTTGTCCTAAGTGTGCACTGGTCCTTCCAAAGCCTGGAAGAAGGTAAAAACAGAGGTTGCGAGCAAAGCAAACTCACGCACGCTTGTGTGGTATTCGCGTGCGCAGGTTGTAATCACATGCAGTGATCTGCGTGGATTGGATCAGTGCATGTAGATTCCTTCTTGTACACATCAATTCAATACAGTACGTCGGGTTTGCTCTGTTAAACAGAACCTAGCCTTTACCCTATTTACTAACTGCTCATCCATGCTATCTATCACATCCTGCAAACATGTTACAGCTTTAATCCCCATTAAACTGTTCCCCGCCTAATTGGCTAAAGAATTGATTAATCAAACAGAATCGCAAATATTTTTGCAAATGCCTAAGTAGAGACCGATCGCCGGATTGGACGAGAAGGGTGCCTTAAAACCCTTCCCCTCTCGTAATCTGGCTCCCGAACCCAGATATGGTTATAACAGACGGGTGCCTTCACCTTTTTCAAAACAAACAGCGCAGCAAGCATTTCAAGTTCGGTTCCTTGGGTGTCGGACCTTCAAACCCAAGTGGCGACTCTGAATTCAGCGATTGTCTGCCAAAAATTGCGCTCATCAATCCGCCTTTTTTCAGGCACGCTTCCCACAATATATATACGGGGCGGTTCCAGAGACCCTTAAAAAAAACCCTTAAGAAAACGCCCCCAAGTTCCCGATCGAATTTTAATGATCTGAGCCGCTCAATGTAATCAGAACGTGATTTTAAGGGTGCCCGTGAGAAATCAGCAAAAAAAAATGACCGGGAAGGGCTTTATCCATCAGCAACACTTAGCGGAGGGATCGTAGGATTTGGCACTTTTCCTCAAATGGGCTTTTCACCGTTAAATCTACTTATTGTTTGGAAAAAGAAAGCTCATTTAACCAATCGGAATGTCAGGGAGCTCAATCAAGTTCCTCAAATGCAATGGCATAAATCAGGAAGAAATTGTGGGGCTTGCCTATACATTAGGGATGGCATTCGGGGCGGATATTGGCATATTCGTACCCGATCCCCAAAATCGAAAGCTGAACCAAATCCGCCCCGATACCCAAACAGGGAGGGGAGGAACAAACCGTAACAGAACCAAATGGGGTTTTGGTAATCCCCAAACCGAATACTACAAGAGAGAGAGGGAGAGCACAGATCTAGAAATTGATTTCTGTAAACTCATTGAGTAACACAACTCATCAAGCAACACAAACACCAACTTTGATTAAATGAACGTATATAGATTGCAAAATGGAACAGTAATGGAAACTAGAAATTCATATTGCGATGGACCTCGGTTCTCACGCTCGATCTAAGAGACGATGCTTGACGAGACGACATAACTGCTTTTTCACCTATTCGATGTGATGATGATCGACGATGACTCGATGAGAGCGGTTAGGATGATCGACGACAAGAGCGAGAGAGGTGTGGTGGTGGTTATGGAGAATTTGAGGGGGTTAAGAAAAGGCAGAGGTAGAGTGAGAAGGAGGGGGAGAGAGGGGTTTGGGAGAGGGGATTGAGATTGAGAAGAGTTTTGAGATGGTTTGAGCAATTGTGGATGTCATTGCTATAGAGAGAGAGAGAGAGAGGCAACTGAATGGGGAATCATGGTACACACACACACACACATATATATATATATATATATGAAGGGGTATTTTTCCTAATTTTATGTTTTCGGTTTGGTTCGGGTATCGATTCGGTTAATAGTTAAACCATACCCGAACCGATACCCATTCGGTTATCCAATGCCTCAACCATACCCATACCCATAAGGAAAATTTCAATTATGGTTCGGGAAAAATTTTCGATTACGGTTCGGATACCCATCAGTTCGGTTCAAATTGCCATCCCTATATCCAAACTTCAAACATTTTTCTTGGAAGAGTTTCAATGATGCATTAGCAACCAACTCAGCTTTCACAGCAAGTAATATTCGCTCTGACCCAATTTGCTCGTTATGTGGTAAAGGAGGAATCTATGTGCCATTTATTGTTTCGATGCGATTCTGCCTTAAAAGTATGGATTCATTCGGTATTTCATCCAAGACCGAAGGAGCTTCAAGATCGTAGGCATATGTCTGATTGGTGGCAATGTATTCACGATCATATTAACCTTGCTCACCTCCCTTCTTCGTCCTTGAGCTTGGGTCTCACATATTGCAGGTGGATTTGGAGATCCCGAAATGATTCTATTTTCAATGGAAAAAATTGGCTGACAAAGACGGTTAGTGGGAAGGCACAATCGGATTTCTTCGAGTTTCTAAAGGCTAATAAAAGTACTCCCTCCTTAGCTCGGATCCATATTTTGAACCCTGTCATTTCGGTTTGGAGGCGACTAGAGCAAAGTGTGGTAAAGATTAATGTTGACACGGTAGTATGAAAGGCAACGAACACTGTCGGAATTGGAGTAATTGCACGGGACTCTGTGGGTTTAATTGTTGGTATCTTTGTTAAGTCATACGAAGGCCTTAATTCTCCTCGGCTTGCAGAAGCTTTGGCACTTTGAGATGGTATTCGTTTGGGTATTGCTTTGAACTTGCAGATGTGATTATTGAGTCAGACGAGGAGTCAATCGTCAAGAGGTCCACCATGCTTCGTGATCCACCCTCTGATATTGCAGTTTTAGTTCGGGATTGCTTAACTCTTAAGGATTCGTTTCAGTCATGTGATTTTGTTTTCGTCAAACGTGATTGTAATAGGGTTGCACATGTATGTGCAAAGAAAGCCCTTTGTAGACACATCAATCCGGACCTTGAAGGTTCTTTAAATTTCCCGATGATGAAATAAAGGAATGATACCTTTGAGAGCTTGAATGTGGACTCTCATAGCCTAAAAGCCAGCCAAAGCCCAGAACTGGACCTGGAACACCACACGGGTTATTTACTAAACTGTATGGTGTAGTAAAATTTACTACACCGCACGTTGTCTTACGGTATACCGCACTGTGTTTTTAGGAAAAGTTCTGACTGGCCACGCTTTTTGGAGCCATAACTGAATAACGGCTTAGCAGGGAATATAACTTCTAGCCAGCCTAGAAGCCACCTCCCCTATTTGCTTTGATATTCCTTGGCTTTTGCCTATAAATACACCCTTCATTTTAGATGAAAGGGACCCCTCCAAGTCTTCAGAAAGTTACTCTGACATTCTCTTGATATTCTTTCTCTCTCTACAAAAATTCTATTCTTCTTCCCCTCCAAAGCTCAGTACACTACTAGCTTTGGAACTCCACCACACCAAAGCTCCAAACTTATACTCATCCATCCTCATCCAAGCTCAAAGCCGAAGGTATAAAAGCAAGTTTCCTTTGTTAAGCCTAGTCTTAGCCCTGAGGGGAGCTTTCTGCAATCACACTTAACATGTTTGTGTTAAGTGTTGACTTAAAAACCATTTTCATAAGCAAAACAAAGCAAAAATCAGTGTTTGTACTAGAAACACTACACCGTGTGGTGTTGTAATACGTTGCACGACGTAGTGGGATCCAACGTACGGTGTTATTCGATTCATCATCCGTTTGTTTTGTTTATCTCGATCATATCTATCCACTGTTGGCTATGGTAATGTTACTGAGAGATCGTTGCAGGTGCATTTCAGAATGAAGCTTCATTTAAAAACCACGTCTTTTGTCTTGTAAAAGAGGTTTTTATGATCATTCTCAATGATCAAGTGCATCAAAAAGGGTTTGCAAACTGATTTTTGGAAAAATCAATAGAAATGATATAAAGAAGGCTGTTTGGATCAATGGTTTGCTTCATTTTAAAAATATATAGCTTTCTGAAATATGCTTGAAGCTACACCATACGATGTTTTGAGGAACAATTAATGTACGATGTAGTCAGTTATACCATGCAAGATTCTGAGTAACAGTAGTGGGCTGTCAGTGAAAAGGTACACTGCGTGGTGTACCATCAAATCGTGTGAGGTATCTTGGTACACCGTGCAGTGTCGTTTATGATTGAAGCAGACTATTGTTATACTGTCATTTCATTTCTGCACATCATTCATTTACCATCTACTGTACAGTAAACACTACGGGCACGCCAAAGTGATATATTCAATCCCATGTCCCTCTCCCTTATTTTTTTTGTTAAGAGTTTAGTCTTCCAAATGATATTCCAAGTTTTTTCCCTTTGAAAATGTTAAGTAAAGACCGGTTTTTATCGGGCGAATAAGGTGTTTTTTCAACAAAACCTTCTTCGTTCGTAACGTGACTCCCAAACCCAAAGCCTCAACGTTTTCGCTAGGCCAAAAACCGTCTTTTTCAAATCAAACCTTTGGTTTCTCGGATCATCCATCTCAAAAATCTATGTGGCGACTCTCGAGCGCGCCAATCGAAGAGCCCACACCCTTTCTTGTGGTTTGTCCGACTTATGGACAACTACCGTGCTCCCATGGGGTCTTCTCTCTCTGATGTTTAGGCATTTTCTCGCCTTTCAGAGTAATAAAAACTTCTCCCTTTTATCAACAAAAAAAAAAAGGGCTATCCCTTATCAAAAACTCCCATATGGAAAAGGGAATGTGGACTGAAACAATCAGGTTGTCATTCTGTTAAGCACCTAGACATGCAAGATGGTCTACGCACTAATTAGCTTCCCGAAAAATATGGGTGAGGGTTGTGCCCATGCGATTAATGAGATCTTTCACATCATTGATGATATTTCTTTAAGGGTGATTCTTAGTGGTGTCCTCGTTTATCATCTGAACAAGAACTAGAGAATCTGACTCCAACTTCACATTAGTCATACCTTTCTCCAAGATGATGGTCAATCTCCCATATATTCCCCATAACTCTGTTTCCACGCTTGATTCTGCCTCCAGCTTTCCATATATAATATCCCAAGAGCCACTCTCCCTTTTCATTTCGGAATATACCATAAAATCCTGCGTTTCTGCTGACCTTCATACCAATAGTCGTATATACATATATGTTGAGTTTTATGTTGCCTGCATAAGGTGGTACGTAAATAATCAATCGATGTGCTTTGAGGCCATTAATAATAGGAACAAGAGAGCAAGGAACACCAAAACTCTTTAGCACCAACCAAGCTAATGCAGCGCAACCTCCTTTTTATGAAACTATTTACAAGAAGAGATCACGAACTTGCTTATGTTAAAGATTCTCTTTTTGAAACAAAAAACACAATTAGAGAAAAGCTCTCAATTTTTATTAATTCAATCATAAACAACCAACTTGTCCTAAAGCTTACAATTGAATTTATAATATCATAGAAATACTAAAAAGGAAATAAAAATATTACCAAACAATCTAGTTCTTGGAGAATAAGAAACTAATGAAAATAGAAAAAAACAAATCAACGCAAATCAGGGAACTAATTATTCTATGCTACCTATCCTAAATTATAAAATTCCTAACATAACAATAAAATCAAAATAATGCGTAATTAATATATATTTTTCATATTCCGGCTGCATCACAAGCCTAGCCAGATATATATAGAACCATGTACATTTGGAGAAGGGAGAAAGGACTGAGGTATTTTAGAAGGTAGTGGATGGTAGTTCGTGTGTGTGGAGAGAGAGAGAGAGAGACGTGGGTATGGTGGATGGTGGTTCATGCTATGGAAAAGGGACTGAGGTATTTCAAAAGGTAGTGGTGGTGAAGAGGTTGAGGGATGCGGTAGTACCGGAGTTTTGTGAGTTGAATGACCATTGTGCCTGGGCTATTGGATATGTTGATTTATTTAGTGGGTAGCCCAAATAAAATTCGGTGTTTTGAGTAGGCATTTTGCCTAATGACTGCTGGAGATGTTCTTAGCCCATAAAAGTAGAGAGTATAACGTAAATGCATCCTAAAATAAGTTGGGGGCAAACCCTACTGATGACGGACGATAAATTAGCTATTCTAGTAATATAAGAATTTTAGTTTATTATTTTTGAAACTAGTATTTCATTAGAAATCTTTCTTTTTTGGCATAATTCCCGATTGATACTCCGATCGATCTGTCGGTTGATCTGTCTAGTCCCACATTACGTTCAAAGAAGTCAAAAGGTTTCAATTGACAGCAAATTGATAATCAGATCGATCGGTCGGTCGATTTGCAGATTTTGCCATTTTTGGAAATAATTGATTTGCTCATAACTTTTAGTAGAAAATTCTATTTTGGTTGCCGTTTGTTTTGGCATTTTTTCTTTTTTCACATAGTATTTGATTCTGTAGTTTATTTTCAATTTTTTATTTTTGGTAATTTTTGTAATTTCTTTAATTTAGGCTTGATTAGCAATTTTATTTGTTTCTAGTTGATATATGGTTTCTTTGCCCTATAAATATCATTGTAAGTCCTACTGTAGGAGGTGGTTATTATTGAATAAAGAAAATCGAGATTTATCTCATATCGTGTGTTCGAAAAGAGAGTACCTCTAATTCACACCTATTTGTGTTTGTGTTTCAAAGAGAGAATCTTTAACATAAGTAAGTTTGTGATCTCTTCTTGCAAATAATTTCGTAAAAGGAGGCTACCCTGCATCAGCTGGTATCAAAGCCCAAGTTCCAATCCTAACTATGGTCGGAGGACATACTGGAGGTCGAGGAGGATGAGGGGGTTAGACAGCTTATGTTGATGAAGTCTATGAGCAATATGACGCTGCTCGGGATGCTCGAGCGGAGGAAAGATTCCAACGACTAGAGCGGAGGGTTGTATCGGTTATACAACACCTTGAGACTCTAAAAGTTGTGAGATTGCCTCGCCGCCAACCGTTTAAACCTAGCCTTCCAACTGAGGTAGACTCATAGAATGGTGTTTCTATCACCAAACCGTTGTCGGGTAACCATCAATCAATGGGAAGGACAAGGGCAGTCAAGGTTGCTAATCATGATTCGCAACTTTGAAAGTCTGGTTTGAAGATCAACTTTCCAGAGTTCCAGAAAGGTATGACACCAGAAAAAATCTTAAAGGTTGGTGTAGGTGAAAAAAAGTCATAGAATAAATTCTAGTTGGGGAGACATAGGAGACTTTCTCGACGATGTATTAGAGGAAGAGTCCGATAAAATATTTTTGGATAATAATCTATCGGTGTTTCAATCAGAAATTGATTGGGAGTTACCTCCAAAATTGGATGAGTACCCGAATGAAGAGAAAACTATCATTCATAAAGTGGAAGATGTTGTGATGGATAAGCGGCCATAGGTATGAATGTCATGCATAATATTCCGAAATTGGAGGGAGTTGGAGCAGATCATAGTCATCAATTTGTGGATCCTTTTTTGGTAGTTTTCGACAACTTTGAAAGGAAGACCATATTGATTTTGTTTCTACAAGAAATTTATCCTTTCAATTTTGAATAATTTTCTTCGAAGTTTATGTTCGAAAAAATTAATTTGAAGTACAAGATTGATGCTGACAAGATTCAATAAATTTGACTATATAAACTCGAGGACGAGTTTCTTCAAGTCAAGGAGTGTAATACCCGCCCCGGATATTTCGGTATTTCAATTACTTTTAATTGAACTATGTGTTTTGGGGGTTTAAATCGTAAACAATAGAACTTGTGAGGGTCTTGTGTATGATTTGTGATTGGAGCATAAGTTAGAACATGGTTCAGCTTGCATGTGATAAATTCCCTTATGCTCTTATATAGCAAAATATCCTGGGGATATTTATCTTTCTCCATACGTATCTTGTTTCTACGTAGAGAGAGAGAGAGAGAGAGAGAGAGACGGCAGAAGAGAAGGAAGAGGAGGCCAGGGACTCTGGTTTGTTCTTTACAAAATTATTCAAGGTACATAGAAAGATTTTAAATTTCTGGTATTTTTATTGAAGATTTATTAATGTGTCTATTGTATCGTGTTAAATTTTTAGAATTTTCTGAAAAGTGTAGAAAAAGATAAAAATCATAAACCTAGCTGTGGTTAGGATCCTATTTTTTAGTAGACAGCTTACAGAGCTGCATCTTTTATCAATTTTTTTATAGTTAAGAGATCCTCCTGATTATGGGTTCTTATGAGTCTAAAATATTGATAAGTTGGTGATGTTTTGGTGTTGGAATTACTAAAAAGTATTAAGTATTCGATTTTTAATGAATTTTCAAATACAGACTGTTCTGCTGGAAATTGTGCTTCACTACGCAGAATTTCTGAGTTTGGAGGTGATTTTGACTAAGTTTCTTTATTATGAAAAATCTCGAAAAAATCAGGGATAAATGTTGATGTGTGGTAATGGTGTGTACCAAATTTAGAGTTTATTAGATGCATATTCTAAATTTGGCGGATTTTACAAGTTGGTGTGTCCCTGTTGAGTTTTGTATTTGCTGCACTGACACATTTTAGGAAAATGATCATATCTTTTAGCTCGGGTATCGAGTTAGCACACGGGTTGTTGATTCTGAAACTAGACTCGTATGTCTTTTGAAATATGTGAAGGTTGTAGCTTAGCTTGTACCAAGTTAAATCAGTTTTTGATTTGAAGTTCATAAACGTGCAGAATCTGTAATTTTGGACAAATTTTTGTGTAATTTTGGACGAGCATAACTTTATCGTGTGGACTCCTTTTTTAACAAATTTTATATCAAAATTCATGTACCGAAGGTGCACTTTCTAATGGTGGTGGTTTCATGATCTGGTTTTAACCTTATAAGAAGTTATAGGCAGAATACGACATGATGGTTGTAGATTTCAGACCAAATGTAGAGGTGATGTGGTGTTTGAGTGTTACGCTTATTTAGAGACACTTATAAACCTTTAAGATGGACATGCTTGTATGCGTTAAGTATCGTAATCTATTTTTAGTGTTATAGATTATTTTAAGGAGTTGGTGGTAACGTTTAAGCGTTCAATAAACTGATATGGTTAGCTTGTGACTAGGTAACAAGCCAGTCAATTGGGAAGATTCCGAAATCGTAAGTTTGGCGTACCTTAGTCAATACAAAGGTGAGTGTGTTTGATATGGTTTTTCTCCATATAATACTGTTGTGGTGGTGGGATACATCTTGCTAATTGTAGTTAGCTTTTGATATGGTTATCCTTACTGGGATATTGCTGTAGTGGTGAGTGTATATCATACTACTGTTGTTTAGCTTTGATATGTTGTGAATGTGTGCGTGTGAGGCACACCATGTCATAAGCCATATCGTTCAACGGATGATAGTTGAGAGCAAGGTGTGTGGGACACGAGATTTGATTGTGCTATGCGTGTTTGATGAAAATACATGCTGATGGGTGTTGATTGAACCGCCGAAAGTTAACGTGTAAGGCATACCATGTCGTATGCCATGCCGACTAATTGTCGGTGGATGGGAGCATGGTATGTGGAACACCTTATCTTAGGTTCATGGGGTATGGCAAACGTGCCACTGCATGTGATGTGATTACATTCATATTGTTGTGCATTGATTATTATTGCTCAGTTGGATGGATATGTTGGTTATAAATGTTATATACATTCTAGTATTTCAGTTTCATTTGTAATGTGTATTCATGTTGATATTCCTTCGGATATTGTGGTATTATGTTAAGCATTTCTATATCTCACATACTCTGGCTTTCCTTTTTGGTTTGCCAGGTAGAAGGTTGCTTAGAGTTAGTTCACTACCGGTCGTCATGTTGACGCTTTTTGCTAGCATCAGGTGGGATTTTGGTTATGTTGTTATGGTGTGCCTTAGTTGGTGCAGAACTTAATTTGTAAGGAGTTGTAACTAAGGATAGTTAAAGTTTTTAAATTGTATAGGTCGTAATTAAGTTTGGTCGATAGCTAGTGTTCTATTTGAGGTTAGCCTTGGACGTTGTGGATAGTCGAGTTTGTTGTAGGTGGTTGATGAAAAAGTTGGTCTATTCAAGTTGTAAGTAAATCGTCGGTGGATGTGTTGAAGTATAGAATTTTTAAAGTACTATAATGCAGATGTTGTTTCTTGGTTGTGTGATATCATGGTTGGTTGGTCAATACGTTGATTCATTTTTTTATGTTATGTTAAGGTGTTAAGTCTTTCGCTTGGTGTTTATTTCTGACAGGTTATGAGGTGTGGTTTGGTCTTCTGTGTGGAATGTCACATGGTCACGTCGACTCGGGCCCACTTTGGGTGCCGTTTACGGGGCGGGGCATGACAGCTTGGTATCAGAGTTAGCACTTTTCAGTCTCTGTGTTGAGAGTTGATAGGGGGTTTTGATAGTGGACTATATGGTGTTGTGTCTGTTAAGTAGGAGTTAGTGGGTGACTAACGTGTGCGTATTTAATACTTAGCACTATGTTATTATTGGTGGTTTGAATTGTTGAAACAGGTTATTGATATGACTTAGTACATGGAGCTGTAAATGGTAAGCATTCCATGGTAGATTGCATAGGCACATGCAGTGTCTCACGTGGATCTTGTTCAGAGTGTTAGACGTAAAGGGATTTGAGAATTTATGGCATTATGGAGAGTATGTGCTTATGCATATCAAGGAACGCAGGTTTTGTTGGATATGGTGACAGGTATATTCAAGATTGTATGATATCAAGTGTAGGTAACAGTGGATGCAGGGTTAAATTTATTAACTGTGTTATCTATATCCCTAGCGTATACTTAGAATAATTATGTGCTTTTATAAGAAGTGATTTGCATTGTGGTGAGAAAGATGTATTGTTATATGGTATGTCAACCTTGCTATAATGTAGGTTAGTGGTGGAGAGACTTTTGAAAGTTCGAGTTTATTATGCTATAACCGACCTAGCCCTACGCTTGGGGTGCTCTTTACTACGACACACTTTGGTCGAGCAAGCATAAGTCCTATGATATGAGGTGGTTGTTATTGAATAAAGAAAATCGAGATTTATCTCATATCGTGTGTTCGAAGAGAGAGTACCTCTAATTCATACATATCTATGTTTGTGTTTCAAAGAGAGAATCTTTAACATAAGCAAGTCTGTGATCTCTTCTTGCAAATAGTTTCGTAAAAGGAGGTTGCCCTACATCAATTGGTATCAGAGCCTGTGCTTAGTTTCGAATCATGGCGTGACAATGAGTTCGTTATGGTCGTTATGTTGTCACCAAAGATGTGTGTGAACGAAGTAAAGCTACAAGAGAAGCACGAATGGAGGAGAGGTTTCAATAACTTGAGCAGCAGATGGAGGAGGATTTTGGAGCGCTGACTGATTAGATTGTTGCCTTGTCTGTTGGTGGAAACTTGCCTTGCCGTCGTCCGATTCAACCTCGGTTTTCAAAAGAGGATGAGATGTCGGATGACGTTTCTATCACCAAACCTTTTTTTGGTAACCATTAGTCGAGGCCTGAGGGGGAGGACAGTGGTGGATGAAGCTATCATTGAGTGGTCATTCACATCAAATATTATTCCAAATCCAATTGTAGATTAGAGTAAACCACCAACTTTTGACAAAGAACCGGTGAAAAAAATTACAAAAAAAAAAAAACTAAAAATATTACAAAAGGAAGAAGTCACAATGCTTGAAGATTGTGAGGTTGACCAAAGTGATGTATTTGAGTATCCTTTTTGGAAATATATTGAAGTTGCTTCGAAGAAGAATTTTTGAATTGCGTTCTTGGAGCAAGTTGGGAAGGACATTGTTACTTTAATTTTTCAAGACTCTTTTTAACAGTTTCAGTTTGGAAAAATTAATTTGAGGTACAAGGTTGATGCAGACAAGAAACGACTTATCAAATTATTTCAGGCTATGGAAACTCAAGGATGAGTTTTTTCAAGCGGGGAAGGATGATACAGATCGATATTTTAGAAATATAGGAATTTTAATTTATTATTTTGAATTTAGTAGTCTATTAAGAATCTTTCTGTTTTAGCATAAATTACCCGGAATATTAGGCTTTCTTAATTAGGTTTATTCTACAACCCTTTTTATTATTTTCTTGTTCTCCAAGGCATAGATTTAATTTTTCATTATTTCAGTTTCCTTTTTAGTATTTCTAGGTTATTATAAATTGAGTTGTAAGTCTTAGGACTCAGTAGTTGTTAATTTATGATTGAATTAATGAAAATTGAGATTTATCTCATTATTGTATATTCGTAAAGAGAGTACCT
Source organism: Rhododendron ovatum (assembly GCA_019656835.1). Classification (NCBI taxonomy): domain Eukaryota; kingdom Viridiplantae; phylum Streptophyta; class Magnoliopsida; order Ericales; family Ericaceae; genus Rhododendron; species Rhododendron ovatum. Next base: position 14,881,639 of record CM033792.1, read on the forward strand.
CTAGTGTTCATACATGTTGGTGATTGTTCTTATTGTTGCGCAATCTCTTTTTTTTTTCAAAACACCTCCGTACATGACATACCTTTTCTACAGTAACTATGGTTCAAGTCTAGTTCATCAACACTTTCGTATACGCAGGGAAATGCACGAGACAATATTCACAAGATCGATATCAAGCTGAACTAAAGTAGTTATTATTCATTGAGGGGGTACTTTAATTATATAGAAGATATGGACCCAATACTGTTGCGAATGTTTAGAATAGCAGGTTTGTACAGCGAGGGCAGTGGTGGTGGTGCACTTTAATTAAAGAAAAAAGATGAAACCTATCCAAAGCCTCTCATGTCGCTATGCCCTATAGCCATGGGACCGACCTCTCTCCATCTACGTATCTATATATGCATAGTATAAGTGTGTGTATATATATATATATACACACACACACCCACACAAGTTTTAGTAGTATATGAAAGAGGAGCCTAAGGGTTAGGCCCGGTTAATTGGTAAATTTGATTTCCAGACAATTGATCAGGATTTTCGATTATTGGGGTTAACTTTTTGTGAATTCCCCCTAGTCCCAGGACGAACGAATGTCTTGTCTTTGACTGGATCGAAGAAGGAATTAGTTGAGGTGCGCATAAGCTGGTCCAGACACCTCTAGCAGTTGAACGAGAAGAAAAAGTACTATTAGTATTATGTTAAAGAGGAGGGGACCTTGGCTTCCAATTAATTCTAGCTAGCTAATGATCTATGTAAAATAATACAGTAGAACAAAGCTGTTTAAGTACTTTGCTTGTTTACAATTTGGTGAAATTTTCCAGATGAGGACCATTAATGATACAGTAGTAATTGTGTGTATAAATGTTACTTGTACATATACAAACACACGTATCTGGTATGGTAGTAGGAGTATGTATTAAAGGCGACCCATGGGTGCATCAGTGCATGTAGGAGGAGGACCACCACACTCTTAGCTAGCTAGCTAGACCGTAGAGACACAATTACACACCCCCACACCCCACAAACAAATGGCTGGATAGCTGGCTGGCATCCTCATGATCATTTCCTCCTCGATCTGTTGGCTTTTTTGCTTCGCTCTCTCTCTCTCTCTCTCTCTGGGGGAGGAGAAGGAGGTCATTTGCTGGTCTAATTCTTTTTGGTGAATTTCACGGACATATACCCCTTAGGTTTGTCATAATGATGGATGTCCCCTCAAGTATGAGAAATAACAATGAATTCCATGTGGTTTCTATGTGCTTTTCACCAACTTTCCCTACTGACAATGAGTGAGACATCAGATGTGTTAGACTTTATTTACAACTTTCATGTTACTCTATCTATTTTTTGTAACTGATTAATGTTCAATAAGCTGATTTATTTCGGCCAAAAAATTACAAAAATACAAGTCTTTCTTAGAATGGAAAATTTGCATAACTGAGAGTACGCACAAATTTTATTTTTTTAGCGATAGTGGATGGTTAGTAACTTTGTGTAAATTGTGATATTTGAGTGCCAGAAGGAGGAGTAATTATTATTCAGTGGCGCGATGTCTCAATAATTTTCATAACTATATATTTATGTGAGATTTATACACTTAAGTGTAGACCCTATAACAATGTGTGGTGTTGAGCATCACATAATGGTAATATTCCAAGAACGCCCAATTATTTTTCTTAAGGAGATAAGCCATGTTGGATAACCGGTACAGATTTACCAAGATATACATAGCCTAGAATAAAAAGAGGAGTTCAAATTCAACCTTTGAGTGAGTGCCCAAATATCATGTTATAGGACTAGCAATACCTTGTTGGAGGTGTTAGATTAGTGGCACAAAAAGAAATGTGCATGGGTCGCATGGGACACCACTGTTATCAAGCTTGGATCTAATGCTAGTTACACATATACAGTACACTAACATAAACAATAAGCGGTGTAGGGTACATGAGTACGATCCCAGGCTGCGATTGATAAGATATGTTACGAGTTTCATAGATCTCACTGTTAGTTACAGTTATGCACTGGAATATCATATAAGTATCAACAAAAAGCGATCTACGGTTTAGCTACGAGACCTAGGATTGCGGTTCGTAGAGTCAGTTCCGGATTATAAAAAATACTTATTTCGTTGGTGAGTTCATTACATTGAAAATGAAAGTGACAGCCGAAAATCCAAAGGATTTGAATCCTCTTTAGGTTTAAGGTCACTTAAGGCTGCTTGTGGACCTTTTCCAAGAACACTTCATTGATTGAAAACACTTACTACTTTTTAAAGCTTATTGAGAAAATCAATCCCAAAATCACATTGATCTGATAGATTACGAATGGGCCAATCACGAGCCTCAGACTTTGAGATGAGGAGATTGGAACATCTTCCATCCGCACAAGCTGCCCTTTGACAACAGTGACATAAATCCCTTTGTAAGATGGTCAGACAAGCAATTCCCTATCTAGTGAACTGAATTCAGACGATCACATTCAACAGGCAATGGTATGCGAGGCTACGACACAGTCGAAGATGCGCATATCCCTACATAGGCATGTCTGGAATCGAACAATGCAAGTGAGTTCCACATGGTAGTACGGGGTTCACACACATCCACCGACTCCAGACACATTTGTATCCGATTCAAGCACTTTGGAACGCATAGGTCGCATTTTTGACACTATATACATTGTGTGAATGAGGCAGTAACTCCCCCAAACAATCTCTGACAATAACACCAGTCCCAGCAGCCCATTCTTCTTCCATGCTCCACCAAAATTAGCTTTGGAAAGTGTGCCTTCAAAATCCCAGCTAGCTAAATATGTCTCCAGAGCTCTACCAAATCTTTTTGCCCAAGTAACTAACCGGTAAAGACCTCATGCCACACTTAACCAAATATAAGTCGGCATTAATTATAAGGTAACAGCTTTATCAATCATCCTCTGTATTTGAGAGTTTCATCTCTTTCGCTTCTGAATTTCCGCAATGCTAGCATCCATTACTTCCCCTGAATATGAAACAAAACCGCGAAATTTGAAGAAAAAAATGATTTACGAAGCATAAAATCCTCTGCAACCAAGTTCTGGCATAAAAAGAGTCATTTCTAGGAGAGCTTCGTAGCGCCCCCTTGGACATAGGAAACAATTGCCTATATTAAACTGGGCTTGGGTGAGAAAAGTACATAGGAATATAACAAGAACAACTCAAACAAGAGAGAGAGAGAGAGAGAGAGAGAGAGAGGTTTTATTTTTCTAACTAGAACAGACGTCTATTTGGAGGGGAAGAGGCAATTCATTTCACAACAATTATTTTCTGGTCAAAGGAGTTTTAAAGTGCTTCCAAATAACACAAGGAAAAATACACGTAAAGGCTATAGTACACACGGATACATGACAAAGTTTCATGAGCTCCACGACTAGACAAATTAATCGACGCTATAAAAGAAAATAAGGAAGGGGCTAGAATACAAAGGACGCGCACTCACAAAGGTTTCCCTTGGGAATAGCATGCGTCACCTCAACACATATCAAATTGAAGCCACTCCTTCCAAGCGTAATCGCTTGGGGCCTTTCTCTTCACCTTGGCTGCTGACACTTGCCACCTTGCTCTCCTTGGCTTCCACTGAACACCTTTTATACGGCTTAAACCCTGTTCGGCAATGCTTGAGCTTCCCAAGCCCGAGCTCCATTCTCAGCCATCCTTCTTCGCCATCTTTTTGGCCTCTCAATAATGCACTGGAGCTGTTCACTGCAGGGTGATGAATGGAACAAGACCCCCACAACGGTGATGATGCATCTTCAGCTTTCTCATCTGTGTTCAGCATGTCCTTTTCATTCATTTGATACCAATTATTCTCGGTATCTTGCGGAGGTGAAAAGCTTTGCGGCAATATTTGTCTAGAAAAGAGTGCTCGGAAGGCCAACCGCCCCTGCAAGAGACATTAAATTAAACAGAAAACCAAAAAAGCAGTAAATTCACGCTACGTTGCATGCCCAGGTATGGGTGTAGAGTTATGTGTCCAAATGTCATATTTAACTTAATTTCATTTCAAGGACACGTGTCCACAATTTTCATGTGCATGCTACAATAGTTTTTTTCTGTTTAATTGGATAAATGGTATTCAAAAGGTGCCTTACGGGATTTCATGCATAGGTAGAAATTTTATGCATATCTTAAGCTGAAATCAAATTACAAACTATGCATGCCAAATGAATGTCAACTAAGCATGTTTGACACAGATCCCATCTTTGTCCAGCTGTCGAATGTCTGACATGGGTACGTTACCTATTTAAAACAGTCCATGTAACACCGAAGTCAGGAAGTAAAGCATAGAGCAAATATTTTCGGTTACCTCTTCAGAGACCTCCTTCCATGAATCATTAGTGCTGCTGGAGGGTCTACAACGGCGATTACCAAAGTCACAAGCTGGAAGGCTTACATCAGCTTCTTTTAATTCTTCCTTATCATTCTCATGCTTCTCTAAAGCATCAGTCTCAAAATCACTGCCAGAATTGGAACCACAAGAAGAACGATCCACCGGTTTTCTGCCCTTTGTCTTGTTCGAATCGGGGAGCTCATCTACCACTGCAGCGTTGTCCTGATTAGCAGCAGTTAACCCCGTTTTTGGTTTTGCTCCTTCGCTTTCCCCAGAGTCAGATGACGACAAAGTCGGCGATTTAGAAGCTGAATTTTGTTCTTGCACAGCTTCAGAAAATTCCGTGTCCAGCTGTTGATTTTGCAAGGGAAGATCACGAGTAGTATTCTCTCTTGTACCGTTGGTGCATGTTGCAGTGGGACCTTCATCTACTTGAGTTGCTGTGACTGAAGCAGGAGGGCAGTTAAATCCATTGTGAAAAGGAGTGCACAAAGGTAGCAGTCCATGGGATGCCCACCAGGCAGTTGCAGCCGCTACTGTGGCGGCAACAATAGCTGCCATACTAGGAGGTGGGTCCGCTTGCCTTGATGGAAAACCTCCTAAAATACCAACTGGAGAATTTGTAGAGGCTTCAATACTAGCAGGAGGCGGCCAGAATGCAGCAGCAAAGCTTGCTGCCGCATGGGCGGCTGGGTTTTGCAACAAAGTAGATACAAGCAGACTTGAAAAGGCAGATGAAACTTGGAGGTATGTTTGGTAGTCACCTTGATTGTTGTGGATGGGGGTGGAAAGAGGATGAAAAGGAGGAAGTGATTGATGAGTTTTGATATGTTCAGTGGTTGCAGTTGAAGTTGCAGATGCAGCAGGATTTGTTAATGGGTTAGGGTATCCTTGAATTCCTCCCATTTGGTGAAATATGGATTCTTTGTATGGCATATCGGGAGAGACATTTTGATTGATAGTTCCAAGGCTCCCATTTACAACATGCACAGGAACATGTCTAGGGTAATTATGTGCACCAAAATTTACAGGGTGGTTCATTTCTTGTGCTTTATTGCTTTGGACCGATTTCTCATGCGGTGAGTTAGAGTTCTCAATGGTTGAGGTGTCATTTGTTCCATTACTCTGAAACGTCTGCGTTGCAATTTGTTTAACTAACTTATGATTTCCTTTGGGCTCAGTAGTGACATAAGATTCATTTGTTTCATCATGGTCACATACAACCATTGGCACAAACTCCCTGAAAGAGCAAGAATTTTGGGGTCCCACATGTTTTTGCATGGAATCTTCGTTTGCCGAAGAGAATGAAGCACATGGAGCTTCTTGGAAAAGGGTCAAAACTTCAGAGCAATTGCCCTTATCCTCGTCCTCTGTTATATTTCCTGGCTTTTCATCTCCACCAGGTTTCTAAATAACAACAAATAGGCTGAAGAATTTCAGAAAAAAAATTCAAAAATACAAAAAAGCACATACAAGCAAATAGTAAATAAGAAATGGTTCCATAACTCACAAAACAACCTTAAAGAAAAACAGTTACAAACAGAAAGTATGCAGGGGGGGACATGTATACCTCAGGAAGGGGTTCTCTCTCCAAGTCCAGTAGTTGTTTACCAGTGAAGCAAGAAGAAACCGATGAATTAGTGCCATCAGTAGCTCCCACCTGGGTAGTGGCTGTTCCCACACCAATCTTTCGAGGATAAGGATTGCTTGGTTTCCTTTTGGGGCGTGGAGGAGGAATCTCTATGTCAAGAGCTTGTCGTATTGGAACTCCTTTTCCAAGAGCTTCCTTCTCCAACTGGAGATCAAACCAAAATTGTGAGTATTAAAACAAAGTAGACGAATTTCATGCAGTAGCAGTCATATCGAAGCATGTCAACAAAACAATTATTCAATTTGTCGGCATATGGTTGACTGGTTATTGTTATGAAACAAAATGTGTACCGTGAATTCAATGCAACTAATTAAGAGACTTTGTGTGTTAATGAGGATTAACCAAATACCATATAGCCTGGTCTAGGGAATGTTGCAGAAAGGAGAGTGGGACTGAGGACTGAGTCAGCTTACTTTAAAGACTAAACTCACTTTGATATGACTAATGTCTCCCAAAGAAGTCTAGAAGCAAGTGGAAGAAAGTTTCTTGAGCATATTCAGAAAGCACACCTATGACAGACTTAATAAATATCAATAGGCCAGCTTCATTTTCATTAGTGCTGAAGATTTAACACTATACCTGCACAAGTTAACTATAAATTTCAGGAAAGTCTATTACTTCTCAACAGGCCAATAGTACAGTTTACTTCTTGTCACAGAAAAGAGTCTCCATCAGCAGGCAAATGTCTCATTGAATGTAATCTTTGCCAGTTAGAGTGGTACTGCAACTTCTGAAATAGATCAGTTTTCTTAACCTTAAGCACAAAGTAAAATTTTCTTGTAAATTTATTAGTACTTCGCAGGATTCAAATATTTGACCTCCATCCAGATGTACCTACCTTGAAAACCCCATCTGAAGGGTTCATCTTCTGAGTGTGAAACAATTTCAGAAGTGGAGTCCATGGTCTACATTTTTCTAGTATGTTATGTTCACTTTGGGTACCTATATGCTTTCATGGGTTTTATTTTTACTCGAGGCTTCACTCATATCAACCAACAGTTAATCACATTTGTTTATGAATACGTCAACTCAACTAAGTTTTCATGGAAAAACCAAATCAAAGTTGCATAGTCCAGTTCCAATGTTTCATGATACAGTTTTAACCAAAACTTGGGTGGTTTGACCAAGCAGTACTATGTGGCCAAACCAGCCCCACTTTTCTAGTTTGAACAGATGAGTCACTTCAAAAGCATAACCAATAAAAGAAACAAAAGGAAGAAATAAGGTAAATTCAGGAGTCATGCATAGCAATTCAGCTATGAATGCCAAGATATCAAGTATAATATAGTGGCCTTAAAATGCTACTTGTGGCATGCAGGCATGATCAAGGTAATATGCAACTCCTGGTGAGCTGTGAGTCAGCTACAAGGGTTTATCTTGAGTGGAAAAAAGCTAAACAGAATGTGAACCAGTGATAGTAACTCAACTATGTCAGCTCAAATGATCTATCATTTGGTTTTTCTGGTTTCCCAAAAACCATATCAAAAGAAACTGATCTTGAGAGTACTGCAAAAGCTCAACCCAGACGGCAGTTCGGTACTCTTGCATTGCAGAAAATAGGGATGTGGGGAAATAGAGATAATTTGAGTGCCACTTCTATTGCTTTACTCACTCCATTCCATATTGATAGTCAGTACGAAAATTTGTGCTATTTTTCGGGTCAAAAAATAAAGCCCTTCTATGCATAATTTTTCAATTTTTTTCACATCAAATTTCTAAAGATCTTCAAATTGGTGTGGAAAAAATTGAACACCTGTATGCAAAAGTGCTTTGTGCTTTTATATGAAAAACGGCACAACTTTTCTTTAAGGACTATAATTATGGAACAGAGGGAATAGTACTTAAGAAAGGGGTAGCATCGGATATTAGAGACTTCCAACCTATCATATTGCCGGGGACCATTTTAGAAAATTATAGCTCACCTATACAGCACAGATATTCTAAAATGGAGTCGCACCAGTATCTAGTACGGATACGTGTCTAAAGATTGTTAGGGACCACTTAGCAAATTATAGCTCACCTATGAAGCATGGATTCTCTCAAATGGTGCAGTATGAGTATCTAATACAAATATGTGCCCGAAGTGGCCCAATACATATCAGGTACAACCAAATACATATCTAGATTGCCGCTCAAAAAAAAATACATGTCTAGATTTTTATTTTTTCATTACCACATGCGGTTCAGATATGGTGGGGATCCAGGAAGGATACAGTGGATTTATTTTGTATATGCCGGGGACCAAAACACAATTTTCAGAAGAATGAAGTAGGACCAAATTGCAAATAGCAATTTCATACAAATGAAACATATTACAACGTTATATTATGTCAATTGTTGCTGGAACTAAAAGCCCGAGCTCTCTTGAAAACTCTATAGGCAACCAGCAAAAAAGGGTTTGTCTTCAAAGAATCCAGCTCCACCAAAATAAAAGTACAAATATCCATTTGTGTCGTAATTTTGCAAAATATTTCTCTCTTTATATGTGGAAAATTAGAAGATATAAATTATAAACATAGGCATATGCTGGCCGTTCCTGTATCCTGTTTACCTTTTTCCTTTTCTGTACAATTTTTTTTCGTAGTTCTCCTGGTGATAGTTTAACATGTTCCATTTTCCCATGGTCTTCATCCAACAAGATGAATTGAGTCCCTATGTTGAGTGCTTACTCATGACTTGTCCCTTTTTCATTTATTTTTCCAGGTCGAATTCAACTCTCTTCTTTTTTTATATCTAGGGTATCCGATTTTTTCGTTTATTTTTCCTAATCAAATTCAACTCTCTCTTCATTTTTTAGTATCCAAGCTAGCTTACGCGCACCTCGACTAGTCCCCAGAAGACCAATCCCACAGTCCACTAGCAGGTGGTTGAATCCAAGTATACCATCCTTGAGTTTGATTTTGAGCTAAAGGCGCTCTCAGAAACCACCAAGGTCTTAATGAAGTTTTAGTCGATGTTCGGCTTTACCCTCGGCTGATATTTATAATCGGAAGGTCCTAAGGAGAAAAGCAAATATGTTTCACCCGTTTCTCAAATCAGAGAACTCAAAATCGCTGCCTTCTGGTCGAGCTGCCAAAACACTTATGCTGCCATGTCGGCAGTCAAAATTGCACAATCTGGTGAAACTTGTTAAGTTACCAGTAGTCCCAAAAGCTTAAGCTGTTAGGAAATGGGCCCAACAATGTATATCAAGCTATCTAATACCCTCTCTCACGTGCAACCCCGTCTTGCATGTGGAAGATGCAAATTTTCATAGAAAGAGATAAACTTAATACAAAGGGGAAAAGCAAAATGCATACGGAAGACAAATGCAAACAAAGAGACTTGAACCCAAGACCTCTCCCAACCAGAGAGCTCTTTTACCAGTAATCCCAGAAGCTTAAGCTGTTAGGAAATGGGCCCAACAATGTATATCAAGCTATCTAACACATAGTTGTCAGAATCGTACGATTCGGTGGGTAATCGATACGAATAGGCTACTGAATCAGAAATAGCTGAGAATCGTAAGTGAATCGGTGATTTACGATTCATATCGTACGATTCGATACGATTCGGTGGGTAATCGATACGAATAGGTTGCCGAATCGGAAATAGCTGAGTATCGTAAGTGAATTAGTGAATCATTCGATTCACTTAAAATTTTCAAAATTCATTTTTTACTCTTGTTTTGCTTCTTTTGTTTAAAAAGGGTTCAAATATTTTTTTAAGGTCTAGTATTGTTATGTCATTTTTTGTCTATGTTATATGGATAGATAATAAGAAAAAGAGATTTATTACGAGAGTGAATCGAAAATGAGGAAGATAAATAGAATATAACAACCCTATAGACCTTTTAAGGGTTTGTTTTGTACTTATAACTCTTTTGTACAAAAAGAACCATAAGTAGGCTTTACGAATCATCATCGCTTGGTAGTTGCAACAGAAGCAACTTACCTAATATTCCACGTTATTATCAAATCATCATTTAGAAGAAAGTATTTATTGATTTAGGCCTAAATCTTTCATTTGTAGTATATATTGTTGATACTCTAATCAATAACCATAGGTTTCTATGCATTATAGAAGTCATGACCGAATCAGAGCGATTCACGATTCGATTCGATTGATGATTCGAAAATTGACCATTTCGATTCTCGATTCGATTTGACAACTATGATCTAACAAAACTCATCTCAAGCGGCTTGGAAGCCCACTGGAGCAGCCAAGTTTCTGTTTGATCTCTTTCATGTATCCTATTTTCCTACTTATACTCGTTCATTCTAGGATTATTTTGGCTGCATCGCAAATCAACTTCTTGATTGTTTGCCAAGAAGGATTGAACACCCAAGGTCAAATCAAACACTATCTTACTCATCTAAACACATTCCAAAAGTCAAACACATCTCGAACAAGGATGAAAACGCAAACAGGTTTCAAGTAAGGGATGGTCCATTGTATCTAGGAATCTACACACTAACGGTCTCCCACTAGAAATGCTCAGACAAAACCTCTCAATACAACGTCAGCAGACTCATTTCTAACCCCAAAATGCAAGACACAAAGGATCATAAGCTCTATGGGCAATGAAAGAGTTGTAACTACAAGCTGCAAAATAAACACTTAACAACAATTGTGAAATGCATATGCTATCTACAAACCTAACTAATCTAACGTATCGAATTGTTAATCACCAATTGATCTAAAAGCTTAAGCTATTAGATCGAATAGCAACTTTATTATTTATATCATCAACTCACCTGAACTCACCTCTCCTCTACAAGTGGGTCGAACAAGTGCACGTAATTTAATTATCACTAGGCATGAGGTTCGAACATAGGATTTATTGTCCGCCTCAATCACAATTATCCTCAACATTGCCCAAAAACAACAATACAAGTATACTAAGTAAGAACTTAATTAATGTGTCGCCTTTCCTTGTCATGGAGGATAAAGATCTACTTATGACAAGATAGCGACCAATTTAGATAGTAACGAGAAGACGATGCTGAATGTACCAAAGCCAAAATTATAGAAAACTTCAACCTTCCAACAGTATATGCAACTAAAATAAAGTTGAAAATCCAGTACAAACCATAAAGAAGCCCCAAAGCAAGAACGCCTT